>VWZN01018307.1:695520-728644 GCA_013396955.1 Regulus satrapa
TGGCCTGGCACACATGGCTGCACAGGTAGACCTGGCACACATGGCTGCGTGGGTAGGACATGGCCTGACACACATGGCCACAGAGGTAGGCCTGGCACACATGGCCGCATGGGTAGGACATGGCCTGGCACACATGGCTGCACAGGTAGACCTGGCATGCATGGCTGTGCATGTAGGTCGCAGCCTGGCACACATGGTCACACAGATAGGACATAGCCTGGCAGACATGGCTACGCAGGTAGGCCTGGCACACATGGCTGCACAGGTAGGCCATGGCCTGGTACACATGGCTGCATGGGTAGGCCAGAGCCTGGCACACATGGCTGCACATGTAGGACACGGCCTGGCACACATGGCCACGCAGGTAGACCCGGGCCTGGCACACATGGCTGCACATGTAGGACATGGCCTGGCACACATGGCCACATGGGTAAGCCATGGCCTGGCACGCATGGCTGTGTAGGTAGACGATAGCTTGGCATGCATGGCTGCATAAGTAGGGTATGGCCTGGCACACATGGCCGCACAGGTAGACCAGGGCCTGGCGTGCATGGTTGTGTAGATAGACCTTGCCCTGGCACACATGGCTGCACAGGTAGGCCTGGCACGCATGGCCATGCAGGTACGACATGGCCTGGCACACATGGCTGTGCAAGTAGGCCAGAGCCTGGCNTGGCACACATGGCTGTGCAGGTAGGCCATGGCCTGGCACACATGGCTGCATGGGTAGACCAGAGCCTGGCACACATGGCTGTGCAGGTAGGCCAGAGCCTGGCACACATGGCTGCATGGGTAGACCAGAGCCTGGCACACATGGCCGCAGAGGTAGGCCTGGCACACATGGCCATGCGGGTAGGCCATGGCCTGGCACACATGGCTTTGCAGGTAGCCCTGGCACACACGGATGCGCTGGTAGACCTGGCCATGGCCTGGCACACACAGGCAGGGCTTGTTGCCTGGCCCCCAACGCTGCAGTTGCTGCTGCTGTCTTGCTCTGGGGGTAGGGGTTCATGCTGGCCACTGTGTACAAATCATCAGCGGGACTGGACTACTTGAGCTGTTGTGTTCTCAGCATCAGCCTCATTACGTAGTTGAGACAGTTGCAAGATGCAAGCAGCCCATGTCCTCAGCAGTGCTTCAACATGCTTAAAAAGATTTTTGGCCAATAGTAAAAAGCAAAAGCATGTTGACAGTAGTTTTTATCCAACCACTATAAGCACATGTACATTGGGTTAAAACAATGCTTGCTTATTTCGAGTACAATGCCTGCTTGTAAGCTTTAAAATACAATGCACAGAGCTCCATTATGAAGCTTAGAACTCCTTCATATCTCACTCGATACACTTTTTGCAGTCTCAAGGGTTGTTACAGCCATGCTTTAATACACAGACAATTGTTCTATTTGTCCTTGCTTTCTACATCTCGTATAACTTTTCTGCTGATAACTCTTGTGGCTACAGCTCAGCTCTAATTGCAGTTCTGCTGTTTCTGAGGCCTGCTTTTCTCAGCTTTCCCAAATCCCTTTACTTTTAAGGATTGCCTCAGGGGTCTGCTCTGCAGACAGGTTTTGGTGGCTTTGCTGCTGGGAGGACACGGAGTCTGCGGGCAGTGTGGTCACCATCCTCAGGCTCCGCGTGCCTGTGCCGTGGCAGTGCCCTGTTTCTGCTCCGTTTGTCCTGCTGGCACAGACGTGGTGCTTGGGTGTGGCAGAGGGGCAGATGAAGACTGGCCCGTGGCACTCTCAGAGGGTTCCAGGTGGTGCCACTGGGAGGCAAGGAGTGAGTGTGGTGACATCCTGGGCTGTGAAGGGACAAGTCTGCTTTGTGATCTTGCTGCAGCTTGAATTTACAAATCTTAAAAAAACCCAAAAAACAAAACAAGAAAAAAAAAATCTAACCCTTTGATGAAGCAACATTTTCAGCCCATTCATCAAAAAAACCCTCCTTACAACAGATAATTCAAATGTTGGCTATCCTTCAGACAGAAAAATTGATAAATTGATTTCCTCTCTCCATCCTGCGCTGGTCTGTGACACAATTCCTGCTGTAATTGTCCCCTTCCATTTCCAGTTCCCTCAGGTAAGGGGAAGTGAGTGCTGTTGGCTATGCTGAAGGACAGTCGGCTCTGGCTTGTTGTGTCCTTGCCCGTTCCTCTGCGGTTACATTATTAATTTGCATGAAAACCCTTTCCCAAGTTAATGGAGACAGATGATCCTCCGATACCTCTTGGCAGGAATTGGCCAACAATTTCATCTGAAGAGATTAAACTTTGATCTTGTTATAAATAATTTTCCCGCCGCTTGATCAAAGGTTTCTGTGCACGTTGTTGCTTTCTCTTCCCTCATACCATAATCCCGTGGCTCCATTGGGGGATGCTGTGCTGCAGACTGCTCCTCAGCGGAGGTGTCATTCCTCATTAGGATCTCTGCTGTTCAAGGATGGATTTAGCTCTGGGAAGATCTTCTGCCTCCTGAGCTCAGGCCAGGCGGGACAGAGAACAGGCTGGGGTATGGCGAGAGGTCTGGGAACAACCTTTCCTCCAGTCTGGTGGGACCTGTGCTCTGGAGCTCCCACCTTGCCCAGGCCCCCAGCTCTGAGCTGGGCACAAGAGGCCAGGTGTGGGCAGAACGAGCAGCACTCATTCTCTTAGGGAGCAAAGCAGCAAGTCAGTGATGCCAGCCCGTGCCTTGGCTGCTAGGAACAGCTTTTCCCCTGGGGAAGGGGGACATCTCAGCCCCTCACTCAGTACCATGTACTCCTGAGGGAACTGAAATGCACATAAAGAATGTGGATAATTAATCCTGNTGGCTGCATGGGTAGACCAGAGCCTGGCACACATGGCCGCAGAGGTAGGCCTGGCACACATGGCCATGCGGGTAGGCCATGGCCTGGCACACATGGCTTTGCAGGTAGCCCTGGCACACACGGATGCGCTGGTAGACCTGGCCATGGCCTGGCACACACAGGCAGGGCTTGTTGCCTGGCCCCCAACGCTGCAGTTGCTGCTGCTGTCTTGCTCTGGGGGTAGGGGTTCATGCTGGCCACTGTGTACAAATCATCAGCGGGACTGGACTACTTGAGCTGTTGTGTTCTCAGCATCAGCCTCATTACGTAGTTGAGACAGTTGCAAGATGCAAGCAGCCCATGTCCTCAGCAGTGCTTCAACATGCTTAAAAAGATTTTTGGCCAATAGTAAAAAGCAAAAGCATGTTGACAGTAGTTTTTATCCAACCACTATAAGCACATGTACATTGGGTTAAAACAATGCTTGCTTATTTCGAGTACAATGCCTGCTTGTAAGCTTTAAAATACAATGCACAGAGCTCCATTATGAAGCTTAGAACTCCTTCATATCTCACTCGATACACTTTTTGCAGTCTCAAGGGTTGTTATAGCCATGCTTTAATACACAGACAATTGTTCTATTTGTCCTTGCTTTCTACATCTCGTATAACTTTTCTGCTGATAACTCTTGTGGCTACAGCTCAGCTCTAATTGCAGTTCTGCTGTTTCTGAGGCCTGCTTTTCTCAGCTTTCCCAAATCCCTTTACTTTTAAGGATTGCCTCAGGGGTCTGCTCTGCAGACAGGTTTTGGTGGCTTTGCTGCTGGGAGGACACGGAGTCTGCGGGCAGTGTGGTCACCATCCTCAGGCTCCGCGTGCCTGTGCCGTGGCAGTGCCCTGTTTCTGCTCCGTTTGTCCTGCTGGCACAGACGTGGTGCTTGGGTGTGGCAGAGGGGCAGATGAAGACTGGCCCGTGGCACTCTCAGAGGGTTCCAGGTGGTGCCACTGGGAGGCAAGGAGTGAGTGTGGTGACATCCTGGGCTGTGAAGGGACAAGTCTGCTTTGTGATCTTGCTGCAGCTTGAATTTACAAATCTTAAAAAAACCCAAAAAACAAAACAAGACAAAAAAAATCTAACCCTTTGATGAAGCAACATTTTCAGCCCATTCATCAAAAAAAACCCTCCTTACAACAGATAATTCAAATGTTGGCTATCCTTCAGACAGAAAAATTGATAAATTGATTTCCTCTCTCCATCCTGCGCTGGTCTGTGACACAATTCCTGCTGTAATTGTCCCCTTCCATTTCCAGTTCCCTCAGGTAAGGGGAAGTGAGTGCTGTTGGCTATGCTGAAGGACAGTCGGCTCTGGCTTGTTGTGTCCTTGCCCGTTCCTCTGCGGTTACATTATTAATTTGCATGAAAACCCTTTCCCAAGTTAATGGAGACAGATGATCCTCCGATACCTCTTGGCAGGAATTGGCCAACAATTTCATCTGAAGAGATTAAACTTTGATCTTGTTATAAATAATTTTCCCGCCGCTTGATCAAAGGTTTCTGTGCACGTTGTTGCTTTCTCTTCCCTCATACCATAATCCCGTGGCTCCATTGGGGGATGCTGTGCTGCAGACTGCTCCTCAGCGGAGGTGTCATTCCTCATTAGGATCTCTGCTGTTCAAGGATGGATTTAGCTCTGGGAAGATCTTCTGCCTCCTGAGCTCAGGCCAGGCGGGACAGAGAACAGGCTGGGGTATGGCGAGAGGTCTGGGAACAACCTTTCCTCCAGTCTGGTGGGACCTGTGCTCTGGAGCTCCCACCTTGCCCAGGCCCCCAGCTCTGAGCTGGGCACAAGAGGCCAGGTGTGGGCAGAACGAGCAGCACTCATTCTCTTAGGGAGCAAAGCAGCAAGTCAGTGATGCCAGCCCGTGCCTTGGCTGCTAGGAACAGCTTTTCCCCTGGGGAAGGGGGACATCTCAGCCCCTCACTCAGTACCATGTACTCCTGAGGGAACTGAAATGCACATAAAGAATGTGGATAATTAATCCTGTAATCTGTTAAAAATCAATGTCTTTTGTTGAGCCGTCAAGTCTCCAGATGCAGATGGTGGCTCGGAATGACCCAGTCAGCTGAGGCTTGGGAGTTTCTTGGAACGCTGACAGTTTTTATTGCTGAAGGTGTCCCCTCCCAGGCAGCGCCAGGCCACCAACCATCCTGGTTCCTCTTGCCTTTGCACCGTTGGCAAGGGGTGGCAGGGATGGCTAACCCCTGCCTATCAGCAAAGAAGGGCAGAAGGTGGGGTGAAGGTTGTCTCCTGGGGGAGTGGCTGCCCAGCTGGGTTCATCCGTGAGACCCCACTGCGAGGAGGGGACCCTGCGTGGGCAGGACACGGAGCCCCAGCCCCAGGGGCAGCGTGGGGAGCTGCTCCTCAGGGCACACACATCTTGCAGTGCTGACTCTGCAGCCCCTCGTCTCAGAGCCCAGCACAGCAGTGCTGGAGGGGGCCGGAGGTGAGGAGGAAGGAGGCCCCGGGGATGCCTGGTGACTCGCGAGGTGGCTGTCAGGCTGTGCTCTCGGAAGTCGTTTGCAGCACCAGGGGAGCTCTGTGCTGATAAGCAGGTTCAGAGGAAAGATTAAACAAGAAACAAGACCCTATTTAGCTGTCAGATCCTGCTCCTCTAATCCAGCTCCGTGCCGTCCTTCCCCTCCAGCAGTCACCAGAGGGAATTGTCCGTCGCTCCTTGTAATTGCAGTGAAAAGAAGAGATGCAATTTAGTCTGCAGGTGGCAAAATTAATACTGTGTTTTTTCTAATCTGTCCCCAGCATGGGACTAAATAAAAGTGTTTGAGGAGTGAGTGGAACTGTTCACCTGCAGGAGTGGAGCTGCATTAGCCATGTAAATGTGCACTCCAGGCCCATGTCATTTGTATTCCCGGCAGGAATACAAGACTCCTGCCTTAAAGAGCTTTTAAATCTGCTGCTGATTAATAATGCAGCCAGTGCCAGAATGCATCCTCCTTCTTGAGGCTTGAGAAGGGGTTTGAGCTGGATTTGTTCTCCAAAGTAAATTCGCCTGGGTAAGCTCAGGGCTGATTCAGTCACCGTGGGGCAGTGGGGCCACAGGATGAGACAGCCCTGAGGCTGATATCTGAGCAAATATCTGAGCTCCTGGGGTCTTTGCCTGCTGAGGCGGCTTCTCTGCTTTGGACTGGAGACCAGAACTCCCTGGGATGGTGCCCAGGACATTTTCTGTGTTGGGATGGGAGAGGTGGCTCTGTCTGGCACAAGCAGGGCAGGGTGCAGGGACATTGGGCGTCCCTTGCTGAGTGCAGCTGCTGGATGCAGCGGGTTGCTCTGGGGAGGGACACGGTGCCACATGTAGTTTTATGCTTGTTCTGCTGCTACGCTGGTGAATCTGGAGGAGAAAACCCACAAACAGGGGAATGGAGTTTATAAAATCAGGCAGAGTGGTGAATAATTTAATGTTTGCATTTTCGAATAGAGGCAATGATAGGAGAGCTTAAAATATTGATGGGAAACACATTTTTTTTTTCACAGTGTGAAATGCTTTATAGCCTGTGTGATTTTCTTTAATGTTTTTTAAACATGTTTGAGGCTGGCACCTGCTTTTCTGTCATGTACCACGGGCTCTGCTCTAAAGCACATCCGTGAGTGAGTAGGATTTTTCCTGATGACTTTGTTAACAGTCAGGACCACACGTTCAGGTCTCTCCAGTCCATTTCCTGGACCCAGAGATACAGGAGGGCAGCTGTGTGATCTTTTATTGATGGGAATCATACAACACAGTATGGAGCACTTAGCTTTTCTTGCAGGAGCAGGACCCAAGGCGAGTGCTGGGGGATAACGTTTGACTGTGTCCCACACCGTGGGGTGGGTCACAGCAGAGGGAGCAGCACAGGAGCCCCTTTGACTCCTCTCATGCTCTCATAGGAAGCCAAAGGGACTTGGAATCAAGGAGCAAATCTCCATGAATAAAACATCATGAGGGCTTTTTATTTCAGCAAAGATTAATGAGCGAAGTAATAAATACAACATTTCACAGATACTTAAGTTTACTTTCTAGGGACTTGTTCCTCTCTGCAGGAGTCTTGGTGGGACAGAGTTGGGTCCAGTGAATGCCCTAATTTGATGGGAAGTAGGACAAGCTGGAAACAGTCAACATCCCTGTGCAGCTTTTGTGGAGGGCTGTGAGCTGCTGCCTGCATAGTCTGCAGACTTGTTTGGGGCCAAACCTGGTTAAAATGGGAATATTGGCAAGTGTATCTTGCAGTGGATGAACTAAATGGATGCACATGTGTCAGGGAGGGAATTAGTGCTGACCAGAAATACACGGGCAGCTCCTGAGGCACTGCTGCTCTCCGAGTGGGGCTCATACTCCCGGCAGTCCAGTTGCATGGGGTGGATCTGGTGTGAGGTGCTTCAGGAGACCTTGGTATGTCCCACCAGCCCTCCTGATCAAAGATTGTGTTTTCCCTTTCCCAGACTTCCTCAGCAGGGGTTCAGAGCCCACGACGTGAGCCCATCCTCAGCAGCACTAAGGGTGGAGGGTGCTGTGAGGATTTTCCATGGAGTGTTCCAGGCTGCCCATGGATTACAAAGCTGGTGTGTTTTCCCCCGTTGGATGGTCACCAGCTTGGAGCTATTCCAGCCCTGATTCAGAGAGGGGGGGACTGGTGTCTGCAGCTGTTTAAGTTCAAGGTTTTACTGCAGCAGCACCTCCATCACTGCCCATTTCCTCTCTGCATTTCCAGTGCCAGCTCCCATCACTGACATCCGCACGGATAGAGTGGAGCAGAAGAGTGTCTCCTTGTCGTGGCAGGAGCCAGGCTTCCTGACTGCCAATGGCACCGAGTACGAGGTCAAGTACTTTGAGAAGGTAGGCTATGGGCTCTGGCATGGGCTCTGCCCATGCCCCGGCTGGCTCCCTGTGCTCCCCTTGCTCCCCTCTGTGCCCCATCCCAGTCACTCATCCACCGTGTGGCTCCAGCCAGGCAGGGTCTGAGACACCACAGTGGGTTCCTACACCCTGGAGGAGATGGTCTCTGTGTTCCCTGCTGTCTAGGAGAGTGTTGGGCCTTGTGCTCTGCACTGGTTTAGGACTGAGAGGCACAAACCTGTGACTGTGGTGAGCTATGAGTGGCCCTTCTACCTGGGAGGGGACCCAGCAAATATTTTTTATGACAAGTTTCTTGATTTTAAAAATTGCTGCTGTTTGACAGGTGCAGTAGGTTGGGAATTTTAGGAGAAATACCAGTGGGCAGAGCAGGAACAAGTCTCTAAATCAAAATAAATGCAGTTTATGACACAGTTCTGCAAATTACCTTATCTGCGTGTGCTCAGGCTCGTTATGGAGCTGACGGCATGTCAGGCACACTGTGCAGGTGACATGTCAGCGTTCTGTATTTAGAAACAAGCTACCGTGAAGCTGATTCATATTAATGTGATTTTCAGCATCTGATAGATTTGAGAGGAGGGATCTGTGGGGGAGGGCAAATGCTGGAGCCCGAGACATTAATTCCTGTGCAAATGGGCTGCAGCAACATGATACTTGGGGTATGAAATGAGGAACCTTCCTCCTTGGGTAGAGAATTTAAATTCAGTTTAACAGTTATTCACTGGAATGAGGCTCTTGATGCTGACATGAATATCAACTTAGTTCCTAAGCTTTGCTTTTAAAGCTTTTGTTTTTACTGTGAAGATTCAAAGGGGGAAATGTATCAAATGGAAACACATTTGGCAGCGATGTGAGCAGTGCAGCGGGTGGCTGCTGCTTGTACACATGCCAGACTGTGGGGCTGGGACACTGCCCGTGCTGGACTGTGGGGCTGGGATACCCCTCGAGGCTCCACCTGCACATGGATTTGCTCCAGTACCCAAGCAGCTGCAGCAGGGGAGCAGGACAGGGCTGGCTGGTGCCACAGCTGAGCCTGGCACAGGGGGAAGGTTGCCACGTGGGGTGGCACAGCTGCTCCCCACCACCCCATCTTCTGCCTTCACGTCTTCATAGCATCATCCAGCTCCATCTACCATTTCCTGTGACTTTCCCATATAATTTCTGTTCACGAGACATCCAGTGAATGCACAGTTTCTTCTGGAAGCTGGCTCTTTGGACAGGCTGTCCTGATGGGGCCCAGGGCTGAGGATATGACTGTGCCATGCCTGCTCCGTGGCGCAGCTGTCAGTCCAGCTCCATCTCAGGTATCTCATTATCTCACAGGATCAGAGAGATCAAAGTTACTCGACTGTGAAAACCACATCAACGGCCGTGACGGTCAATAACCTGAAGCCTGGTACCCTCTATATTTTCCAAATCCGAACATCTTCCTCTCCAGACTACGGGAGCTACAACCCTGGCATTGAAGTGGAGACGTTGGCAGAGTGTAAGTGCAGCAGGGCTCGTGTCCCTGTCAGGGCTCTGAGCTGAGCCCCGAGGATGCTGTGCTCACAGTTTGTGCTCCAGCTGCTCCTGGCTTCATGGAGCAGCACCTGCCTCTCTGGGTCTGCTTCTCTAAGGGCCACTACTGTCCAGGAATTGGCTTTTCCTTGCATTTTCCCATTAGATTTTGATGAAGTTGGTCCTGCTGCCCTGCCTGTCCTAGGGGAGCCTGTCCTGACTCTTCTCAGTGGAGAGTAAATGAGGGCAGTTGCTCTCTGGCTCCTGTCTCATGAGGAGGTGGGACAGGCTCTGCTTTTTGGCTGAGATTGCCCAAAAACATGCTTAGCTCATGACTGCTCCCTGCCTCCCACTGCTGTCCTGGCTCAGGAGGCACTTGGCTTGTCTACCCCTCAGGGCAGCCAGCATCAATGTTATCTGCTGAGACTTCTCCTTTTATATCCCCATTCATAGCTGTGGTCTAAAAGCATCTTATTTTCACCAAAAGAGGGCTGGAGGGATGTTGGGCTTCGGCATAATCCCCCACGCTGGCTGGAAGCGCAAGGCTGAGCTGGCTGGCTCAGAGAGCTCCCACAGATTGTGTTAAACAGGGCTTTAAATTGCCTTCATTTGCCACACAGAAGACATTTCAGAATTAATTGAAGCCAATAAAAATTTTATAGAGAATGTAGCTATCTAATACCCCTGTTTGCAAAAGCAGGAGGAAAAGGGATTAATGCGATGAAAGAAAACTATTTGTAAGGCCATAAATTTTGATATGTTCCTCTGATAAACAGGATTCTTCCTCAGCTCTGATTAACAAAACCAGGAGCTGGTGCAGCAGTGCTGGGTTGCTCCGTCTGTGCTGCCTGCAGCCCTGCCCAGCGTGTTGGACTGATCCCACCAGCTTGGGCTTTTACAGCTGAACCAGAATTGTTGTGAGGACGGTGAAAAGCAGGCTGGTGACAACTCTGCACCTCTTCTGGAGGACACAGGCTGGCCATGGGAGCAGTGCTCTCCTCAGAGCTCGTTGATGACCAGCTCTGCTTCTCTCCCACAGTGACAGTGGCCTCCAGTGAGCAGAGCCCCGTCCTCATCATCGCCGTGGTGGCCACCGTGGGGCTGACAGTGCTGGCGTCCGTGGTGGTTGGCCTGATGGTCTGGAGGAGGTGAGCAGGGCCAGGTGTGCTCCAGGGGGGTTGGCCTGGGCTAAGGGGCTAATGCCCAGGTGCTGGAGTGCATCTTCATTCTCTTTGCAGGCAGTGTGGGTACAGCAAAGCCAGCCAGGACGGCGAGGAGGAGCTGTACTTCCACTGTAAGTGGCACCCAGCCGTCATGGCCTGGGCATCCCTGTATTTATCACTGGTAATAACCCTCCAGAGCAGCCCTGAGCCCTCACTTTTGGGGTGTTGTCATCCTGAGTTATCCCTGGGCAGGGACCTGTTTCCTTGGAAAAGGGACTGGACAGAGCAAAAGGATAAAATTGGGATTTATTAAAAGGCCTCTTATTAAAACTGGATGCACCTTGGGCAGTGTGAGAGCCCAGGCAGGGCTGCACCCAAGGTGAATCCAAAATGGGCACAAAATGGATGATTGGTCACGGGATCTCACATTTTTATAAGTTTTTGTTCATTCGCATATTGGAGCTAATTGTCCAATTAAAGTTTCAGGTTATGAAGCTCCATCCTCCTTGTTTTTCTCTCTTCACCATTGTTTCTGCTCTTGAGCCTGAAATCTGCTTTGGTCATCCTTGGTCCCAAGAGAGGGAAGGAATTGTTTTGTCTGCCCACTGTGTGGAGAGTGTACCACCCCCCAAAATGAAACCCAGAACTGCACTAAAATAACACATAGTCTGAAAAATACAAAAGCTAAAACTTAAGGCATCAGGCCAGCACAGCAAGGCTCTCTGAGGACTGTGGGCCTGACAGCTCCGTGTGCCAATGTCTGTCCTTCCTGCGTGGCTTTCACTGTGTGCCAGGGGAAATGGGGATGCTTGCAGCTTACGTGGGGTGTGTAAATTATTCTGTCAGCTTCTCCTGAACACGAGCAAACAGCCTTGTTTTCTGGGGCTAGTCTGGATTAGCAAGCAGCAATAATTTTACAGACAACCGTTGTCAGAGGGAATTCAGATGTTGGGACTGATGAGTTTATTTGATTTCTGGCACATGCCCATGGAGTGCACACACGCTTTTCTGTTCCCCAAAGCACCTCAGAAGTAGAAGAGCTTGCCTTGACCCTTTCACTTAGCTTTGGATGGTGGGAGCCTCACTGGAGCAAAGGGGCTGCTCTCCTTTACCCAGGGGTTGTGGCAGTGGAGCAGAGCAGTTGGATTCACTTAATCCTAAAAAAATAAATAAATTCTTAGAAACCTTAGAACTGAGTCTTTTGCTTTGCTTATAGAAAGGTGGCACGTTGGTTCTGCCCACAGACCAGGGGATGGATAAGCTGGGACAGTGTTTCCCAGGATGGGTGGGTGGAATTTCTGCCGAGCTCCTCTCACCTGCCCCTTCTGCCTTTCCTGCAGTTAAAATACCAACCAGGAGGACATACATTGACCCCAGCACCTGTGAAGACCCCATGCAGGCTGTGCACCTCTTTGCCAAGGAACTGGATAATGCCAGCATCAAAATTGAGAGGATTATCAGGACAGGCAAGTTCCACGGGGTGGTGGCCGTGCCGTGGGCTGTGCTGGGGTGCTCCCCTTTCACTGGGCCCTGGCAGTGCCATGACATTGCTCCAGTCTTGGGGTACCTTCCTGCAGCACAGGGTGGGAGCAGGGCTGGTGAGGATTTTATCCAGAAGCTTTGTTCCACGTTCCTGGTGTTTTCCTGAGGCACTGAGCACAGCCAAGCAAACGCCACGCGGAGCAGAAAGCATCAGCAATTATCTGCATCTGGGCAGTTTGACAGCAGCATGAAAACTATTTATAAATACGTGAACCTAATGATTTATTGATTTTCATCAACTTCACTGCCTAAAACTTAAAAGCGAATTAAAATCCCCTGACTGGACCCTAGAGCCTTAATGGCTACTCTGTGCCAGAACGTGGGAAACGTGATCATTCTTTGTCATTTCTTTTCCTAAAGATAAATTCAGCTGTAGCAGCAGCAGAGGTGGAGGAAGGGAGGAGGGGAGGGCTTTGCCTGCAGCTGAAGGACAGTGTTGAAGGGGAGAGGACACTGAGGAGGGGATGAGGTTGCCTCTGAACTGCAGTGTGGAACAGCTCAGAGGAGCCCCACGTACATTTCCTGAGCAAACTGGCATTTGAAAAATCAAGAAAGAAATTAGTAAGGAAGACATTTAAATCTAAGGAATTTGGGAGTGTGTTTGTCTCACTGCTGACCTAACAAGAACCTGATTTTCAAATCAATAGAGCCATTCATAGCTACACGCTTTTTGCTGTAAAGCCAATATTGGTTTTTTATGTTGGGAATTGGCTGTGCAGTGGGATGTTCTTCCTTAAGGATTGCAGGAACCCTCCAGCCCTGCTGTGTCCAGCTCTCTGGGGAGCAGACCAGCAGGCAGAGCGAGCCAGGCCCAGAGCACGACCTCGGTGCCAGGGGGTGAATCCTCCTCTCGTGGGATAAAACCCCGAAGCTGAGAGGCTCTGGAGACGGCTGAGGGTCAGCGGAGTGGCATGATGCTCGGGCTGGCCTGGTGTGAGCAGTAGGATGCGTTTAACCCACATCTCTGCCGTGCAGGAGAGTTTGGGGAGATGTGCCGGGGGTGCCTGAAGCTGCCCAGCAAGCGCGAGCTGCCCGTGGCCATCCAGACGCTGCGGGCAGGCTGCTCCGAGAAGCAGCAGCGCTCCTTCCTGGCCGAGGCCTGCACCATGGGCCAGTTTGACCACTCCAATGTCATCCGCCTGGAGGGGGTCATCACCAGAGGTACGTGGCTCCCAGGAGGCTCGCGGGCAGGAATGGGCTCCAACTGCTGCACTGGGGAGCTAAGCTGGTGCTAGGGGTGCAGTTGGCTACCTGGAGAGCCTGGTAGGTCCCCACGTGCATCAGCTGGGTTTGTATCCTGGTGATTAATGAAAAGCTTCCAGCTGGATTAATAAATGCAGGTAGCGGGACTGGCTTAGCAGCCAAGCACGTGTGCTCTTAAGAAAAGTAAATTGAAGTGAGATTCTGTCAGTAAAACAGATGAGGCTAACTGCTGCAGCTCTCTCTCGTGAGTGTGTGTGTGGAATCGGGCTATGGATGTGGTAGTTAAATGGATATTCATGTAAATCCAAAGGAACTAGAGCATGTGAGCTGATTCTAACTAGGATTTTATTAGGAAAGGAAGTATTCTGGCTGAGCTGGTTGCTTTTGCTTTCACTGGGCTGTGCTGTCCTTTGTGATGAGCTTCAGAGTCCATTCCTAGCTGGGAATGACAGGGAAGCCTTGGACCTAGCACTCATTGCAACCTCTCTGAGATAAGGTCCTTGTCTCCCCTAAAAGCCAGGTAGTGCAGGGGTTGACACCTGAATTTTTAACCCCTGCAGAGTCTGAACTGCCTGAGTGCTGGTGGCACTCACACTGCCTGCCTGTCTGTCTGTCTGTCTGTGCAGGGAGCACCATGATGATCGTGATGGAGTACATGGGGAATGGCCTGCTGGACTCCTTTCTCAGAGTGAGTACTGGGGTGTCTGCCCAGCTCGGAGTCTCCTGGCCATGTTCCCATCGCTGACCTCGGGCTTTTCCTCCTCTGCTTTCACAGAAACACGAGGGGCAGTTCACAGGCACCCAGCTGATCTGCATGCTGCAGGGCATCGCCTCTGGCATGGTGTACTTGGCAGAGATGGGCTACGTACACAAAAGCCTTGCTGCCCACAAGGTCCTCGTGAGCAGCAGCCTGGCGTGCAAGATCACGGGGTTCAGACGGCCACAGGAAGACAAGATGGAAACCATCTTCTCCACCATGGTGAGCTGCGTTTCCACATTGTGTTGTCAACACTTTTCTAGGCTTCCATTTCCTTATTCGAGTATGAACAGGGACTCTGCGCCTTGAACTTTTTTCTCAGGTAGAAATCCACTGTGTTTGGTCAGGGAACTGCACACCAGTGGCCTGGCATCATGCCTGCTCTGGCCCCAACCCCACTGCACAAATCAGGGGAGAGGGACTTGTGTTTGTACAGCTGTGAGGTGGTTTTCATTAAATATTAATATACAAAATGCCATCAGCTCTTCCTGGGGACATTCTCCTCTCCCATTAATATTTCAGGACTCACACTCCCGTGTAGCATACAGTTGCAGTAACATTTTAAACAAATTGAGGAAAAGGTTTTCTCCCAGTTCTAAACGTGTTCATGGCACACGGGTTTGCTCGGTGCGCAGGCTGTGCTGCCAGGCAGGGCACGATGGACAGGGAATGGCTGCCTGGGAACTGCCAGCATCCAGCTGGGCAGCTGAACCATTGCTGCCCTTCTGTCTGTGCAGCGTGGGAAGAGCCTGGTGCTGTGGTCAGCCCCCGAGGCCGTCCAGTATCACCACTTCAGCCCCGCCAGCGACGTGTGGAGCTTCGGGATCGTCATGTGGGAAGTCATGTCCTACGGCGAGAGACCCTACTGGGACATGTCCCACCAGGACGTGAGTGCCCTGAGGCTGCTGGGGGATGATGGTGCAGCCATTGCTGCCCGAGTGCCGCTCCCGGGCTGGGTGTGAGGAGGGAGGTTTGCCTCGGGTTTGCGTCGCAGCTCCTGACGCCAGCCCCTCGTGTCCTGCAGGTGATGAAGGCTGTGGAGGACGGGTTCCGCCTGCCCGCCCCGGCCAACTGCCAGCCCCCCCTCCACCAGCTGATGCTCAACTGCTGGCAGAAGGACCGCAGCCAGCGGCCCAAGTTCTCGCAGATCCACAATGCCCTGAGCAAGCTGGTGCAGAGCCTGGAGCCCCCACAGTGCCCCAGTTCCACATGTCCCAGCTCTACGTGCCCCAGGTGACCGCCCTCTTGCCACAACTGCCTGTCTCCCCTCTGCCATGCTGTGCCCCACTCCCTCTTCACCACCCTCTCTCTTGGCAGGTCCCATGGCACGTCCATCCCCCTCTCCAAGAGAACCTTCTCGGCCTTCCCATCTTTCAGCTCCGTGGGTGAGTGGCTGGAAGCTATAGAAATGGGCAGATACAAGGACAACTTCACTGCTGCGGGCTACTGCTACCTGGAGTCGGTGGCCAGGATGACAGCCCAGTAAGTGACCAGTTCTCCTGTGGCTGTAACCTTGTGTGGTGGGTGCAGCAACGTTTCCTGCCCTTGCCAAGAGAGCAGAGCCAACTCCAGTGTGATTTACTGATAATCTCTTGTGCTGCAGCACAAGGAGCCGTCAGAGCTGTCCCACACCTGGCGTGCTGCAGGCTCCTGTTAGCCCAGAATGCCTGGTCAGCATCATCAGTATTGCTTTGGCTGGGACAAAAGGTTGGGGATTTCTTACCCGTGCATGTCTGGAACGTGCGTGGTCTGGCCTGGAAGCAGTCGGTGTTGGGGCTGGTTTGTCCTGCCTGATGTGGGGCTCGTTTTGCAGGGACATCCTCAGCCTGGGCATCACGCTGGCAGAGCACCAGAAGACCATCCTGAGCGGGATCCAGAGCCTGCGGGCCCAGGTGATCCAGATGCACGGCCGGGGCGTGCAGGTGTGAAGCCGTGTCCTGCAGAGGGGCAGAGCACCGGCCGGCGCTCCCGGGGAGGAGTGGCCACAAGCAGCCCCACCTCTGAAACCTGGAGCTCTCAGGTGGGCTGTGGAAATCGCTGGGTGCTGCCGTGGCAAGAGAGCAGGGCTTCTGTCCCCTGTGCCGGGGCTGCCCAGCATTCCTGGGATGGTGCGGCGTGCCTGGGAGGACGGGGCTCTCCCCAGCACTGTTTTGTAAGATGAGTCAAACTGTATTGATGCCATTTCATGTGGTAGTTGAGTTCACAGGGTGGGATGGACCTTTTTGCACTGTCTTAATCCAGAGCCAACACTTCTGTATCTCTTGTATCCTGCTGGTGAATCCATGGGTACTTTTATACAACCTGACAGATCACAGCAACCCCACGAGGAGTTTTTATTGCTTTTATATTTAGAGAGCAGCTCCCACCCAATGCCCAGCTCCTGGAAGGTAACTTTCCCCATCTGTGCTGAAGGAAACTCTTTCCCAGTTGCATCCCTTCTGCGCCGTGAGCTACTTCACCGAGTTTTGGCACCTCAGTTGGTGAACAAAACTAAACATCCTCCAGTAAAGCACAGAGGAAATGGTGCTGGCTGCATCCATGCAATCCAGGGAACACCCACACTTTGTTTTGTGAGCACGGTGCTGCCTGTCTGGCATGCTGGCAACTCCCATAGCTGCAGCCTGATCCCTGAGAAGACATAAATAGCATCTTAATAATACAACTTTCCTTGAAGTTAGTTCATTATAATGGGTATTTGCAGCTCTGTACGGAGTTTTGGAAGGCTTTATTATGATCTGTAAGTATTGCAAGTGAATTGTTAATGCTGAAAGGCAAAGACTTACATGGGCATGAAGGCTATGGGAGATGCTCAGAGTGTGGTTGGAAATCTGCTGCAGTCAGACCCTCCTGTAAGTCTGAGAGGATGAGGATCTGAATGAGGGCTGAGAGCAGGGCTCAGGGCTCCCTGGGGCTGGCACGGTGACCACTCTGCCCAGGCAAGTGCTGCATCTGCTCTGGGGAGTTTGTTGCTCTCTGGTGGAAACAAGATCTCTCCTTCCTGCAGCTCAGACCATGCTCCCTCCCCGATGTCTCTTGGTTAGTGTTTTTGACAGCAGTCATTTCTCTACGTGTGGCCCCTGGCCAGTCGGGTTGGTCACTTGCCATCCCGCTGTTTCCCACCCTGAAGAGGAGTAGCAGTGAACCGAGCCCTGCATTTAGTGAAATGCCTAATCCCAAGGATCAAGTGCAATCTGTGTGCTCTCTGTGTTTACATTTTACCTCTAGAGAAAGTATTCCAGGTCTCTAGGCAAGGGTTGAACCAGCTTGATTCTGGATCTTCTCTCCCCTCTCCCTGCTCGTGCTGCCTGTTGGGGTGCAGGAGGAGCCACTGGAGGAGCTGGCTCCAGGCTGGTTCACCTCAGGGAGGTCTGGAGACATCTAGGGCTTGGTGACAAGGTGACAGCGTGCCTCAGTTTGGAAAACAGACCTGGCCACGAGCAGGCAGCACCACGTTCCCTCGGGTCCCCCAGAACAGACCCTGCCTGCAGGATAAGGAGTGCGAGAAGGGGCTGGCTCTGGGTGCCACTCGTGGCCACTGGAATCTGCTTCTCTGTCCCTCTGGATGTTGCCCAGCTGCAGAGGGATAAAGCTCAGCACAGGTCTGTGTGCTCATGGCTGTTTCCCTGCAGTGGCTCCTGTGGGGAGCAGCCGTGGCTGTGTGGAGGGGTCCCACAGGAGCTGAGCTCTGGGGTGGGCTCTAACTCCACAGAAACAGGAGTCCTCAGCTTTCCTGGCCTCCTCCAAGAAAGGAAAGCAAAGCAAAGCAAAGCCCCCCATGGAAGCAGCCTTCTAGCCCAGCTTTTTTGCAAGAATAAACACTTTTAATTGAGCTCCTCACCAACACAAGATAAGAAGATTCGTACATTAAGCTATAGATTGTTGTTATGATATTAAAATTAATTTGCATCCTCTCGGCTTCTCTCTTTGGGGAAGCAGTATAATTAAATTAATCAGCAATGCTGTTTTGGAGCTGCAAGGGAAATGCCTCAAAATGACCCTGGTCTCTTCCCATCCAGCCTCTGGCATGGCATGAGGCTCTTGCCTCCTCCCCGGGCTGCGAGAGCCCCAGTCCTGCAGCATCTGCAACACTCCCCACGCACGAAACCAAATGGGAATCAAGTTGGTTCATCTCCAGATGCTTTTATATTCATTAGCCACATATTAAGTACTGTAAATACACACTTGAGAAGTCAATATATATTTTTATAATAAGCTTGAGACAAATGTAATATAATATTATAAGGGAGTCTGTGTGCATCTCATGTTTGAACTGTAGTCAGACATCTCCAGGGAACCTCAGTTGGTTTGGAATATTTAATAATAATAATAATAACAATAATAATAAAATAATAGTTATTATAAATGCTAATAAAATCTATTGACATTTTTAAAATTTTGTATTTATTGAATCACAGTTGAAGCTAGCAATAAAGAGGTATCGAAATACCTGAGTAAAACCAACCAGTAATCCTGCCCTGCTTTGTCTGTGTGGGTCGTTTCAGTGTTCTGGGGGAAAATGCCACTTTATCAAGGGTGGCATGTGGCGAGTAAGGCACAGTTTTGGTAGCATCAAGGTGGGAAGTGATGCCTTGTTTTGTTAAGTAACATCTGTGCTAAGGTGGCAGTGGCTGGAGGGGCTGGTTTCTTGCTAGTGACACTTTGTAGGGGGGACAAAAGCTCCTGCTCTGCTCTGCTGATGTGTTGTGTGGTCAGGAAGGTGCCTGGCCTGGCCTGTGGGCCCGGGTGCTGTTCAGGCAGGTGGGAATGTGGGAATTCCTCCCATCCCCCTGGTGAGAGCCTTGGACACGCTCTCAGTGTGCAGCTGTGGGTGCAGTGGTCACTCTGACACAGGTGCTGTGATGCTGAGCGGGGGAAAACGCTGCACTCAAGGCGTGTAATGAATTGTTTTATTGAGTAAAGGAAAGCCGTGTGCAGCCAGCACATTAAATGCAAGCTCAGCACAAACCGTGATATTTAGAAATGATTTGAGGTGACTCTCCCCCCTTTACATCTCTTTTCCCTGGGCTGTTCAATGCCCAGGAGCAGGCACCTGGCTGGAGTGGTGACAGCAGTGACAGATGCTGGGAAAGGACTGAATGGGTGATGTCTCTTTGCCTTCTGTTGATCCCTTAATTCAGGCAGCCTTGGTTCCAGCCTGGCCGGGGCTGTAGTGGCCCTCTAAAGAAATAATCAGAGCTCTGCAGCAGGGTGATGAGCAGTGGATTCCCAGCCACAGCCAACCAGAGGCAGATTTTGGCGGTTGTGCCTCGCTGTGAGATGTGGAGATGGGTTTGTCTCTCTTCTGTGACCTTCCTGGCACTGTCTCTGCTGGAAGCTGGGGGACACCTCCAGCTTCACCTCCTGCACCCCCACGCTGCACCTGAGCAAGTGGCCCTGGTGAAAGGGGCGTCAGTATGGCTCAGACAGGGGAGCCCCAACCTGCAGCACTGCTGACAAGGACGGGCTCAGCCCTTGGCAGGTGCTGATCACGCGGGGGATTTTAAAAATAAAACGTTCATTGCATGTGCTGGTGAAAAGCAGCTGCCCCAGCATCCAGCTGGCACCACCAGCGGGTCCTTGTTTTGGGGAGAGCAAGGGAGGAGCCAGGACTCCTCCTCTTGGCCCTCACTCCCACACAGCAGCCTCGTGTGACAATGTTCTTAGGGGAAAATGGATATATAAATGGAAGGCTGTATAAAATCAGGCCTTGCTCTGCTAAATTAATAGCTGGCTTGTCAGTGCTGTGTGCAGCTGAGGGGTTTATGAGCTCCCATGTGAAAACCATCCTGAGAATGAGGGTTTGTTAACAACAAGTTATTCCTGGGGGAAAAACAACTGCACCTGCATTCAACAAGAAATCTGTTTCATGGGAGTCGGTGAACAAAACCTGTAAACGAACCAGGAACAGAGAGACTTGATAGACAAGTAAAATTTTACTGATCAATTGGCAAGAAAACTATTGACCAATTGGAGTGATACATGTAAAAACTGTATAAAAATCAGTTGTGTGAATAAAGAATGGGCATTTCCTTGGTTCATATTGAACCCTGAGTGTCCAGCTCCTGATCTTCTCAGCTTCAGACATGAAATTCATCAGCTTCCCCCTTCCTCTTGTGGCTTCCACTGCAGAGAGGCTGTGTCTGTCCCCAGCCTGCCTGCACAGGACGGACATGGGCGAGAGAAGGGCAGTGCCCTGGGAATGTTCAAAAGAACCTGGGTCTGGAGGAAGAGCAAGGCTTGAATATGAATAATTGCTAATTATTGGTAAGAGCAAGTGCCATTTGTCATCAGCGATCTGTCAGTTCAAGTGCCACCAGGACAGATGCTTCTTTCCTCCTATTCATCTCCCACGCTCTCGGTGTGCCCGAGGAGCACTGCACAGGCTGGGACATGGCCAGACCCTCACAGCTCCTCCTGCCCCACTGAGGAGGGGCTCCCAGTGCCACGCTGGGCTGTCCCCAGTGCCACGCTGGGCTGTCCCCAGTGCCCTGCACCACCCACCTCAGCCGGGACAAGGTGGGTGCACCTGTACTGGCTGGCCAAGGGGTGCCCATGGGGACACAGGTGCTGGGGTTTGTGGCCCAGTTGAGGCGGCCTTGGCACAGAGCTTGGTGACCTTGGCACAGGCCTGGGTGACCCTGGCACAGAGCTTGGTGACCTTGGCATGGGGCTGGGTGACACTGGCACAGGGCTGGGTGACCTTGGCACAGTTCTGGGTGACCCTGGCACAGAGCTTGGTGACCTTGGCATGGGGCTGGGTGACACTGGCACAGAGCTTGGTGACCTTGGCAGAGTTCTGGGTGACACTGGCACAGGACTGGGTGACCTTGGCAGAATTCTGGGTGACACTGGCACAGGACTGGGTGACACTGGCACAGGGCTGGGTGACCTTGGCAGAGTTCTGAGTGATCTTGGCACAGTTCTGGGTGACGTTAGCACAGTTCTGGGTGGCAGCCAGCAGCACCCACCAACCCCACAGTGGGTGGCCTCAGCTGCCTCCGCACTCCGGGCTTGTCACTTAGAGCAGGGCCACCTGCACAGTGGCAAGAGCTGCCCGGAAGGGACAGGAGCCATTTAATTACACAATTATATATAACTTCAGCCTTTTTATCTTCCTGAGGCTGACAAGCACCTTCAGCACCAGACAAAGAACAGCTGTTATCGCTCGGCACAGCGGCTACTCCTGGGCAGCTGCCACCCCTGAAGGAGCACAGACAAAAGCACAGGAGCTGTCCAGACCTGTCCCAGAGCCCCTGTCACACCATGGGCATGGCCACTGCTCAGGAGATAGAGCTTCCTTTGTTTCTGGCACCTCCAGAGCCCCAAGAGCAAAGGGGAAGGAGAGACATGAGGTTGTTCAGAGGTTTCTGGAGTTTCTGTAACAATGAAGAGCATTTACGAGGTGTTGTCCCCGGGCACCTGCTCCCACACCCCTATTTTTAAGGATGATGTCTGACTTAGAGGATGTCAGTAGTTGAAAAGTGATTTTAATGGGCTCTGGTTTATTGACAGACCAGACTTTCAGGAGTCGGTCGTGCCAGAGCAGCATTGCACCATCATTCATAGAATTCCGTGAAAAAAAAGTCACTTCTGGTGCTGCACAGGTGTCAGGGCTGTGCCACCACGGTGGCAGTGGAGCCAGGGCCATCCCCCTGCCTGCTCTGCTGCTGGGCACCTCCTCGGGTGCTGTGACAAATCCCTGGCACCTGCAGCACGTGGGGAGCTGCCCTTGCTCTGCCCTGCGTGGTGGGAGCCCAACTCACTGGTGCATTTGCAGCCACAAACATTCCCATTAACTCCCTCAGTATTTAAATTCCATAATGGAGCTGAAGAAAAGCAGCAGCATCACATCCCTGTGGGAGCCCTCACTCATCTCTTCCAAAGGCACCCTGGGGATGTATTTGGAAAAGAACTTAGACCTGGGCAATTCAGGTTTTTCTTGCAAGTCCCTGGTGTATAATGAAGGCTGTTCCTGCTGGCACGCTCCCAGGGGAGTGCTGTGGCTCATTTTGCTGGGAGTTTAATGCAGCTCAGGAGAGATGGGGCAGCAGTGGGGCAGCACTGGCTGACTGATGTGGCTGCAGGGCCAGGGATGAGAGCACAGAGGGGCCACACACTCCTGGAGTCCTGAGCATGGAGGGGGTGGGCTGTTCCTTCAGGCAGCCCTAGGGATGGCACTCAGCCCTGGGGGTTTATGCTGTTCAATATTTTAAAGTGAATTCTATTAAGCACTAGGAGGAAAAGAGATTAAGAGGGCAATGAAGAAGCTTTTTGTGAGATTTAGGTGCTCCTGGGTGATGGCAATTTTGTGTTGGATAAATGGCTGTTTGTGACTGTAAATACAGTCTCCCAGGATAATGGCATGCACATCAGGAATGCTTTACAGCCCCGGGGAGAAACAGGCTCAGGGACCCCAAAAATGATGAGAGTTTCCCTGAGCTGGTTAAAACCATCGTTGGCAGTGCTGTCTCTCCTGAGGTGGATCTGTGAGGCACACGCTGTCTCACAAGCAGTGCACAAATCCCTGCTTTGCCTCGCGGGAAAAGGGATGTGTTAGGTATCACATCACGCTGCATCAAAATGCGAGGTGGCACAATGAATCAAACTCCCAAAAATAAAACTTTCTTCCAGAAATAGGCTTGTCACTGTCAATTTAAACTCTTGCCAAAGAAGCGTGATTTGAGACAAGTTCCCCTTGCCAGTGATTTGCAGTAGTGGGTGTTTTTAATCGCTATTTCTGATAGCAAGAGTCTAAAGGGAGAGCGGAAGGTGTTTCTATTCAAAGGTCCAACATGAGACCCAGATCCTAAATGCAGCTCTGATACAGCAGAGCTGGGAGGAGAGAGCACAAAGCACAGTGTGCTGAAGGAAATGGAGCCTTTCCTCCAGTTCCACTTCCCCAGCACCGTGGTGGTGACACAGGGGGGCTCTGGCCACTGCCCACCCGGCCAGAGCACTGGCCCCTGCACCTCAGCACCCTGAAGGGTTTTAGGGAGTTATTTAGAGAAAAATCTTACAAACCTCTGCAGGGAGGGAAGGGATCCTGCCTGGGTAACAAACTGTGAGAAAGGTACCAGCCTCGGGAAGGGTGTCTGTGTGGAGAAAGCCCTGGTGTGCCATGCACGGGCACTAATCCTTGTGACTCTCTTATTCTGTCACTAGGACGAGGGGTGGTGACAGGATTTGCTGCAAAGACAAAGCCCTGCCATGCCCCCAGTGCAGCACAGGCAGGTGCCACCAGCCCTGCTCAGGGAACCCCACACAGGCACCAGCTTGTGGCTGGTGGGACCCTTCAAGGCTGGGCCCAGCAAGGGCTCTGTCACTGACTTGAGGAATGTTTCAAACAGATCATTTATTTTCATTAGGGTTTCACTGATATCTCTGTCCCAGTGTTCCTGATGCAGGTCGACAGCTGTCCTCAGGAATGCTTTAATTGTGTTTTCCTCGCTTTGCACAGCTCTTAGCTAATGCGTTCTGGCTTCATTAGATTAGACACCTCTTGTCCCGAGGATGTTGTCATGTTTTCAAATGGCTTCAATCAGCACCTCCCAGGCTCCGGCTATTTCAGGATACAATAAAGCTAAACCTCATCCAGGCTAGTGAGTAATGGAGGTGCATCTCCACCCCCATCCAGCCTGGCTTTAAATTTGCCTGGCTGACATCCCGTGGCTGCTGGCAGAACACAATTAAACCTCTTGTCTTGCAGGCATCGTCCACGGTTACACACAGCTCGGGAGGAAGAGCTCAGCAACAGCAACTGGGTTTCTAATGATCTTGTCATCCAGAACAGCAGAGAGAGATAAATGAAAGAGGGAGGAAACAGCCAAGATCAAAACTCAGCTCTCCAGATGTCAGGGGCACGGCAGGTTGCAGGCTGGCCGTGCTCATCTCCTCAGAGCCATGCTGGCACAGTGCTCGGGATAAGGGAAGTGTCCTCTTCGTGTCACAGAGTGAAATGCAGAGAGACTCAGCCCAAGCCCACCCAGCACCAGCGCTGGGGGCTTCTCTCAGCATCTCCAGGGATGGCTGCTCGCTACCCCCATCCTGCAGAAGGGGTCTTCTCTTGGGAGCCTTCACCACCCTGCTGCAAAGCGCCCACAGGCTCAGGAAGGACACCGAGGTGGGGAGGGACCAGGCAGAGCCTGGGCGGGGGGCAGAGACCTGCTGGACTGTCTGGGGGAGGGCAGATGGCTCCAGGACAGTCCCTGCAGCGTGGCCCTGCTGGAGCCCAGCGCACCAGTGCCAGGCAAGAGCTCTCCTTCCCCAGACACTCTCCCCTGGCACGAGAATTGCCTCAGCCCTGTCTTCCTTTCATGAGCCACCACAATATCAGCATCGATCCCTTTCACCCCACAAGCAGTATTTTGACTTCTGGAATTCATCTTACCTACCAAGGGACTCTAAATATATCCCAGACAATTTCCTCTCCTCATTTTTAATAATCTCTTTCAGCCTTAAATTCGTTTTTGAAACTATGTATTGGGATGACAGGCTTTTTATCACAGCTGATGGACAATATTCATCACACCTGTGCCCTACTCCTCACGACACACACACACATTCCCTACAGCAGTCCTGCAGCAGTTTGAACAGCACTTAATTCATTACGAGCCCATCACTGCGTGTGCGTGCTCCCCTCAACAATGTCACGGGTGATTTGTCACTTGAGTCCCCGCAAGCGGCTCTGGTTCCACCTTGCAGAGCCACTGCTGCTCCTTGAGCCATGGGACGGGATGGAATGGCCCCGTTCAAGCACAGCAGGTGTACACATGTTTCACCGTCCCCCACCCTGGAAACCTCCGCAAGGTGGCAGGTGCAAGAGCAGAAGCACAAACCCCTTTTCTGTCCAGGATCTCTGTGCTCACTGGGCACACAAAGGCTGAGGCAATGTGCTGGGGCTGTGCTGGCCCGACCCTGAGCCCTGGTGAGACCGGAGGACAGCCATGGGCACAGCACCAGTGGGGCCTCTCTGGGCCCCAACTCAGTCAGGGTCCCCAGACCAGCAGCTCCTCTGGAAAACTTCTCCAGCAAATTCTTTTTGCTGGACACTGATACCAGGCCCTCTCCCAGACCCTCTTTGGGTGCTCACACCTGAGCTGGGGATTCAGGTACGAAGGAATCAAATTAATCCAGTGCTCAGGGCTGAGCTCCAGCCCCTGGTCAATGCTCAGCTCTCCCAGCATCCCCTCACGCTGCCTGAGGGGTGAATGTGCTGGCCAGGGGAACTGCTGCAGCAGCCTGGAGCTTCCCATGGTGCCCAGGTGACACAAGGAACAGAAAGGCACAGAAAGGCCTGGTCAGGATTCCCTGAGACCTGGCAGCTGTGACAGAATGACAGGACACAGTCTCAAGCTGTGCTAAGGGAAATTTAGGGTGGATATTAGGAAAAAGTATTTAATGAAACAGTGATAAAGCACTGGAATGGTCTGCCTGGGGAGGTGGTGGAGTCACCATCCCTGGATGTGTTTAAAATCAGACTGGATGTGGCACTCAGGGTTTAGTTGAGGTGTTAGGGCTGGGTTAGACTCGACCATCTTGAAGGTCTCTTCCAACCTGGTGATTCTGAATTCCGAGTGCTCTGCTCCCCACCGTGCTTCCATGTGCTCTTGTCTCTGCACCCTGGCTGTAACTGTGGAGCCGTCGTGCTCCAGATCCTGTCCTGCTCTGGCACATCTGGATCTGCAGGAGCTGCTTGGCCAGACAGAACTCAGTGCTGGCAGCCCTTGGCAGGGTTTCCTTGGCCAGCAGATCCCCATGGAGCTGCATTCTGTCACCTTTCTGAGCACTAACGAAGGAACAGAGACGAAGCAAGAGTGTCTGAGCGGGCCCGAGCTGCTCTCTCGGTGCTGCCCTGGCCAGGCCCGCTCTGCCCACGCTGCGGACAGAGGCATTTCCAGCTGCACCTTCCCTTTGCCATGGATTGCTGCCCGCTTTCTCGTGCCTGCATTTGCAGTCAGCAGAGGCGGCCGACTGACACCGAGGGAGAGAATGGCTCCTCAGAGCCCGTCAATCAGGTGCCATCAGGATCCTGGGCTCGCAGGCCACAAGGCCACCCTCGGTGCGAGATCAGTTTCCAGCTTTGCACAGCCCTGCTCTGGCCCCTCTCCCAGCACAGCCCCAGCTCTGCTGCGGGGTGGGCAGGGAGAGACCCGGATCTGCAAGCTGCCAGTGGTCACTGACCCCTCCATCCTCCCTCAGGGCTCTCAGACTATTCTGGGGAAAAGTGGGAAGAAAATTCAGAAATATTTTATTTTGGGAAAGAGTGGAGTACACAGGAACGTCTGGCAGCATCAGATGCAGAGCTCTCCCCCAGGCCACCGAGCTCAGTTTGGTGCTGTAATCGGGTCCCAGTCCTGCTCAGGACTCAGCAAGAGCAGCTGAGACTTTATTGACATTTCCAGTTGCTACCTCCAGAGCAAAGGAATTACATTCAAATGGTGTAGGAAGCCCTGCTCAGCACAGCCCTGAACTCTGCACTATCAGCAGGGCTGGTACTTTACAGGGACAAGTGACCCGTAACTATTGACCTGTCCCTGGAAAGCTGCTCTGGGCTGGGGGCCCTGTGACCCTGACAGCACAGCCAGGAGCAGGCTCAGCAGCCCTGACAGGAACTGCAGCTGCAGAGCCCCCCTGGAGGGACAAGGGAAGGTGCCAGGGGTTTTGGTGCCTGGGTGCAATGTTCAAATTAGCAATTCTGTCTAATCCTGCTCCTTGCTGCAATAACACTTCTGGGTGAGGGGAGTGTAAAAGCTCGGTGGCTTGTGGGCAGTGAATTTCTGGGACAGACACTTTATTCCCTAGTGTCATCAGAGACAAGGCTGAAATCACTCTGAAGCTGCCCCCTGTAGGCTCTGTTTCCTCCCACTGGATTGGAAGAGGACATTTCTGCCTTCTCCAGCTCTGGTGACAGCCAAGCAGTGCCCCCTCCCCAGTTCCACACCCAGGTCCAGCCACAACGGTTTCCCTATCATCTTGCTGCAAATAAAATTCACAGCCAACATGGATGGGAGGTGCAGCCCAGCTGAGAGAAATCCTGCCTTTAGCAAGCTCCCGTCTATTAATAAATTGGATACAGTGATTTTGGTCTCCTGAGAGGCCCAAACTTCCAGCTGTGAAAGCCAAGCTGCCAGGTGGACTCAGGGAAACCCTTGACACACACCCGGGAGGTGTGGATGCACCTTCCAGAGATGTCTTTTGTTCCACCTTGGAAGGAACAGCTCCCCAGTCACTGAATTAGAGAAGGGAGAAGTCTCATGAATTCAGTGATGCTAAGGAAAATTTTCCCTCCTTTCAAGCTGACCCTGGAAACATGGATTTATACAGGTCAGGGGGGAGAGCTCCATGTGCTGCCCTGCACCTTCAAATCAAAAACTCCTGCATGAAAAAAATTGCTTGGAGACGGCTCTAATTTGTTCCAAACCATCATCCCTTCTGTCAGCAAGCAGGGAATTGTTATTTATTTATGTTTTACACTGCCACTGAATCAATGGCCACCTGGAAGATGTTGAGGATGACAAACCTGGCAGTGCATCTCTGCCAGGCTGCTGGGCAGGGGCCTGGCTCCCTGCTTGGCCTTTTACTTCTCCAGATCAATAGTTTCACATTTCCATGATGAATTTGGGCAGAAATGCAGAGTTCTCACAGCACAAGCTGAGCCCAGGTCACAGGGAGCCCTGTCTGGGGTGAAGCTGAGCTCTGGCACAGCCAGGGGAAGCAGGAATGCTCCTTCCCTGTGCTGCTGGCAGCTCTCCCTCTGCACCTGCTGTCTCCTAAGGGAAAACTCTTTGGGAAAAGCTCTGGTTCAAGGCAGGAGCTCTGATCTTAAGGAGTGTAACTAGAGCTTTTAAATCAGGCAATGTTGATTTAAAAGAATTCTCTAGGCTAAAAATTCTAGTTAATTTTGTTTTTCTGGTAAAGGTGTATTTAAAGCAGAATCTCAACTTACTCACCCATAAACACCTTTTTGTTTATTTTTAGTTCAACTAATTAATGCTTTTAATTAATATGTGCACAGACTAGCTAGGCAGGTGTCTGTGTAGCTGAGTGGGATATATTATTGCCACCTGCAGTTAGGACTTAGAACCTGCCAAAACCTCTCAAAGAGAGATTTCCAAACCCATGAGGCGTTCCATACAGTAAAATGTTTGCTCTCCAAAGGAAATCCTGTGTGAATGCTGCTCCACAAACTTTCTCCCATGCCACACCCTGCAGCACAGAGCTCTGAGTGCAGTTTGTCTCCCTTTTAACCATACTGCAGGCCTGGATTTGCCCAAAGTGTTTCCAACAGAGGATTCAAAGTCTCAACATCCTTGTTTACGGCCCCATAAAGAGGCTTAAATCAAGGACAAAGAGGCATCTTTGGGAAGGACAGTGCACCAGCTAAGAAAGAAACAGACTTATTTCTAGAAAAAGAAAATTCTAGACAAAGTTAGAGGAGCAGAGGTCTTTACTTTGAGCATAGCTCTTAACATGCCAATCATCAGGCTTTCTGCTCACTTGCTAATCTCCAAGCCCAAGAGAACACTGTCAGGATTTCAACCTTGTAGGAAATAAAAAATAAGGAATGGTTTTTTTCCTCAAATTAAAAACAAGCTGAATTTATTTTTCCCATTACGTATTATAGGTAGAATAACTAGTTCTTAGCTACCATTCTGTAGGTTGACGAAAGGAAAATACAAATTACGAGCAAGAACTAAATGAAGGTAGCAGTCCTAAATGTAAAATGTATATAGAGAGAGATGGAATTGCTCACTGACTTCCACCTGGGGGTATTTTTGCCTCGTTGCAAGCCTGTGCGAGACAAACCTGAAAGGAAAGAGAAATCAATCAGATCCACTGGTACAGCCCACAGCCACCTGCAGCTCCACCTAAAGGACAACTTTGGTTTCCAGAGCAGTGACAACAGCTCTTTTCCCCACTGTGTATTCAGCCAGACGTGATGTAAAAGCTCCTGCTGCTTCTTCCCTGCTCCGTGCTGCCTCTTCACCTCTGGTATCAGCCAAAATTCAAGACAGGGGGCCAGGGGAAATTAAGGAGTTTCTACAGCAGCTCAACAGTCCCCTGAGTGATGACAGAGAGACAAGCACTGCCTCACAGCTTCAGGTCATGGCTGACAAAAACACCCAGACTTACTGACAGCTTCTTCATGAGCCCTCGGGCCTTGGGGTTCAGCTGAAGAAAATTCTTCTTGGTCAAATCCTTTGCTGTCAAGCGTATGCTCTGTGGAAACAAACTCAAATCTCAGGTTTTCTGTCTGGCCAGCTGCAGCAGCTGGAGGCAGTAAAACAGTTAAATTGAAAAAAGAAAAGAGATCAAGATCTAAGTATAGACAGGCAGAGAACTACATCCAGCTGGCACAGGAGCTCATCTCACACCTTTCCTGCAGTGCATTAACGCATTTCTGGCTGTGGTAGCTTTACATAGCTTGATTTTTGGTGGAGGGGTGGGGTGGGAAAAAGCCGGTGAATTATTTTTTTGTTAGGTGCACTGGCATTTGGCCAGCACCAAACCCACTACACCGGCACTACTGCAGCTTTAAGTGTTTTAAAGTGAACGCACAGCAAAACATCCCCCACCCCCCTGCCCCATTCTGTTCCGAGCAGCTTGAGCAGGTCCTACAACTTCTGGCTACATCTCCAAAGCTCCCTTGCAGGCACAGTCAGCCACGAGCCGGTGAGGCAGGAGAGGCGGCAGCGCCCGAGCAGCGGCGGGTGAGCGATTACCTCTCCCCCGCCGAGGGGCAGGGTGAGCACGGCGTCGGCGCCGTCGGCCAGGGGGGAGCCGTTGGCCGAGATGGTGTAAACGCGCTCGTTGAGGGCGGGCGTGCGCAGCCCCGGCGTCTTGAACACCCTGGAAGCACAAGGGGAGGAGTGAGGGGCGTTTCCAGCCCGAGCCTCCTCGAGTTTCAGCTTCCAGGAAGCGCTGGAGGCTGCGTGGCAAACGGGGGGTGCCGAGCGATTCCAAGGATCCCAAAGGGAATTCCAGGCACCCAAATGGGAACTCCGAGGATCCCAATGGGAATTCGAAGGATCCAAATGGGAATTCCGAGGATCCCAATGGGAATTCCAGGCACCCAAATGGGAACTCCGAGGATTTCAATGAGAATTCCAAAGATTGCAATGGGAATCCCAAGGATTCCAGTGGCAATTCCAAGGATCCCAAAGGGAATTCCAGGGATCCCAAAGGGAACTCAGAGGGTCCCAAGTGGGAATTCCAAGGATCCCAATGGGAATTCCAGGCACCCAAATGGGAACTCCAAGGAACCCAATGGGAACTCCAGGGAGTCCATTAGCAAATCCGAGGAGCCCATTAGCAAATCTGAGGATCTCAGTGGGAATTCCGAGGATCCCAATGGGAACTCCGAGGATCCCATTGGCAATTCCAAGGATCCCAATGGAAATTCCGAGGATCCCAATGGGAACTCTGAGGCTCCCAATGGGAACTCTGAGGATCCCAATGGGAACTCTGAGGATCCCAATGGGAACTCTGAGGATCCCAATGGGAATTCCGANGGATCCCAATGGGAACTCTGAGGATCCCAATGGGAATTCCGAGGATCCCATTGGGAATTCCGAGGATCCCAGTGGGAATTCCGAGGATCCCAGTGGGAATTCCGAGCGGGGTGTATCGGACATAAAAGGGAAATGGATTTCTCGTCTCCGTTAACAAACCTGGAGTCAAATCTGGGTGTAACCATGGAGGTGCCTCCCCGAGCACAGATGTCAACCATCCTGCCAGTAGCCGGAGTGACAAAGCTGCTTTTGCTTGATCTGTTAAAGGGAAATAAAATCTGCTCGTGAGATGGCCTTTAACAAATGTACAGGCACTTGCCAAAGGCTGGAGGGTGAGCACCACTAAGCCCAGGGGTTATTACTAAGCAGTGACCCCCAAAAATGGGGACAGCTTGTTCCCTCAGGACTGGCAGTTGTCCAGCTTTCATTCACATCAGTTTTTCCCTGTAGCATGACACAACTCTCCCCCCCGCCACTCCTGAACCAAAGTCCGTTCCCCCAGGGAGAGCTATTTATATTCACAGCCTCCTTCTCCCTGTCTAGAGTTGACAGACCCCTCTGTTACCTCTTGCTCATGCGTTTCACTCTCGCTGACGGGGGTCTTCTGGCCACGGGTGGCTTTTTGGTGGATGCCTTCACCTGAAGCACACATCGCTCACTAGATCAGTTATTTCCCTAAGGGAACAGCTGAGTCCACACAAACAGATGCTTCCACACAAAATGTCTGGCTCACTCCCTTCCCATGGCACGAGAGCCCAGAAGGAACACCACTCAAGCCTTTGGGACCTTCCCCCATTGCTAGAATTCTCTGGGAAGCAACAGCTGTCTGAAGCCCCCTCAGAGCATCGTGGGCAGCCCCAGCCATCGGCTCAGTCAGGAATTCACACCCTGAGAATAATGTCACCCCAGAGAACAGCTGTTTACCTTGGAAGCTCTTGGATTCACGTTCTCAGCCTCTGTCTCTGAAGGACACTGGATTTCTTCAGAGGGTTTGTCAACCCTGGATTTCTTTGGCAGAGGAACTGATGGGTGCTCTGCTTCCTCAATGGCTTCAGCACTCCTTTTGAATTTATCCACTAGAAAGAGAAAGTGTTCTCTAAGTAAATAATAACTTCAAAATATTATTTGGCAAACAGTTTCAGCAACAATTTGCTTCAGAAATCCAAATTCCAATGGTTGACAGAGCACTCCTCTGGATTGTTTTAATGACATTAAAAGTAGAGGTACTACAGGCACTAAGGATAAAAGCAGGATTATTTTCCTGGTTTAAACATATCGAGGAATGGGAGCAAGAACTGAATTATTATTCACATGAAGCAACCACAACACGCTTCCACCTCACCAATCACACCACAACACTTAAAACTCACCTTTCTTGACAATGTCAAACGGGGCACTGATAACTCCTGCTGTCAGCTTGTCTATTTCTGCTATTTCCAAGTTTGCCTAAAATTAAAAACACTTGTGGCACTATTGGGACCATTGGCAGCCCAAAATTCTTGTAAGCCAAAGCTGGAGAGCAAACCCCCAATAATTTTACAGCCAGATCAGCTCCACGTTTGCTGTTGTGCTCAAACTGGGCCCTTTCCTGCATCTCTGCACGCCCCCAGGACTCAGTGCTGGCTGGCAGCTGCAGGTGAGCCTTCCAGTTTGGAAATGCCTTCCTTAACTGCAAAGTGCATGTGCTGTCAGGGATTTGGGAGTGCAATCTAGCAGATGATAAGAAAGGATCGACAGGGAGCAGCAGGACCACCCAAATCCCGCATGTGATACAATGGCAGGTCAATTTTAAAGAAACATTTGTGAGAATACTGATGTAACTGTTTCTCTTGTGATGCTCCAGTGCCTTATTCCAGCGTAAGGAGCTGCGTGTGATGGCTCTAGAGGGCTTCATGTTTGTGCTGCAAACCTACCATAGCCACCTCCTCCAGTGTTTTTCCACTTCCTTCTTTACCTAGAAAGAAAACATTTCAGACAAATCAGGACATGTCCGGGACAGCTCACACAGCGCAGCAGGGCTGCCACCACCGGGGTGCAAAACCCAGCACGGAGCAGTTTCCATGCCCAGAGAAGAGGAGCAGCACCCGGGGGACGCTGCCCTGGGGATCGCAGCTCCCTCCTTCCCGCTGGGCTCTCTCCTCCCAGGGGGAAGCGCTGCCCCAGCCCAGCAGCCCCAGCCGCTCCGCACCGAAGAACTGGAGCCAGTTGATCTGGCGGACCTCCAGGGGCAGCCGCAGGATGGCCATGTCGTACAGGTTCTCCACCTCCTTCACCAGGCGCTCTCCGTCCGCCCGCATCCGCTCCAGCCGCCGGCTCACTGCGGGGACACGCGGCCTCAGCCCTGCCCGGACCGGGGGGAAGGTGGCCCTGTCCCCGTGCCACCCTCACGGTCCAATCCCTCAGGAACGCCGCCCTCATTCCCTCATCGCTTTCCCATCCCTGTCCCCTGTCCTCGTCCCGCTCCCACCCTCACAAAGCCCCTGAGGAATGCCGCCAGTTTTCTGCTGCGCAATTCCCTCATTCCCTCTCCCCTTCCCCATCCCTGTCCCTCTCACGGAGCCCCTTCAGGAATGCCGCCAGTTTTCCGCCGCGGGATCTCGAACCACCCTCATTCCCTCTCCGTTTCCCCATCCCTGTCCCCTGTCCTCGTCCCGCTCCCACCCTCACAAAGCCCTTGAGGAATGCCGCCAGTTTTCTGCTGCGGAATTCCCTCATTCCCTCTCCGCTTCCCCATCCCTGTCCCCGTCCCCGCACC
>VWZN01018307.1:729699-740588 GCA_013396955.1 Regulus satrapa
GACGTGTTGGAGGGGCTGCAGGACGTGGAACGCTGCTACCGGCGGCTGTATCCTGCTGGGGGGTGTCCGGGCAGGGCGGCGCGGGGATGTTTTCTCCTTGTTGTCCTTATCGAGCGCCAAGGTACTTGGAGAGCAAGCTGCTCCTGCAGCGCCTCAGCTTGGACTGCCTGGCAGACGTGGAAGCCCTCCCGCAGTGCTGGGAGAGGATTTTGGAGCGCTATAAAGGAGACGACGTCGTTCAAGGTAGTTAGGTGTACAGAGAGCCGAGGGCTCCGCGCTGGGGACTGACCCGGCCGTGCTGGTCTCAGCAGCACTGACTGCGTGGCCCTGCTCAGGCATCTTGCTCTGAGACCTCGGCCGCTTGAAATTTCTCAGCATCACAGCTGGGCACAGCTGGGCACAGCTGGGCACAGCTGGGAGCAACATCCCCCAGTGCAGCAAGGGCTCAGTGACCCCTTTTGTTGCCCGTTAACAGAGACACAAACTAACAGAGTGTCAGTTTATGCGGTGCTTTATTTGGGCCCGGGGACCTGAGGACTAACGTCCCAAGTCAGGATCCCAAAGACCCTCATTCTAAATCAACCTTTTATACTTTTACAAACCTAATTACGTGTAAAAAACAGCATATCTTGGATACAAAACAGTCACAAAACAGTTACATTCATCATAAAGATAACCATTGTCTAATCACTGTTTAACCATAAATCTTTATGCTTGTCTAACTTAATACACTAGTTTTAACCGATAGAGCTTCAGTAAATACTATATCTTATCTTTAACAACAATCTGCTAGCTCTACATGTTCTGCATGCTCCATTCGTTCCTCTGATTATTGTTCTCTCGTTCTCAACACATTCCTTGACTTATTTCCAAACCTTGCTTTATTTTGAGGCCTAAGGATCCGAGCAAAGCCTTAGCTTAACCACTACTATTTTATTTGGATACCCGTAGATTCTTTTCACTTGTAACACTTTCACTGCTCAGTCGGTTTCACCCACGCTTTTTCTTGCTGCCTTTAGGAATGAGTTTTTGTGAGTGCAGAATAGAGGCAGGGGATACGGAATACAGGTGAAGCATGTTAATCTGACAGGATTGGTGCTTTCTCTCTGTCTCAGATACGCTCCTGAAGGTCTCGCTGTTCGTGGAGAACCATCGGGAGGTGAGCTGCTCACCTGGCTCCTGACAGGGCACTGGGCCCTGGCCCTGACCAGCCTCTGGCGTGTTCTGCTGCCAAGGGGGTGAGGAATTGAGGGAGCTCTCCTGGTGCGTTTTGGAAGCTGAATGAGTTGAGTCTTGGCCTCAGCATGGAGTGCTCGAACTGTGCCATTTTCAAGTGGAGAAGGGAAAGAGTCTGAAGAGCTCTGAAGAAGAGGCTGAGCCAAAAAAAGCCATGAGGGTAGAAGGGAGTCACCTCCGGCTGTGGAACTTGTCCTTCCCTTCTCCTGACACGGATGTTTTATATCTTGGAAAAATTGGTGATACTTACTTACATGAGGTGCTGCAGATGGAGTCGTTCACGCTGGTGCCATGAAAGACATTCGTGCTCTGCCCTTACAAGTAAAGAAAACGTGTCAGATTAGGGCTCAGAAACAGTGGTCACCTTATGTCCTTGAGCAGTGTGCTTGCATTCATCCCACCTGGGCGTGGAGGAGGAAGGAAGCAAATCTGGCTTGAAAATGAAATTATGGAGGTGCCACAGGTGCCCGAGTTCTGTCGTGGGCAGTTTCCAAGGGTGTTGCAGTCCACTGCTCTGCTACCACTGAGATCAGTCTTAAAATATCGCTCTGTAGCCACTGCTGGCAGTTCAGGGACACCTTTTGTCGGCCCTGCCACTGCCATGGAGCTGCAACATTCCCGGGAAGCAGTGGGGTGTTTGTCTCTAAATTATTTACTTGGTAAGGAGCTGCAGCTTCTCGGAGAAAGCCAATAAAGAATTGCATCGGATGCGCTGTGGGTGTGTTTGTGCTCCTGTTTCTGTGTCCCCAGCCTGTTCCTGTGTCCCCAGCCTGTTCCTGTGTCCCTAGCCTGTTCCTGTGTCCCCAGCCCGTTTCTGTGTCCCCAGCCCGTTTCTGTGTCCCCAGCCTGTTCCTGTGTCCCCAGCCCGGGCTGTGCCCATGGCCAGCTGAGGGCACTGCGTGACCCGTGAGCAGCACTGCTGGGGCTGGGAAAGTGCCCCCGACAGGGACAGGGGCTTCCCGAGTTCTAGGTGATGTTCTTCACACGCAGCAAAGAAAAATACCTGCAGAGAAAACCTGCTCCTGGCCCTGGGTGCCCTGCCCGGGGTGCGGGTGAGGCGGGCTCTGCTCCTGGCAGGGCTGGGGGCCCTGCTGGGGGTTCAGGAGGCTGTGCAGCCGTGTGCTCCTCACACAGGGCTTGGAGCAGGAATCGGGGTGGATCAGGGGTGTCACCCCTGCTCAGCCCGTGGTGCAGCGTGCTCACAAACCGGTAGGTGATGGTGAGCTGGGATGCAGAATTGCCTTTGCTGCACAGCCCCTCAACACCCCTCTTCTGTCAGCCTCCCTTCAGGACAGCTGCGCAAGGAACAAATGGATTTAAGGTCTGGAAGATGTTCAGCACAGTTCCCTTTGTGTTTGGCCCCGGATACCTGTCTTGGTGCTAACAACAGCCCGGCTGAAAGTGCTGAGGGAGCTTTCTGCCTTGAAAGTGGCCAGGCCCTGAACTCTGACTGACTGAAATGGGGTGAAGGAGGTGCCCGTTGACCTTTTGCTGCGATTGATCGCTCTGTCCCCGGCTGATGGGCCGTGCCATCAGTTTGTCTGTGGCATTCTGCGAGTCTCTGCATCAGAGCGCTCCACTTGGGCTCAGCTGGGGGCTCGTTCCATCCCAGATCTGGATGTTGTGGCAGGAGGGCTGCCAGGGACCCCCCTGCAGTCCAGGGCACGGTTCCTCGTGCGTGCAGAGCTCCCTGCAGCTGGCATTTGCCCGGCAGTCGCTGCGGGTGCCAGAGCTGCCCCACGGGCGCTCAGCCTTGCGGTGTGGCACGGGTCAGCAGGGCAGGTGAAGGCCACTCCTGCTCCTCCTCCTCGCCTGGCAGCCTGCAGGAGTCAGACACCTGCTCACAGCACAGGGATGGCTCCGGGTGCCAGGTTTCAGCACCTGCCTGAGGACTGGCACACGAGGAAGGCGAGTGAGAGCAGCAGCTGCCTGGGGAGCCAAATGCAGGGTCAGGGTGGTGCCTTCTCCTTGGTCCTAAAATTAAGAGCCTGACACGGTTAAGGGTTCAAGAGTTTTTGTCTTGGATAAAATAAGGATCCTTATGGTACAACACTTCATTAAGGTGGAGTATGCTGAAATCTACACCTGATAGATTGCCTGTACAGTTTTATAGATGTTGAAAATTAGTTTATCTAATAAAGATGCTTCAGTGAGCAGCTTGAATGAACGGCGTGATATCTTCCCAAAGTATTCCCTCTTGGTGGGCTTAATCTTAGTTTGTAGGATGTATCTTAGAGGGGCTTTGGATTTTCAGATAGTGTAGGGCTTTCTGGCTTTCAGCTGCAAGGCCTTTAGGATGTTTGGTTCTCTGGCTTAACAGAACACCAGGACTATTAAGTTATCAGACTTAAGGAATTACAAGTACGTATGCTAAGAGCACTTAAGAGAATGCATAAAAAGTATATAAAAGAAAAGGCAAAAAAATCATTGTGGCATCAAGGGGCTCCAGCCTGTGCCGTACCCCAGTGGGGCTGTGGGTAAGGCAGCACTAAGGGCTCTGAGACCAACTGGTAAAATGCATGTAACCATAAAAATAAATCCAAGTACCTTTGCTTTTGGAGTAGAGCTCTTAAAGTATTCTTGCATGGAGATCTGTCTTTGAGGAATGCAATAAAATGCAGTTAGCAGCTGGAGCCACCTTGTTAAAGGAAAATTGTCAGGAAACACAAAGCTCACACTTTGATTTTCAGCTTTACCTCCTGCTAACTCCATTGGAAAACAGTTAGTTTTTACTTACAGGAAAAGCACAAACTAAGTTCAGTTACTAAATTCAAATGCCCACAAACATTTTATAAGGAGCACCTGACTTGTGTATGGTTGTTTGGTTTCCTCCCATAGGGGTGAGCCCTGGCTTCTGGTGCAGTGGGGCCCTTGCAGATCTGTTTAGAAATGGGGACCTGCTGTTGGCAGCACCAGACTTCCAAAACAAACCCAAAAGCTTTGGATTTGAAACAGATTTCAAAACTGAGTGTATTACAAGAGTCCACAGTTATGAGAAAGACAAAGGATTTGGCACCTGAATTGAAGTGTAAAGTGACTCCAAGGCAGAAATATGTGATAAAAAGCTTTTTGATTAATTTAATAAACCAAGCATGGATTTCACAAGTCCCTATAGTTTTTTTGCTTATTCTTTGAGACTTTCATCTTGGCCCGAAGCACAACTCCTTTGTGACTTTGCTGAGGGGCTGCCTGGGTACTTATCTCCAAAATACAGCAAACTATTCTCCACTACCTGTTAGCTGGCTTTCTTGCTCTCTTCCCCTCTCTTGGCTCAGTGTTTCTCTAAGTGCTTGTGACTTTGTCACAGCATTTGCCCCGTTGAGCTCCAAGGAGGGCCAAGCTCTGCTGGCCCGATGGGTGTGCAGGGCGTGGGGCCACATCTGGCCTGCAGCAGGGATGAGCTTTCCCTCGTGGGCCGTGCTCAGCACACAGCCCTGTCTGCCCTCGCAAGGACAGGCACGAGCAGTTGCCTGGTGAGCTCTTTGCCGCTGTGGTCTGGCCCCTGACCCCCCCAGACCCTCCAGGGGACTGTACTCCCTGTGGACAGAGCCTCTTTCCATTGCCCGTCCTGCAGAGGTTTTATTTCAATCCTCCCTTCCTGCTTTTCCCCCCAACCCTTTCCCTCCTCCTCCCTCCTCCTGTGGACACAGATCTGCAGTAGGTGTCTCCTGAACTTGCCTGAGCTCCCTGTCCCAAGCATCTTCCTGACTAATTCTTTCCAGATGTCCCGCAGCTTTTATGTTTTGCTCAAGCTCTTAATTCATTCTCTGAAAGAGCAAACATTATTTCCTAGTATTATTTGAAAATCCAGACTGATCACAGCTTCCCAAGAGCTCCTTCTGCTTCCCAGTGAAATGTTTTAGGTACCACTGCAGCCTTCCACCCCTGAAATAGAGCACAACAGATATCCATAAATAGCACAGAAGTTTATTTTCCATAGCTGACAGCTCTGGGGCTGTCCATGGAGTCTTGAAAACGCTCCATGCTGCATTTATACCCAGCCAAGTGTCAGGTTGTTGGCTTGGACTTTCCCAGCTACAGCAGCTTGGAGAAATTAGGAGATCTGTCCAGTGTTCTCTGACTAGGACCAACAATGGAAAGTAAGTGGCTCTGCCCATCCTCTCATTTGGTTTCCAGCTTCACTTTGTTTTGGGGAGATGACTATTCCTTCCAAAGGGATTAGACTGCCTCTGGGAAGGTGACTGGGAAGGGCCCAGGGTCGGTGGCTCCTGCTGCTCACGCTGTCCAGGTGAGCTGTGTCCTGTCCTGGCTGCTGGGAGTGAGGAGCTGCTGCAGCCTTGGGCCGTGCTAAAGGCTGTGTTGGTGCAGCTCTGGGGACACTGTCTGTCACCCCAGGGCCAAATGAGACTGAATGTAGGATTGAAGCAATGCCTGAGCCGTTCTGCCTCTCCAGCACAGGCTCTGCTTTGTCTGGAAGTCACATCTCACGGCTTCCCATGGCTGTCCATGGCTTTTCATCCTTGCCCTGCACTTTGTGTGCACTGAGGCTTGCAGCAGGTTTTGAGTGTTGGAAAGAAGCTTTGGGCTGTTCAGTGGAACGTAGGAAATTCCTGTCTTTTTTATTGAATTTTAATTTGCTTCAGGATTTACCTCACACGGTACATGGTGATTGCAAAGTACCTGTGGGGGGAGAGATTGGACCTTCCCTGGGATCAGATTATTGTCCAGAGGTCCAGGAGTGGGGATGTGCTGGAAGGATGAACCTGCCTTGTTGCCCCATACTCCCACCACCTCCCCAGGTCCCAGTGCCTCCCCAAACATCAGAACATCCCGGAATATTCAGCATCTATTTAATTTCCCAGCAAAGCACCCTGAGATGCGGTTCCCCTCAGCTGCCTCTTCACCGGGGCTGACATGGGATGGCTCCGTGTTCTCCCTGGTTCCTCTCTCCACAGCCCAGACAGTCTCTGGGCTGCCTGGGGCAGGCAGAATGAAGAACATCAAGCCAGTAAGTCTAACCATTCTGCTATGTGAGGAATGAGTCCAAGAGCCTTTGCACACTATTAATCTTTTCCAGTTCCTAAGAAAGCAAACTATCTCCTCCCGCTCCCATAAATTCAACCTCTCTCTCCAGCTTCTCCCCTGGTGTTTGAACTGTTCGCCAAGAGCTTTATTAAAACCTACAAGATGCAGTTTTGTTCCTTACTGAATCCTAAACAACTGCACTAGGTGGAGAAGAAACATTTGGTGCTGTCAGCGTTAGAGCATTTTTGTGTGTAGTCCATGGCCACTTGTCAGCCAGGGACCAGCCTCAGCCCCACAATGAGCCCAACAGGACCTTTGCTCTGCTTCCCTGAGGTTTGGGAGATAAATTCAAGCTGGCCAAACCTCATGGCCTCATGTCCAAAAGCTCCTGGCAATGATCCATATGGGGGGTGGCAGAAGGGATGCTCCTCTGGATGCAGCGTGGTCCTGTGGCACCTCGTCCTCCTGTGCCACACCATGGCCAGTATCTGCAGCTTGCCAGTGGCCCTGAGGACAAGCTTGCCACGCCCTGGCAGCTTTCCTGCCACCTCCTCTCGTGCTCTGAGTGGAGAGCTGCAAACCCTCTGGCTGTCCCCTTGGCGTGCCCCAGCCAGTGCCACCGCTGGGGCTGTGGGGCAGCAGGTGATGGTTGCCAGCTGCTGGTGTGAGCAGAGGAGCTGCAGCTGGAGCTGGGCAGCTGTGGGTGAGCTGGGACAGCCAGGGTAAGGCTGTCCTGTGAGGTGCACGCCAGAGCCCTGCCAGCTGCCGTGCGTCACCGCTGGTCCTTGGCACACCATGCAATGTGTCACAGCCTTCTTCCTTTCGTTTCCTAACATTCCCTCAGCCTGAAACTCATCAACCAGTGCTGAAAGAAAACATTCACAAACGAAGCCAAAGCAGAAGTGAGCAAAGCTGTTCCTTTGGCTGGATTCCTCCAGCTCCTTGTGTCCCACTCCTTGGTTTGAGCAAGAGCCACCTTCCCCTGCCCTGCGCACCTGAGCCATGGCGAGGGGACAGCAATCTTCATCTGCTGTCAGGGAGTGGCTTCTTGTGGCTTTGCCAAGGAGAACTCCCTTTCATGGCACACTTCTGGTACCTCTGCCCAAACCCCGGGGAAGGGGGTGAGAGCAGGCTGTGTGAGTGGGAACACAAAGCTATGGGGCATGGCTTGCACAAGGAGTGTGTCATGCTCCATAAATCTACTTGTGAGCCAGATGGGCAGGAGAGGGGAGAAATCAGCGATGAGAAAGTCGGTTTGGTTGTGCCTAGAGGAGAAGCAAGCTGAAGCAGCTCTGGAACCAAGAATCCAGCTACTTCCAGCAGCTCCAGCTGCTCTGCTGGAAGCAGGGGCTGGGAGGCACTTGGGGCAGTGACAGAAAGCTCTGCTCACAAGGAACCTGAACAGGAGCCACCCTGCAAGCCCCAAAACGGGAGCCAAGAGCTCAGGTGGGCTGAGGTGGGCACCACAGGGTTTGGGCAGGTGCCACCCATCCTGTGCTGCATCACGCCTGGCAGCTGGGGGGCCACACCCTCCTAACTGTGGGGTGGGAGGACAGGGAACCAGGCATGTGGAAAAGCCCCAGAGGTGAATAATCCAGCCCAGCTTTCGCTGGACATGGCTCCCCCAGCTCTGAAAGGCTTTTTGGGCAGGTTTAATGAGATTAGTCTGTAAACTCTGGAGATGTCAGCCTGCTGGCAGCTCCCTGCTCAGTAGTTCCTCGTGTGCCATGGAATGATGTTCATTTCGTTGGCCTTGACTCCGCTGGATCAGGCTGTGGCTATGCTTCTCAATTAGCTGCATCTGCGTGGCAGTAATGAGCTGGAGGTCACACAGCCCAGAGAGGGGTGCCCAGAAGTTCACTTGGGTGGAGGGGAGCTCTCTGTGCCCCCGTCCAGTGGCTGCTGGGGCTCTGCACCCAACCCTGTTCTCCCCGGACTGAGCCCCCGCCTGTCGCTGCCGTGGTGACACTGCACAGCTTGCTCTGCTGCTGGAGAGGCTGCGCTTCTGAGAGCTCCAGTCTGGAGCTGTGCTGACATTATTGAAGCTACTGGTAATAAAACATGTCACTACAGGGGCCAGGACCACATCCGATCCTGCAAAGGGAAAGTAAAAATCCAAACAAAACCTCCAAAAAGCTCTAACCAAGCACATGCTGATGGTAGGGCTGGATTTCCAGGGATGCAGACCCTACTCCTGCCACCCTGCTGTGAGGAGAGGCACCTCCTGGCCCTGCTGGGCTGGCCCTGCAGCAGGGACAAGTGGCACACGGGAGTCACAGCTTCCAGTGCCACATCCTTATGCATGTGCTGAACCCTCCCAGTGCAGGGAATGACAAATAAATGCTGTTGATGCTTCTTCCCTCCCGTCAGGGATTAGGACATGCTGGAGCAATTTGCATGGGGATGAAACTTGGAAGAAATGGCAAAGCCGAGGGAATATGATATTATTTATTATTGCCAGTTGCAAGGGAACAGCAGCAGCCTCCAAACTTGTATAACTCTGGAACATGACTATTATTAGAACGCAAAGTTAGCAAGCAATTAGCTAATTGCAATTCACATTGTCTGTTGGCAATTATAAGGAGAACAGTTATAAACCCCAACAGATGGAACTCACATGGGTCAGCCTCTCTTTTTATTTTTGTTTTGTTTTGTTTTTTTCCATCCCCAAAAGGCGTTTGCTATGAGCTAAACTCAGGTTCTCACTAGGGCTCATGACAGCAGCCAGCCTGTGAGTCAGTGTGCACCGGGGTCCCCGCAGGCCACGCTCCTGCACCCCAGCCCTGCACTTGGAGCTCGTCCTGTGCAGACCTTCCCAAATGGCACAGTTGGGAGGCCAGAGAGTTCAGCTAAAAGCTCTGTGGTTTCCGTCGTTTACTCTCTGTGGTGGTGGTTTTTTAGTAGCCGTGGAAAAGCGGGGAGCAGAGAAATCCAGCTGCAATATTGTCTTTGTTCTCATCCAGTTCTTCATGAGTGTACAACTTCAGGTAATTCCTTCTCTTCTCTCTCCAGCTGTGACACAAACCAGTGGTGCCTCCCTGAGCATGACTTCTAAATCCTTTGAGGTGATCTGAAGGATTTTCATTCCCTTCTGAGGCTGAGTCAGAAGAGGGATCTCTGCAAAGATGAGCAGGTGATGAAGCAGCGCTCTGCCTCCCCTCTCCTGTCACAAGAGGCAGCAGTGGAACAGCTCCCACAGGGCAGAGATCATCTTGTTGCTTTTGTTAGAAATGCCAGGGTGTTGCAGCACCAGGATGTGACAGAAGGGAAGAACACGAGCCCTGGACTCGAGGGATCGCTCAGCACGGGGTTTACATCTGTTTGAACCAAACACAGGGGCTCCTACCTGTGGCACTCCCCTATCCTCTGGGTGGGTTTGGTGCTCTCAGTGTTTAAGGGGTGCTGGGGCAGGTGTCTGCTGAGGGGATGAGAAATCATCACCTGCCTGTGAAGAGTTTCTCTGCTGAAGCATGTCAGGGCCCAAGGCGTGCACTCAGATCAGTGTGTTTGACACCAGAGGCGTATGGGGGCACACGTTATAACCCCAGTACCCCAGGTTTTGCAGCCTGGCATGTGCCAGCCTGTTCCAAGGCTGTCCTGATACATGGAAACTCACTCTGCATTTCACATACATGGAGCTCATTCTGCATTTCAGATACCTTTTTAGAATTGTAACCAGCACGGGCAGATTTGCCCCTAAAAGGAAGCACCACAGAAGGTATTCTGAGGAAATATTTCACTGAAGAGCCTCATATCTACATTCAGATGCTTTGTGGCCATGGGAGGGGCTTTGCCCTTTATCCTTCCTGAATACTGGCAAAGCCAGTGATGATGGCAAAAAAACATCCTTGTTTTGAGTCAAGCTGATACAGACACAGAGACAGCTGGGTGATCTGAAACAGATTAGGCCCAGCAATATGAATTTCAAAAATAGCAATACGAACCCACTGCACACCTTCAGCTGATATTAAACAGGGGATGGGTTGGAATTCATCTCAGAGCAAAAGCATCATAATGAAATGGAAACATGAGGTTTTACTTAGAACCCCCAGGTTTCCCAGAGGAGGCAGTTTATGTAGTGCCCATTTATTAAAGACAAATGCTATCATTTGGAACATATCTCACGGAGAGCTGATGCAGGGGAGCAGTGATCACAGATGGAGCTTTGCATTTACAAGTGGTTGTTTCCAACAGGCTCTGCGTGTTCCACCAGGTGTGATGAAAGCTGCCAGGTGCCCCGGTGTCCCCCAGGAGCCCTGGCCTCCCACTGTGCACAGCCCCACAAGGCACCGAGGGCTGGGACCCAGGAAATTGTGCTGGACTTCAGCAAGTGCTTAACAGCAGGCAGGAAGGTAATCTGGATATCAGGAATCAGGCAAGCATGGGCTGAAATAAGCAGGTGTGGGTGGGGGGCCCAGCTCTGGCTCCAGGTGCTGAGCCCTGCTCTGTGCTCCAGGAATCCCTCGAGAGGAGAACCAGCTCCCACAGAGCATCAGGAGCTGGAGGACACCTTGGCCAAGGAACAGCAGGAACAAGGACCCTCATCTCTGCCTCAGGACCCTCACCCCTATCCCAGGACTCTCACCCCTGCCTCAGGATCCTCACCCTGCTCCAGGACTCTCACCCCTCTCCCAGGACCCTCACCCTTCCCCCAGGACCCTCACCCT
>VWZN01018307.1:740597-760092 GCA_013396955.1 Regulus satrapa
ACCCCTATCCCAGGACCCTCACCCCTATCCCAGGACCCTCACCCTGTCCCAGGACCCTCACCCTTATCCCAGGACCCTCACCCTTATTCCAGGACCCTCACCCTGCCCCAGGACCCACACCCTGCCCCAGGACACGCAGCCTGCACAGGTCTCCTCCTCACAGGTCCCGAGGCTCTGGTGTTTCTGATTTGGTCCTTGCTCCCAAAGCTTCACAGGGGTGTTCCTCTTGTGCCTCTCGGAGGGAGATCCTCCCTGGGTCATCCCTTGAGAGGCCGCTGGTGTCAGCACCGACCAGGCACCAGCCGGGCGCTCCTTTCCTTTCCTGGGCGGTTCTGAACCGTGGGGCAAATGCTAAACCACAACTGCTGTTGGAGTCACATCTGCAGGTAGCTTTGGTTTCAGTATTCACCTGCAAAGAAATGGTGTCCAGTTGATTATTTGATACAGTGTATGCTACCTCTCTGAAATCCTTCCGGATGGGTCCCAACATCACGACAAGAGGGTGCTGTCTGTTCTTTTGAGAAGTCCAGGACAGGCCTGTCCTTCCTGAGCAGTAGCAGGTGGAACTACATGGGAAGTGCAAATTCTACTCTTTGCACGTAGGAGAACTTTCTGCCTCAATGCAGGATGGCGTCTGCAACCATTAATTTGAATAAATCCCATTTTTTATGATCCCCACTGGCTTTTAGTACATCAGACAAAGCATTCATATGGGACAGAACAGTAAGTCCTGCATGTGTTTCCCCTCCTGTGTGATCATCAGAGGTCTGACACTTGACACCACTCCTCCTTTTTCTCACAGAGCTCCCAGCAGGTCAGTCCGTGGAGTCCTGCAAGAAGCCGTGGGTTCCTTCTGAGCAGAAAGCAGCTCTGGAGCAGGAGGAGGAGTTGGGGGTCTCTGCCCATTCCTCATGCAGGGTCCTGGCTGGGGAGGCAGTCTGGCTGTCGGGGAGGACACGTGGGCTGGAATTTAGGGAAGAATATTGACATTGCTGCAGATGTGACCCACCGAGTGAGCACTGCAGGTACTGGGGAACCTCCTGTCGTGGGCAGAGGCAAAGGTGCCTTCCCTTAATGAGAAAACCAAACCTTGTCCCACAAAACTGCCTGCTCCAGGTGGCTTGATCCTGGGAATGTAGCCGAGGAAAGATGTTTGTCTGTGCTGAACTTGCCTGCACAGAGTGGAACAAGCCCCAAAAGGCAAATGGTACCAGACAAGGGATCCCCTAGCTGCTTTATCCTGCTGATTCCACATCTGGGAGGAGAGCAAGAGGGCAGAGAAGTGCATTGCCTGCCCGCCTGCACCGTGCAGACAGCCTGGTGACAGCTCAGCAATGTAAATGATGCATAATAAGCCCTAAATAAAGTGTGAGGAGCATGTTTGGGATCAGCAAATCCATTCTGACAAGAAGAAGCAAAGGAATGAAATCCCTTTTCCCAAACAGACTGCTAGGTCATGGAATAAATGTAATCTAGTCCCACTGAGAAATGGCTACTGAAGACTTCCAGTTGGGGTCTGTGGGGACACTGTGCACCAGGAACGGGGGCAAGGAGGCCTGGGAGGGGGAATGCGGGCCACATCCTCCTCCTCAAAATGCTCAGGTTCTGCTGAGCATGTCCACTCCCATTTCCAGCCAAGTCTGTCCCATTTCCTCACATTCCCCCGTCAGCCATTTATCATCAGCAAGGGGTGGCTGGAGCCAAATGTTCCCCTGACCTTCCACAGCCCTGTGAGCCTTTCCTCTCTGCTTGAGTGGGAGACTTCAGATAAGCCCAGAGTTTTGAATAAACACTGTGATGGGTTACAGGCTGCCTTGGCCAGCTGAAGAGAAGGGGATTCTCTTCACAGTTCTGTTGGTGCTGTAGAGTTTCTCGTCCTCACAGGACAAGCAGGCCAGAGAGCCCACTCAAGCACTTCACAACGGGACCAGAGGAGGCCACGACCAAAGAGCAGGAGCCCCAGAGCAGGCAGGGTGCAGCAGCAGGGCTGGGAGGAGCTGTACAGCTCCAGGGCTGCTCCTGGGGAACAAGCACAGCTCCCCGCTCCACGCAAAGTGGGGTCTGATCCAGCTTGCCTCAGCTTTGCACTGTTCATTTGCCATGGGTTTCTATGCCCACTCCCTCTGCTATGCACCAAGCAGGTGCATATTCTCGAGGGAAAATGCTTTTTTTATTTTTTTTTTGTCTCTGTGCCCACACTGGGAGGTGCTGAGGCTGTTCCCATGGAGGCCTGGGAGCTGCAAGGAATGGTCCTCCCTGGACTTCATTGGGACTGGGAGTCTTTAAGCAGTTGTTTCTATGCTCTTTGTTGCCCTTTTGCTTGAACAGGGGCCAGAAAGGTGGGATCCAGATTGCAGGTGTGTTTCTGGTACCTCTTTCTCTTTGGGAGCTGCTGCTCCTGGCCTCTGTGGGCTGCAGCGAGGTTCTCTCACCGGGCCCAGGCCTTGGGAACCACAGCCCCCAGGCGCTGCAGTTTGGGTGCTGTCCCGGGACACGGGGCTGCACTGATAGCATGAGATGCAGCCTCGGAGCACAAGGAGGCTGCCAGGACACCTCATCAGATGAAGATTGCCTCTTTGTTCCTCTGAAAACCACAAAAAAGGTTTCTCTCGTCACAGTTCACTGATGCCCAGACAAAGATGATGTGAAATCTGTGGGAAGACTTATTTTATTACAATATAGGAATGCACAGAACCAGATGTTCAAGCTTAGCTGTGGCTCCTCCATGTCCTGCTGTCCCTGCTCAGGGAGCTGCTCGCAGGGTGATGTGCAACACTCTGACTGTGTTCCCTGCTGTGCAGGTCTCCAAGGGCTGCTTGGAGTCAGGGCCAGGGCCACAACAGGTCCCCTACATCCTCCTGTGCCAGGGCCTGCTGCAGAGGTGGCAATGGGGACACGGTGGAAGAGCCTTCTCAAGGCTCGGATGGCAAAAACCCCAAAGATTGATAAAGCAGGATCACGGAATGACAAAATGTTAAGAGTTGGAAGGGATCTTAAAAATCACCAAGTGCCACACCCTACCATAGCAGGGACACCTTCCGCTACCCCAGCTTGCTCCAAGCCCCATCCCACCTGCCCTTGGACACTTCCAGGGATCCAGGGGCAGCCTGGCTCTTCTTCTTCATGGCAGAAGAGCAGGTGCCGCTTGGTGACCCGCCCAGGAGCAGCCCCAGCCCCTGCAGGTGCTGCCCTGCGGGGTCCCAGGCTCTGTTGCCTTTCCCTGTTCTCCTGAGGCCAAACCCTACTCGTGGTTTTCTGTTTTTCTCCGCTGAGTTCAAACGATCCAAGTGATGGGCAGAGCTGTGTCTGGGGGGAGCTGGGAGCATGCAGCTGTTTTGCAACAGCCTGGGAGAGCCTCCCCAGCCCCGCAGCCTCCGAGCCCAGCGCCGCGGCTCCGGCTCCCCAGGCTGCAGCAGGGAAGGAAGCAAGGCTCACACGCACGGCCAGCCTGGCAGCCTTGTTTGTTTCTCCAGCAGCCAGAATTTCATCTTTTCCACCTCCACGCTGCCAGCAGAGCCCTTATCCACTGCCCTGACACCTCCAGGGTTTATTTCCAGCTGAACCACGCTGCCTCCATATGTGCTCCTGCCGCTGGCTGCTGGTTATTAAGTTGGTGCTGTTGTTGGTCCTCTTGCCTCCATTCAGAAGCTGGCAGTCCTTAAAAGCTCATTCATCTTGGGAGCCTAGTGGCAATTAGAGCCTGGTCCTCTGGGATGGGTTAACTCCTGCTCTCCTGCCAGCCCAAGGGGCAGAGTCATGCCTGATTCATCGTTCTGGTGATGCAGAAAATCCAGCGTGCTCCCCACCCTGCTCACAGAGATGTGGAGATGGAAAGGGGGAAAGCAGTGAAAACTGCCAGGAGGCAGGAGATGGGCTGGATTATTTGGGATCCTGCACAGTGCTGCAGGCACTGCATCCCCTGGCTGGGAAGGGCAGAGTCCCCACAGAGGGACGGTGAGTGCAGCTATGATGGGAGAGGATGTGGGTACCTCCCCAGCAGGCCTTGTAAAATTAAATTGTAAAATTGCCAATCTGATCACCACTCATTGCCTTCGCACCTGTTGAGGTATTCTAGTTGGAGGGAGAATTGGCAAATGTTTGTGGAGGATTCCAGGCAGCGCTCCCCAGGAGGTTAAGGCTGTGAGTAAGGGATTTCCTACCCGGAGAAGTTCAAGGCTCACACTGATTCCCCCAATTCCAGTGACAGGAGGGGCTGCTCTCCTGGACACGGTCACTGTTTAACAGAAAACTCCAGCAAATCAAATGGTCTGAGTTGTCCCTGGGTAAAAAACTCCAAAGCACAAGGGTTATAATGAGCAGAAAAGAGCAAGCCAAGGTTTGTGGCCCCTGAGCAGTGGGTTGGTCTGCAAATCCTCCTGCTCCAGAGGTTCCCTCCAGGCTGCAAGTCAGAGCTAATGCTAAAAAAAAATATTTTTCATGCAAGATCAACTCTGAAGTGAAATAGAGAAACATGCAAAGGAATCTCAATTGACCATCTGGCTCTGACACTCCTGAAGCTCGTGGCCATTTATCTCCATCCAAAAGTGTGCTTGAAAGACACAACAGGAATCTTCCTTTGGGGAGACAATGAAGTGGATGTTTGGCCCTCAAATTTCAAATTGAACACCAAAGCTATGGGAAGCACATAAACACCAGAGAACAAACAAGCTCACTCCATACCTGAGAAAAAGCTTGATTTTGGGTACAGAAATGTGTTTATTTTCTTGGAAAGAAACAGGCTCTGGCCTTTCAGCTGTTACAGATTTTCTCAAAGGAATAATTTTCCTAGCAAACCTTGTTCCTTCTGTAATCCTTTGTAGCAACTCACCAAGTCCTGCTGCCCTTGCTTTAAAAATACATTTTCAAGGCCCATTAGCAAATTCACAGGTTTTGGGTTGGGTTTTTTTTTTTTTTTTATACACTGAGGATTAAAGTGAAAACATAAGACCCAGCAAACTATTTTCGCTTTATATACAGCCTCCCCAGTAAACAAGTGTTGCAAGAGCCTGTGTGCTGCCGGCAGAGCGGAGGGATGGCAAGCACAATGTGGTCACATGTGGTTTTATTCAGCGAGTTATTTATATAATCTGAAGTATAGTAACAATGTCCTTGGATCCAGAGTCTCCCAGCTCCGCGGCCCCTGCCGATGGTGCCTCTTGGCTTTCCCACTGTGGACACCCCTGAGCTCCCAGGGCTCCACCTCCACGTGACACGGCTCTGTTCAGGATCCTGCTCGTGGGCAGCTGGGACCTGCAGGGCTCTCGGACACATTTCCACATTTCTGCATCCTCCCATAGCCCGGCACCCCGCAGCCTGGTGCTGCCTTGGTGCATCGCCCTGCACGGTGGAGCTCTGCTGGTACATCCTCTGTGTCCTGCTGCTCCCCTGGGACATCATCAGCTGAGCTCCACACGGATGCTCAGCATCACCTGTGCTGTGAGAATAAACACCGTCAGAACACAATCAACACAGAATGTCAGAAGGACAGCCTCACCCTCCCTGGTTCTTACCTCCCTCTGCCTTCTCACAGGCCCACAGGCATCCAAGAGCACTGTGACTCTTTCTCCTCCCTTTCTCTGCATCCCCTGGCACGCAGCGTGTGTTCCTCTCCCTTCCCAAAGCCTCCACACGAGGTGATGATCCCCACACAGCCTCACCCCACGGGGATGGGCTCTGCTGCACCCTCTGGGGTGGGAGGCAGCCCAGCAGCACGCCCGGGCTCTCGGGGAGGCTCCGGGTCGGGCATCGAGCTCAGCTGATGGACTGTGCAACATTGCAGACTAGTGGCACGGGAGGAGATCAGCTGGGGCTGGGAAGGGCCAGGCCAGGCCAGAGCAAACCTGAGCAAACACCTGATCCATTCCCCCAGAAGAAATGTCTTTAATCTTGCTGGCATTAGAGGTTATGGTCAGCCGCCCTCCAGGCAGGTGAATGGAATTCTTTATTGTGCCTGTTTGGTTATATCTTGGATAGCAATAAGGATTAGCCTCAGATTTTTGTGTCTCACTCGGAGCCCCCCAGCATGTGTTTGTAATTTTCTTCTCCCTTTCAGGCAATGCCAGCAATCTCCTGAAGTTCTTAAACTGAACCTGTGAAATTTAATGGCTGGACAGTGTATCTGACATATTCCTCTAAAATTCAAATGTGCTTCTCATACTGATTTATGATCTTTTTTCTGCAGCAAAGTATCCACCGTATTTTATCTCTAGTATTTCCCATGTAATTCTGTGTCAGAAGGGAAGGTCAGGCATGACACTGCTCTGAATTTCCAAGGAGCAGCAGTAGGTGGCTGGCTTGGATTTCTTTAGTCTGGTTTGGGCTTGTTTGTGCAGGCAAAGCCTCCTTCATGGCAGGGGCAGTCCGAGCCCTGGGCAGGTCCTGCCCCTTGGCCCGGGTGCTGCAGGCACACCAGGGGCAGGGAGGGTCTGGGGCAGGGGTGCTGGCACTGCCCAGCCCCAGCTCCTGTGCTTTGGTGCTGCCCAGGCCTTGGTGCATGCAGCTCAGCCACCCTGCCCCGCTCTTGGTTGCTTTTCCGTTATAATCCAGGAGTTTAAAACCTGAACTACCCAAGGTTAATTGCCCAAATTGAGGGCGAGGATGCTGCTTCTCTTCCTGAGCCAAAAGAAAGGCATTTTGTCATAGAAATTCTTTAGGTTTTCCTTCACACACACCCACACCCTGCTCTTGTGGAGCTGGCTGGGTGACGTGGGATGCTCAGGTGTCCCCAGGCCAGATTTTGGCAAACCTTTGGTGTCATGCTGGCCCCCTGGGGTGCACCTAAGGCTGGTGGGGGCAGCCAGCTTGGCTCCAGAGCTGCAGAAGGGTTACAGGCAGTGCTTGGTGGCGGGAGGGATGCTGAGCTCCGTGAATCTGTAATTGCAAATGTGGAATTGTGGTACGGGGGGAATTCAGTGAATCCGCAGATTTCATATTCCGCTGACCTTCTGTGGCCCATAAATGGTCTAAACGCTGGTTCCTCTTGTCAGTGGCCAAGAGTTGGCTCTTAAGTTTTTGAACAAGAACTGGCATCATTTGGCAGTGGATTTGAGGCCATATGGAGTCATCAGCTCTGCTTCTCCAAAGCTTTTTTTCAAAAGTATTTTCTTTCACTGAGCTTTTAACTGCTGCCCTCATCCCATCACATTCCTTGTGATCCATCCCCGCCCTTCCCTGCTCTTGTTGCATTCCTGGCCACCGCGGCCTGCTGGGGCTGCTCCTCTGCCCCTCGGCAGTGGTGGGCAGTGGCTTGAGGCAAACACTGCTTCCCCACCCAGGTGCTGTGCACAGGTCCTGCCTCTCCACCCCTGAAGGGCTGGAAGCGGGCAGGGGGAAGTGGAAACGCCGAGACAAGGAGCTGCCCCAGGAATTTGCACAAGCTGAGGGTTTGCAAGAGGCACCCAGCGGCACCACCGCGCACCAGCGTGTGCTGGGAGGAGGCTGGCAGAGGAACTCCTGTTCTTTTCAAGTGGTTATGCCACTCCTGGCTCTGTCGTGGCCAAAGGTTTCCAGTTTTCAGAAGAAACGTCACCAGGCAATCTGCTGCTGTCGCCTGCACCGTGCCCTGGGGTGAGCTGTGGTGGCACTGGCACTGCTGCCAGCCCTGTTCCTGTCTGCTGTGCCTCTCCTGGCCTCTCCTCCCACCCCGTGTCCATGGCAGACGGGTGGCTGCTGCTGCTACAGCTGCCCAGCCCAGTGCCCACTGCTCGGTGTCGCCCTGGCACGGCCTTGGTAACCACTGAGCCCAGGACCAACATCCAGGGACAGCCAGGCTCTTTTTCAGCCCAGCAGAAATCCACAGGCTGGCTCTCTGCTTCCTCCCATTCTGCCCAAGTTTATTTTCCTTGTTTTCTGTTTATGAGCTAGGGGAGTATTGAATTTCCCGAAGTCACTGCCATCCATTGCCACAGGTCTTGCACACAAAGACTCCCTCGATGCCAGGATCCAAGTTTTGCAATTGGACTGGTTCCCTTTCCCTTCAACCATTGTGGAAACAGCCTTTGTTTTGCTTCTGGATCTTGTTCCTCAGGCCCAAATCAAGGGCCACTGTCCAAGCCTGGGTTTTTTGAAATCTGATTTCACTGCTCTAATGAAAACAGCACATTTCAGGGGATGGGGCTGAGGTCCTTGAACAGAAAGATTTTTTTCTGCAGGTCTTGTATATCTGCAAATGCTGCGCTGTCCAGCCCTGCCAGTTCCCTGCAAACAGCAGGAACTGCAGGGACAGGGCAAAAATGCCCCTGAGGGACTTTTTAAAAGAGAAAGCTGGCTCAGAATCCCCATCGCAGCTGCAGACTGGCAGCCAAGGTCGAATGTCCTGTGCCCTCGAAGGGGCTGGGGAGCGGGCAGGTGCGGGAGCCTCCTCCCTGTGTGTGGGGAGAGGCTGCGGCAGTGCTTGTGGCCAGTGGAAGTGATGGCGTGGCCACCATCGTGCTCTGGCTCCTCTGGGGCCTCTCTGGCCCCCAGGAATGTGGCTCATTTCACTGGAGCCACGCGTTGCCTCCAGTGGGAGATGCCTCTGCACCACGTCCTGGCAAAGGGCAGCCGCGCTCCTCTGTTCCCTGCATGGAAGTCGCACCAACCTCAGCCTTTCCTGATGAAAACTCCATTTATTCTGGGCCTGTAGGAGAGGAATTCCCTCTAACTGCGTGCTCAGGCATGTGCTGAAACTGCCCTTGTGTGTGTCAGAGCCAGGGAACGGTTCTGTAATCGCCCATTTTTATTTAATTGTAACGCCTCTGTCCCACGAACTGTTCCAGATGCTCTTTTGGTTCCTAGCTCTGGGCTCTAAACATGCTGTTCTCCTCACCCCGGTCCCCACCCTTCAAGCACAAACAATGGTTTTGCTGGTTTTTGAGCCTTTTTTGTCCCAACGGGATGTGGGGAGAGGATCCCCTTCATGCCAAATTCAGTTGATAATAAAAAACAGGAAGGGAGCTGGATGGCAGCTTCGGAGGAGCCGGGCAGCCCGGGCTGGGTGAGGGGAGGGCAGTGGGGCACAGGATTTGCACGGAGGGATAGCGAGGGGAGGCTGCACATGCCAGCAGCAATGCTCCCAAACCCCAGCTCCAGCACCCAGAGGGTGCAGGCTGATCCTGGTGAGCGCCAGGGGTGCTGCAGGGGCAAGGGAACCTTGGCAGCATGGGCAGGGCCCTGTGCTGGGCACAACAGGGCTGTCCCTGTGCCTTGGGAAGGGGACTGAGGGCTGGGAGGATCCTGCTGGCAGTGCCAGGAGCACCCTGTGCCACGGCAGTGCCACCACCTGCACGGCACAACCCAGCCAGTGCTGTCAGAGCCCTGGGCACAGAGGAATTTGGGCTTTCTGTGCTGACAGGTGCTGACCCTCAGCAGAACACTGCCTTGGACCTGAGGCCATGGAGAAAGCTCCCAAAACTGAGTGATGGAACTGGGATTGTGGGTGTGGAGTTTGGACAGAAGTGTGTAATGTCACAAAGTGAAAGCTCACAGCTTTAGGTTTTAGGGTATAGTGGGGTATATGGAGCAAGGTGGAGGTTTGGGGGTGTTGGCTCCTTGTTCTTCTCCCTTCTCCCCCACGGGTTTGGGTGATATTGTGTGACTGGTGCACAATGCCACACTGCGGGTCACAGCTGTCTGGTTATTGGGTCACAGGTAAAAATAATCTAGCTGGCAATTATTCATTGGTTGAGTTTACTCTTATGAGCCCCTGTAGTTAGAGGCAATCATGGCCTTTTCTCCCTAGAAGCTGAGGTGCCGAGAACTCACTCCCTTGTAGCACTGATAAGAAAAATAAACATCTGAGACCCAACATGAAAAACCATCTCCTGCGTCTCAATCCTGGCCCTGAAGTCAGCTGAGAGAATCTCCCAGATGGTGCCAGTGCCTGGCAGTGCTGTGCCCATGCCAGTGGCACCGCTGCCCTTCGCGGTGGCTGTGGGCAGGTGGCCCAGAGGGACCCTGAGCTCTGTTCCATCCTTCCCTCGGCACAGCTGCTGTGGGGAGCCCTGGTCAGCAGCCACTGTCACCTTTGCTGCCCCTCAGGGGATCAGTTATCCTTGTCCCCGTGCTGATGGCAGAGGTGGGGAGGTGCAGCTCCAGATGCAGCTGGGAAATTGATGCCATCAGTGCTGGGGCCACATGGGGCCAGTGGCCAGAGGAAGGGGACCCTTGCTCCCAGGACAGATTGTTGCTCTGGTCTCTGCAGGTTCCCCCATCTCCTCTTTTATCCCTTCTTTATATATATTTCAGAATGATATAAATTCTCCGCTATGGCCCCTGCTGGGTGAGCACAAAAGAGAACTTGCAGGCAGGCCCAAGAGAAAGGGAGGATAAAAAAAACCACAGGAGAAAATTAATAAAGCATTTGAGAAAGGGAGAGGATGCCTCGCTGGGAAAGTGTGTAGCACACAGGGCTCCCCAAAGCACATCAAAGCCTGACTCTGAAATTAGCCCAACTGATGGGAATGTAAAGCAGGGGATTCTCCCACTGAGCTGTGGATTGAGAGTCCCCCCACAGGCTGCGAGGCACTGACATTTGTATTTATCCAGGCTCGAAGCTCCATCATGGAGCTTTTCAAAGGGCACTGCTGGGACCCAGCAGGCCTCCTCCCCAGCATGGCAAACATGGCACTTTTAATTACTGCTCTGTGCCGGCACATGTGCCCGACCCCCACACTAATTCTTGTTGCAATTACAGCGATCTAATTGAGTTTATTCACTCCGTGAAGCTTTTGTGTCTTTCTTCCTCGCACTCCCTGCCGGTGAGAGCCGGGCTCTCCATTGATGGGGTAGGTAGGGACAGAGGCAGTGCCTGGTGCTGGCCCTGGGGGCTCTTTGTGTGCCCTGAGCTGCTGGGAAATGCCAAATCCCCCCCAAGGCAACGCCCCGCTGACCCCGGCGACTCGTCCGGAGAGGCACTTCTACTTTTTTATAGGAAAATTACTCCCAACTGACAGGGGAGTGGTGGCACCAAAGTGACAAACAGGTGCTCCGTGTGCAGGGGAGGGATGACGCTCAACAGGGACCGGGAAGGGCTTCAGACTTTTGGGGCTCGGAGAGTTTGTGTCCCCACCTGGCTCTCTGCAGGCCTGAGTCTTGCCAGGCTCCCTGAATGAAAATGCACTCGCCCAGCAGGGAGGAAAGGCTTTTGGGAGGGGGGTCCTGGCTGGGAGGGGTCTGCTCCCAGCCCTGGCACCAGCAGGTGCCCAGCACTCTGTACCCAGCACTCCCTGCCCATCAGTGTCTAATTAGCACCCTAATTAGGCTGTGCCCTGCACCTGTGCCAGGTGTTGCAGGTGGAGCCAGGACCCAGCAGCGCCAGGGAGCCCCAGGTGAGCCATTGGGAAGAGCCCCTGGGTGCCCCTCCAGCTTTTTTTACACAATGGCAAATGTTGATATCTACTGAAAACAAACAAACCCGTCAGCAAGCTCCTATTGGAAATTATTTGCCCAGAAAACAAATCAAAATCCACTTAATTTTTTTTTAAATGCCCTTAGCTTTTGTATTTCTTGGGAGTGAATTTTGTCTCCTTTTTTTTTGAGCACTCACCTGTTCTTTGCTTTTTTCCCCCTTCTTGTTATCTCCTTGGATTCCAGGGCCATGGTGGGATGTGACATTCCAGCTCCAGGGGCTGCTGCCACCTCTCATCCCAGAGACCTCTTGCTTTTCAAGCTTATTTTACTAACAATAAGGAAATAACAATAAGGAAAATAAAACTTGGTGGTGCTTGAAATTAAAATTTCCTCGCGCAACATCAGCTGAAGAAAGGCTGGAACCTTCTGCGGGGGGATTGTCCAAAGAGCCAGGGCTGAGCTGGGGGCCCAGGGCACCCCCATTCCTGGAGGAGAACCTCTTCTTGGAGAGCCTGATGGGAACATCTGCCACGGCTTCTGTGGATGCTCTTGAGGAGGGAGCGAAGCAGACACATGGTGCCTGGCACCCGGCCCAATGAGGGAGGAGGGGGAGGAATTAACTCTCATTTAAGTCCACTTTTGTTGTAAATAAACTATAATCACTTCAAACCTTTTGCTTAATCAGAAAAGGCTGTTGAACATTAAGTAAACCATCGGCAGACTTGTGTTACTGCTGGATTAGAGATATTAAATGCCAGCAATGCTTGATTTTTTTTTTTAATCTGTCCTGCAGCTGCATTATTAAAACAAACACATTTGCAGACCTGCAAAAATCCAGAAATGAAAACAAAAGATGAGATTGAAGCTTTCCCAGAGGCAAGATCAGAAATCTGGATAATTTTAAAATCTACGTTTAGTCTTCATCTTTTGAACCAAATAATGGAGGGAAATGACACATAATAAAATTACCACTGGAATTAGCAGCACATTCTCTAAAAAAAGCCAGGTTAAAACTTAGGAATCCCTCTGTGCAGAGGCAACAGCTCTGGAGCCCTCTCAGTGCCCCGCTAGCTGGCACAGAGGACTCCTCTGCAGCACCAGGTTTCTGCTGAAGAGAACAAACAGCTCTGGCTGTAAAAACGATGCCTTTTTTTTTTGTTTGTTTGTTTTTTGGTTTTTTTTCAGGAACTGCTGAGTTTTCTGAAAGCTCCAACTTCTGGATTTCAGTAAATGAGTTGGAGAGAGGCTCTTGCAGTTCGTGAAGTCTCTCTCACCTGTGGCTGAAAAAGAGGAAGGTTTCTGGTTACCTTGGTGGCAGAGAAAGGCTTGGCAGTGCGATGCCCAGGAGCCCAGCTGGAGCCAGAGAGCAGCCTGTACTCATCATTTACTCAAGGTTTGAGCCCTCCTGCTGGCCAGGGAGCAGCTGATGGTGCCAGGAGCTCCAGGAGGCCACAGGGACAGTGACTCAGTGTCTGCTGGGGCATGAATCCCCGCTGCTCCAGAACTGCCCCCCAGATGGGTACTGGGGGCCCTGAGGATGAGGCACGGCCGGGAGCAGAGCGTGGAGCCCTGCCCTGGGCCAGGGTGTGAGCAGGCCCCTCCTTGCCTGGCCACTGCCACCCTGCCCACAGCTCTGGCATCCTTTTGTTCTTCCCTCCAGCCCCGGGCACAATAAAACCCGGTTTTAAGGGAAGCAGAAGGAGATGCCAGCTTGGCAGGGCTGGGCACGCTGGGACGTGCTGCTGTCTCAGGGCAGCAGAGTTTCACTGAGTGCCCGTCACTGACAGGGATGCCAGCCAGCAATTTATTTTCCACATTAATTTTGATTATGAGTTCTTATATGGTCACAGAATCCAATTTTCAAAAGGGAAGTTTCCACCCCCTACATACAGGACAAAAAAAAAATTCAGATTGACCTAAAGTTGTTCTTTCCTGAATTTCTTGTGGAATCTTGGCTGGATACTAGTTGTCTCAAATGCAATTACACTGTCATAAATAATTTTCCACCTCTTTTTTCCGTCTCAACCATCCCGCTCCCCTGCGGTCAGTGGAAATTTCCCCCTTTTATTAGGTTAGACTCATTGGCACTAAGAAAAACTGTGCTCATGGCATCACTGTCTGCTGCGAGCCAAATCCTCGGAGATTTCCCTCCCACTGACACAAAAGCTGGGGCCAGGGCTGGATAACGGAGCCCGTAGCCGGGTGCCTCCCTTCCACAAGCCCGGGGTGTCCTTGTCCCGACTCGGGAAGCACCCACGGGAGTGTGACCGACCGCAGCACCCGCACCAACCTCGGGGGGCTCAGCAGCTCCCCGTGCGCCCCGAGCTCGCCCTGCTTCCCGACAAACACCAAAAGGGCTTCTGGAAAACACTTTTCTGCAGCAAAGAGACGCTGGCGGAGGGGTTGTGGCACGCACAGCTCTCCGGGTTTTGGGCCGAATTACACCTTTGCCCGTGGCTGAGGCACCAAGGGCCCGGCCATGTGAGCAGCAGCTGCCGCACGAAGCCGTGCCCTTGTGCTGCTGGGCACTCGGCTGTGCTGGGTTTCACTGGGCTCTTCACCCGGGCTGCATCCCCAAACCACTTCACAGAGCAGCCTAATTAGAACCGTGGGTGCAGAGCCATGCGGGGAGGGAAAGCTGTGGGAGCTGGGGAGGGAGGGGGGTCCTGCCCGCGCCCCGGCTGCTCTGCAGGGCCAGGGACAGAGCTCTCCCCGGGCTCTGGCACACCCAGGCCACGGCTGAGCAGATCCCATTAATTCAGCCGCCTTTCAAGGGCTGCTCAACAATTTTCAAGGGTCATTAAAAGTATTGCTGGTCCTCAGTGGGACGGCCAGTGGGAGCACAGGGTGGACAGTGGTTCATCCCTGACCGTCTGCCAGCTCCTCCTCGTCCCGAGCCCTGCCTCTCCTGCCAGATGAAGCGGGCAGGGCTTGGGACCCCAGCCCTCTCTGCCTGCTCCCTGGGGCTGCTGGCAGTCTGCAGGGCGCAAGGAGGGCGTCTCAGGCCACAGAGCCCGTTTTGCAATGCTGCAGTAAGCCTCAAAGAGTTGGATGTATCTTCTGCTGCAAGAAGTTTGTTTCTTGACACTTCAGTGCCTTCCCAGCGACGAGGCTGTCTCACTCCAGCCTGACAGGGTTCTGGTTTCTGTCTGAATGAGCAGTGCTCATCCTGCCCCTGCTCCTGTGGCTGTGTGTTTTGAATTAAATGGTATCGGAGACATTCAGGAAAGTGCGAAGTGATTTTTATTTAGCGGATGAAAAAGTTTCGGGGGAAGTAGAATTTGATGAAATTGCACTGTCCAATATTGGTAACTGGTTCACAGGAAAGTATAGAGAGGCGTCTGCAGCCCCAAGTCATGTGAATGCTGCCAGGGCTGTGAGCCACATTACTCACTAAGTGGAAAGTCCAGGTAAAGCCCAGCCCCTGGCTCCACACGTGGTAGTGATTTGGGGCAGATCCTCTGTCAGAGCGGCTGACATCATGACGAGAGGTATTTACAGCCAACAAGGAGAGCTCTGCACAGACCTCGGGCCCCCCTCCCCTTATTTTTTGTTTTATTCTGAGCTGTTATTATAAAGTATTATTTATGAAGTGGTGAGAGCATGAGCAGCACAACCCTGCCAAACTTAAAGCACTTTTCATTTAACAGAATGAAAATTATTTTAACATGAGTATCCGAAGGAAAGATCCACAGATTCTGGACAGCTTTATGGAGGCAGGCTATAAATTCTGAGCTCACCAAACTATTTTTCTCACCAATAGGCTTCTCTTTACCTCTGAAAGTTTATTTTCAGTAAACACAAGCTGACTCCTCGGCAGTCTGCAGAGGAGGATGCTCACAGCTATCGCTGTATCTCGTCCATGTGATCTGTGCATCATCCCAGAGAGGCACTTGGGGACACATTTCCACGAGTGCCAGCGCTGCTCCTGCGTGAGGCCTGAGCCTGGGCTCTCACAGACCTGACCTGGGCAGCAGAGCTCATCCTGCTGCCATCCTGAACCCTCCAGCAGCCGAGCAGGACAAACCTCTCTCTGGGTCACCCACTAAACTCTGGGAGCAGAGTCAAGCTCCGAGCACATGGGAATGGCCCAGAGTGGGTGGTGAGGAGAGCTCAGGAGTGCTGGCTGCACTCTGACAAAAACCTGCTCAATGAGGGGAGGGAGAGGCTCCCCCTGACCCCTCCTGCCCCTGCCCGGGCTCTCTGGTCTGTCAGCAGTGAGGAGCCCTTGCCCCTGGGGTGGAAACAGCCACAGCATCCCCCCCAGACACTGGAGGTGACCTGCTGGCACCGGGGGTTCAGCTTTGCTGCCTCACCTGGCCAAAGGCAGCCAGAGGGGAGTTGTGTTTCTTGCTCACATGGCTCAGAACACCAGTTGCCATCATGTTATTCTGTCTGCAGTCTCACGTCAGCTCAGAAGGCTACTGTTTCCTCCCCTCAGACGAGGGCTGTAGGGAAACCACAAGCTTTTTGAAATGCGAAATTGGTAAGCAACAAAACTATGAAACCACGGGAAATGAAAGGAGCAATTCCTGCAGTTCATGGTTTTCCCCTAAGCTCCTCCATTGCTCTCAGAAAAATGTGCATTAAATGGGGTGTTAGCAAACGCTTCCTGTCCTGCAGTAAGATTGCAGCTTCCAAGTGCTGGGGAGGATGGAGGGATGAGCTGCAGAGGGTAACGCTGACTCACTGTGACAAACACCACAAATGAAAAAAAAATACATCAGGACCACTGGGCAGAGGCTGACAAAGGCCACGATGACAATAGGCAGTGACATCTGAGGCCTGCCAGCATGCTCTGATGGCAGCCTGGTGGCACGGAGAGCCACGGCTCGCTTTCTGCTCTGCCCCACGTTTATGGGGGGATATTTTCTTGTTGTTGGTGCCCTGGCAGTGGGGACAGCTCCACAGTTGTGCTCTCTCTGCCTGCTGCCAGCCCCAGGCCTGGCACTGGGCAAAGAGCCTGTCCCCTGCTCGGGGCGGTGCTGACCCTTCCCAACCTCGCGGGGACAAAGCTGCCCATTTTGGGAACATGAGGCACTGTGAAGTGATAGAATAGGTACAGCGTGGCCCCCAGCACATCCCCCTGCCCACTGAGCCTCGTCCCATGCTGTGGAGCCCCAGAGCCCTCCACCCTGCACGGAACCTTCACTGCAAGTGCAATTACACAGGCAGTGCACACAAGCTGGTGCAGCACTGGCTGGGGTTGGCTTTGCTGCCACGTGCTTTGTGTTTCACCGGTGACACGTTCACGGGGTGCCACGCCAGGGCAGTGACTCCTGAAGGGACGCAGGAGGCATCAGCGATTTCCCCCGTGGGCAGAACCCAGCAGTTGCAGGGATGCCCAGAAGCTGGGTGAGGCGGCTGTGCTGTCGAGCCCAGTCTCCAGGATGCTCAGAGCCACGATTCACACTGCTCCACACCATCGGTGACCAGAGCAGCTTCAGCCCTTCCCTCTCCTCAGCAGGTGCAGCTCTGCTGGCTCCGGAGCAGCAGGCCTCACCACTGGCAGGGGCTGCTGGCAGTGCTCATCACACTTCATCTTGCTTTTTGGGCACTCAGAGGGTGATGGTGCTCTGCAGATCCTTTCTCAAGCAGCCCAGCGAGGGCAGCTGCCCTGGGGAAGGCTCTGTAGCCTCTGTCACAGCCCTTGGCAGCACGGCAGGAGAGCAGCTGCCTGCACATCACGCTGCTGGCTCCAGTGGGGTGTCCTGGTGCCTCCAGTGAGCTATGAGCCTCCAGGATTTCCCCAAGAAATGTCAAGGGACAGAGCAGAAAATGATGCTTTTCAATAACAAGGAAATATTCCATGAATGAAACCAGATCTGTTTATTTTGAGTTCTCTGTTGCAAATCATTACAAAGAGAACCCAGTCCTACAGAATAGGTCCAACATGGATGTGAACCACATGAGGTGCAGGTTTGATCCAGCACAGAAACTTTTTGAATTTGCTTTCTTTAAATCTAATTTCTTATTGAAACAATGTGGTTTGCATTAAGGTTTTGATGTTTTGTTTTAAAACCACACATCTAATTTTAAATGTTTAAGACTTATAAATAATACAGCAATTTTGATGCAGCCAAAGAAGATCTCATGCGAGAAACAGATAAATCAGTAAATCAGTACCTCATTTACATGTTTAACATGTGCCACATTTCATTCCCCATCCTCCTTGGATGAGACTCAAAGGGACTTTCCAAAGAATTTGCCCCAACATCCCTGCTTCATCCTGAGATAGAAACAAATTCCAGTTTGGAAAAAAACAGCTTTTATCACAGATGTCAGCAATTAAATTGTCCATTAAATAAAACATTCACTCACCTTATTTTTCCCTTTTCTCATTTGCTAAGATGAGAAATATTTCCCTCTGTAGCTACAATCCTCTGGGAAGGTTTTCCAGCACATCCACGGGCAGCACGGGGCAGCTCCTGAGGAACTGAGCTCTCCCAAGGGAGCCAGAGCACGTCCGTGGAGCCAGACCTGCACAGTCCATCACCCTGGAGCCTGCCTGGGGTGCAGCAGCAGTGCCAGAGTGGGAATCCCCTGTGAGTGGTGTTGGGACACTCTGGGAGCCAGCACCACCTCCAGGGCCACCTCTGCCCACCCAGGTGCTCCCTGGACAGCAGGCATGGCATGCACAGAACCTTCAAGGAAGAAAAGAGCAAGCTGAGGCTGCTGGGAGTGCCCACAGCTCCCTCTGCTCCCTGTGCCTGCCCTCCGTGTCCCTCTGCTCCCTGTGCCTGCCCCCACGTCCCCAGCAGGGCCACCCACGCCAGCGCTGCTGCCATCGCCCGGGCTTGCACCCGTCCTCCCTCAGGTGATAATCACACCAAAGCAACTCATTTCCTCCTGCTTCCCCTTCACCAGAGAGCTTCTGCCTCCTGCAGAAGGATTAATTCCAGTAATTAATTCAGCCACTCTAGCCATGAACAGAAAATGCCCCAATTACTGCCTCTCCTCCCGTGGAGTCCCAGTGAAATCTCATTAGCACTTGTGCGCAGCCAGATCTGCACTAACGGGGCTGTTCGATGTGTTAATGGAAAACACTTCCCTTTATCCTTTGGCAGATCCAGCTGTTTCCACCAAACCCGTGTGGAATTTCCTCTGGAAGAGTCTGCAGGGCCAGGCTTTGGGGTTGTGCCGCATTAAAGGGAGCGGAGCCCCGTCAGAGCCTGCCCTGGCTCAGCCCCAGCGCCTCTGCACTTCTCACCTGTGCTGGCAGATTTGTTCGGGGGCAGCACCTGACCCTGGAGCCGTTTTATGGCTGATGATGAGAATTAATGTGTGCTCTCGGGCACCGAGTGCTGGAAGGGCTGGGAGCTGGGGCAGGTGTGCCAGGAGCGCCAGGGCACCACTCTAAAATGGCAGAAGGCAAAGGTGACTAGTTCTTAATTAACATGCATGCCTAATAAAATAAATATAAATAAACTGTTAAATGTAAATAAACTGTTTATATAAATATAAAATAAACTGTTCTGCAGAGTAAAAGCAGATTAATTTTAAAAAGGGCTTAGTTCTTTATTAACGTGCCTGCTTAAATAAACTGTTCTGCAGAGTAAAAACAGATTCATTAACAAAAATTACTCTGAGTGCAAAAAAAAAAACCCCAGCACTCCTTAATAAATGTCTTAATAAGAACAGCACATGCAAAAAAAACCCTAAATAAACAGCAAGTGAGAGTCTGTTTACATTTTTTATTTTCAAACTTTCTCAGAGCCAGCCTGAGAAGCCTCAGCCTTCTCCTTCTCCCTGAGTGCTGTCAGTGTCCACAAGTCTCCTCCTGCCCGTCCTTCTCCTGGACGTGCCTCCGCCAGGCCTCCTGGAAAGGCTAAAAGTGTTCTTGATCTGACCCCAGTGCAGGTCTGAATTAGAAATAAATGAAAAAGGAGAGAAGACAAAACTCTCATTTGACCTTTAATAAAGTTTCAGGAGGGATACAGGCCAATAATTCCTATTTAGTAATCAACGTACCATTAAACAATGTATTCCCCCACCCCTTTCCACTTTTGGCTGTGGGGTGTTGAGCATGGATGAGGAAGAAAGTGTTCTCTCCAGAGAGCACATTTTAATTTTACTCCATTTTATTTTATTTTATTTTATTTTATTTTATTTTATTTTATTTTATTTTATTTTATTTTATTTTATTTTATTATAGTAAAATAACAAA
>VWZN01018307.1:778190-788492 GCA_013396955.1 Regulus satrapa
AATCACAATAAGATTCACCAAGAGGAGGAAGAAGCAGAAAGATTCATCTGAGCATTTAATGAAAAAACCTTCACAGTACGGGCCAGTGCTCCTGCAATTAATTCCCCTCGGTGGAGAGCTTCCATGTGCACCTCCGGAGTCAGAGCTTTCACGCCTTGGCATTCGCAGAGCAGCCAAAGGGTTGGCAGAGATTAATTTGCTTTAATCTTCTGCATTTTCCTCTGATGTTTGTGGCATCGCAGCCGTTGCCACCGCCGCTCGCTGGGATGTCCCAGGCGGAAGCACAAGGGGTAGCAGGAGGCTCCCCTGGAGAGAGCAGCATCCACACAGTGTCCCTCCATGTCCCCAGGGAACAGTGTCCCTCCGTGTCCCTGTCCCACACAACGCCCAGGGTGCTCACAGTGCCACGAACGCAGTGGGCAGGGGAGCTCTGCCCTGGGCAGGGGGGGTGTCACAGCTTGCCCTGCAAATAAAATAAACTCATTTGGGGTATAAGTGGAGAGAGGCTTTTACTGCCGCTAAGCCCAGCCACGGTGCAGGGCAGCCCGAGTCAGACAATACAAATGACACGTCCTAAACAGCATTTTTAAAGGCTCAAAGCAAGCTTGTAAAGATTTTATTTGTATACGAGGCTGTAATGAATAAAGGAGTTGGCATTGCCACCTCCGCCACCCTCCAGGAGCCCTGTCTGCCCTCCTGAAGGAACACGCCAGGGAGCAGCGGCTCTGACGCCAGAGCCTGGGTGCCTGAGCCGTGCCACAGGGCTCAGGGCTCGGGGATCAGGGCACAGGGGTCAGGGTGTGGGGCTCAGGACTCATGGTTCGGGGCTCTCGAGGCACAGGCTCTGCTGGGGTCTCTTGCTCCCCCAGCTCGGGGACCAGGGCACCTCTCCCCATCACACTGCAGGTGACAAGGGGCTCTGTTTTCAGGCTTGCTGCTTTGGGAAGCATCTTAACAGAAACCTGCTTTGCATTTAACCATTTTCCTTGGGAAAAAAGGCAGGACACAGAGATGGTGAGAAGCTTCAGGGCTGTCCTGAAGCTCTTGGCCAGGACCGGCTGGAGCAGCTGTGCATTGACCTGCTCTGAGCCTGGCTGCCTCCCCCCTCAAGCCACGCCCGGCTCCCCGGGCAGCTCCTGACCCCCCCGGCCTCCCCAGCACAAAACCCGATGCTGCCCTTTCCCAGACGTCCTTCCCAGGCTGCACAGGGTGATTTCACCAGCTAATCCCGGGCAACTGCTGAACCATTGTCTGCCCAGCGCTGAGCTAGGATATTATGGCTGGGAAAACTTCCTTCCGATCTGCAAGCTGTGTGAGCAGAACTTGTTTAAAATAGCTGCTTTGACAAACAAACAGAGCCAGCTCCATTTTCATCAGCATCTCCCCTCCTCAAACATCAACATTTGCGTTGCGGTAACAGGAGACGGCCTTTGGAGCCGCCACAGCCGAGGCCGTGCGGATCCTGGCCAGCATTGCTGGCAAAGGGCACGGCTGAGGAAGATGCTGAACGGCCAATTTGGGCAGTGACAGAATCCCTGGTGTCCCGGCAAGGCCCTGCCAGCAGCCACTCTCCCTGTCCGGATCGTGGCCCCACGGGGTGCCTGAGTGGCGAGAGGGACCCCAGGAACCTCAGGAAGGGGTTCCTGGGTGCGTTCCCTGGGATGCAAAGGAGAGCTGCTGCCAGAAAGCCCGAGAGCCACAAAGCATCCCAAGGACAGACTTTGAAGCCCACGTTGTTTTCATTTGGATGCCATTATTTAAAAAGTCACTTGTGTGTTTTCTGGTAAAACAGTTTGCTGCAATGTTTCCTCTTTGAAAAGAACCTGACGGGAGCACGTGTGGGGCCTGATGGTGGGGATGGGATGGGATGGGGGTAGCTGTCTCATCAAAAACCTCTGCAAGTGACCAGGGTGGAGGTGGGGACAGTGTCCTGGGCACCATGATCTTGTCAGGTCTAGATGATGCTGGATGCCCCACCTGCCATCTCCCAGAGCTAGGGCTGAAGCTGAAAAAGGGCAGGAACTCTCTGGGTTTTCAGCACAGTGCAGCCTTTCTGCAGGCAGTGCAAAGGCAAGAGGAAGAAGTTCTGTGGCAGAAGGAGAAGGCCAAGGGTCTGGATTGGTGTGGAGCCACTGCCACTGCTCAGGGCCACCCACCTGGCAGCACAGCTGTCCCCGTGGGCAGGGCCACGCTGCAGAGCCGTGTGCCGTGGTGCTGCAGAGAGCCGGGTTGTGTCTAGAGGTGTTTGATAAAGCCAGAGAGTTAGGCTTGTCCAGAAATGAAGCAGCATGGCGTTGGGACAGGCAGGAACCTAGGAGTGCTACCGCTGCCTCTCCAAGCCAGCTCTTGAGAGGAAAGGGTGTCCCGTGCTTTGGAAATCACTTTCACTGACTTTTAAACCCAGAGGATCCCTGCTTAGCTGGAAACTACCCTTCCAACAGAGAAAATTAATTATGTCCCAAAGACAGCGCGAGAAGCAGCAAGGAGGCCAGCTGGAAGCAGCCTGAGTCCTCTCGCACCCAGGGCCAAGTTCCATTTCACATGACATCAGTGGGTGCTTTGACTGCCATGCCAAAGTAACCAAGGTCTGTCCCGGGTGCAGACAGCTGCCTTCACAGAGAGGAGAAAACCCAGGCCTCTGGATGGTGCTCCCAGTGCAAACGGTTCCCTGCCTGCTGCTCGTTCGTGGGGATTTGGAGCGCATTGCCCTGAGCCACAGTGCAGGCTGGTCTGTCCCCAAGGACCAGCCCAGAGAGCCCTGACAAAGACGAGCTGCTCTGGGGCTGGGCATCCCCTGCCTCTTTGGCTGCTGGCCACAAGTGGCAGCCCCAAGGGGCTGGGGAAAACAAGGGGGCCTTCCTTGGGCTGGTGGGTGACTGTGTGCAAAATCCCTTTGCCCTTGGCGAGGGTGAGCGTGGCCACGGGAGATGCTTTCAGCCCTGGGCTGGGCCCTGGGCCTCTCATCCACCCAGATCAGTGACAGGACAGCACTGCCACCGAGGGAGATCATTTGACCCTTGCAGCCCTTGGGGACAGCTCCTGCTGGGGTCAGTGCCCTGCTGGGTGCGACGGGCAGCAGCCCCGGATGGAAGCGAGCAGCCTGCTCCTTCCCACACTGGGACAGCAGCACCACCCCTGCAGACACTGGGAAGGAAGTGAAGTGGTACAGCAGAGTGAAGAGAGGTCTGGGGACAGCCCGGGGCACACCACCAGCCTCTGCTGCAGCTGTGTGCTATGGATGGTCCCTGCTCAGCTCAGGGATATCTCAGCCCCTCTCTCCACTGTGGCATCAGTCCTTCCATGAGGGGCCATTCCTCCTGGGACTGAGCAGGGCAGAAGGGGTCACTGGCACAGGATCAACACAGCTCCCCTGCGTCCCTCCCTGAGCAGCTCCCCGGCTCCAGCTCAGCCAGGCATCTTTGCCACAAGCTGGGGAGGCCTCGCACCATGCGCCGCTTCCCCGGCCAGCAGCGCTCAGGTTACACTTGACATAGCAAAGTGGCAGCAAAATGAGTTTAATTTATTTACTTTTTAAATGCAATGGTGGAAAACAAAACATGTTGCAAAAGTTGTTTGTTTCGGACCAGCTCTGCACAGACCCGCTGCAGAAGGAGTGGCTCCTGGCAGCCCAGCTCTTCGGAGGCCGGCGATTGCTGGGCTGACACGCCGTGCCAAGGAGCAGACGGCTCTGGAGACACCCTCCTTCCCTGGGGGCTGCAGGGCACGGCCAGGGCTCGGACCAGGCCAGCTCACAGGGTGCTGTGACCACGCGGGCTCCGGGCACCACTGGGCTGCAGAGCCGGCGCCAGGCAGAGGTGCTGTGGGTGGGGGGCAATGCCCACCATCCAGCACTGCCCCTGAGCTGCTCTGCCCCACGCCTGCTGCCTCCGGAGCAGGCAGGGATGAAGAGGGAGCGCGCCTGTGCATCACCTCTGGGGAGAAGGGGCACCCACCAAGGCAGCTGGCACCTCCCCAGGTGGGACAGGGCGTGGGGATGGGGTGGCAGCCGCTGGCAGGGCTCAGCCACCCCACCAGCACGGGGACAGGGTAGGGCTGGGGCTGCTGTGTCCAGAGAGCCTGGCCCCGTGATGCACCCCGAGGCACCACCCCCCTCGGTCCAAACTTTCCCATGGCACCGTCAGCGCTCAGAATTTACGAGGGACCACCAAGCCTGGGCATTGTCAAGCACCTAATTGAAAACACTGTGAAGGCAACACGGCAACACGGCCCGAGAGCCGATGCTGATGGCCACCCAGGTGCCTCGTGGCACCGGGGTCCCAGCACGGCACGGCTGGCATGCAGTGGCAGTGCCAGGCCAGCGTCCCCCTCCGTGGGCGCTGCTTGGCCCCGGGTCCATCCCGGTCAGGCAGCTGTGGAAAGGGGAGAGGCCCCAGGGAAACCTCCCACAGATGTGCTGCCTCCCACGCAGGAGGGTGCTCTTTCCCAGAACTTTGGTTAGGAGATACTCATGAGTTAATTAATCCTTGAATTTTTAAGCAGAGACATATTTATGAGCCTTGTAAGAGGCTGGGGCCCAGAGAGACATTTCTTTATTCTTCCTCCAGCTCAGCTGAAGGAAACCATAAGGGGAAAGAGCGACTGAGCCACGAAAGCATGGAAGATGGACTTCAGGCTGGTGATGGGGAAACCAGCCCAGACTTGCCAGGGTGGGAACAGCGGCCAAATGACCGCTCCCTTCCCTCTCCTTTGTCTCCTCATCCTTTGTCCACACTTGGTCAATGGGTGCTGGGGCACCTCCAGTTTGAAGCGCAGATGTGAACCCCGCGTGGGGTTTGAGCACCCACCATGAACCTCCCAGCTCTTCCAGCTGGAAGATGCCATGGTCTCATTTGTCTCCTTCCCTGATGCCCGGTGGGAGCATTGCCCCCGGAATTCCAGCTCCTCACGCCAAGGGGGTCTGTCAGGCTTTTGTGTCAGGAGGTGCAGGAGGTGGCTGTGAGCACGTGGAAGTTGCCATTGGTGCCAGCAGCCCAGGGAGCAGAGTGCAGCAGCGCTGAGAGCATCAGTCAAGGCACCCATGTACAACCAAGAGTGGAGGACACATCCACTCTGCCTTTGTTGGGCTCTGCTGCATCCCAAGAAAATGTGTGATGGGGACAACCAGGTGCCTTCCTGGGCAGGGCAGCTTTTCCCAGGCTGAAAGCTTGGAACTGAGGCTATTTTGCTTTACCCGTTTCCTCAGAGTTGCTTATGGCATTCCCTGTCTCTCTGCAATCACCAGTTTATCTATCCACCTCAGATGATGCTTCCTCAGCTTTACTGCGCATCTTGGCCAATAGCAGTGGAGAAATGTGGCCACCACATGTTGGCAGCGATTGAATCCTGGGCACATTTTTTCTCTGCGCAGCCTTTAAGCTGTGGGAACCATTTCAAAGGAAACCATTCCCCCTATAACATGCTTGTGATCTGAAGATGTCTATTTAGATGGCAGCCCGGCATTAATTTAGCAATTCACTACAGAGTTTGGCGTGATGTTTAAAGCACTAAAATAAATTGTGGTGAAGTCGTTTCCCTCAAACCAGATTGTGTGGTTTACATTATTTGTCAACCTTAAGTACAACTGGCATGTTTGTATCACTCATGCAAAGCCCCATTGTGCCTCTCTAGAAGGGGGAAGAATCCGCACAGAAATGCATCCAAGTTCCTGCCCCGGCAGTTTCATGTCCCTGGGAGATCTGCCCCGGAGGCACGCAGCCCAACCGGCTGGAAGAGAGCCTGGGCTTTCCTCACGATGATGGGTGTTAAGTGCAGGCTCATATAGGTTATATTACAAAGGGCCGATTTAATCAGAGGCAGATTTGCGCTCTCCGCCTGCAGTGCCTGAACTCCGCCGAGCCACGGCGGCTTCGACACACCCACGCGAGCGCACACACGGTCCCCGAGCCGCGGGGGTCGCGCTCGGGGCTCGCTCGCCCCCCGAGGAAGGTGCCCAGGGCCACCGGCCCGGGGCCAGCCCGCCCTGCCGCCCTGCCCGATGTGCCCAAGCCAGGAGCGGGAGGGAGGGAAGGAGCAGGTGAGGCAGGGAAGGCTGCCCCGAGCCCGACTGGAATCCGCCTTCAGGCGCTGCCCCTCTTCCCTCCGAGGGGCTGCTCCGGTGGTAGCCCAGGCATGCGGGCAGCCGAGGGCAGCCGCAGGGCACCCCCGGGGAGGCGTCACCCCCGTCCGCCGGGCTGGAGCAGCAGGCACCGCTGTGGCAGCGGCCGTGCCCGGCTGTCCCCGCTGCCCTTGGCTGCCGGCGATCCCCGGGAGCGGCCGCGGGGTCAGGCGGGGACAGCACGGCGGCACTTTCGCCAGCGCCGCCGGGAGCAGGTTGGCGGGGCGTGCTGTGGTGCTGCGCCTGCCTCTGGGCGAGCAGGCGGGATCTCGTCTGTGATCTCAGTGCTTTATCCCTTCCTTCCCTTGCCTCAGCCGCTGCAGCCAGAGAAATCCCCGGATGGCTGTCACAGCTCTCCGCACACAAGCTGGGCTGGCAGCGCCGGGGGTGTTCCATTCCTCCACCTCCCAGCGACTCCCTGATGCCAGAAGAAGCGTCCTGCGGAAGCGGCCGAGGCTGTGCACTGACACAATTGCACTCGCACATCTCTCCCAGCCCCCGGCAGCTGTCGCAGGCTCCCGGCTGAGCGTTCTCCCCGCACCCCGGGGGCCGTGGGGCAGGTGTGCTCGGCAGGATGGAGTCTCCCTCCCCTGCCCCCTGGACGGTGTCAGCACAAACCCCTGCGCTCACCGTCCGGTGGCCGAGGCTCTGCTGCTCCCTTCTTCCCACCTGCCCCCTCCTCTGCGGGTGGCTGGGCCCTGCTTGGGGCAGGGTCCCCACCGTGCCCCCCGAGCAGCGTGCTGGGCCTGTGCCCTCCACCTTCTTCTCGCAGCGGCTCCCCAGCTCCTCATTTCTTCCGTGGCATTTCTGAATTGTAAGAGACACCCGATTTTCCGGGAATTAAGTTGAGACAACAAAAAGCTCTGTCGCTCGCCAGAGCCGCCTGTGCTCTGGCCATGGACGTGTTTGTGCTTTCACGGGGGGGTGGCAGGAGCTCCTTCCCTCGAATGGGAATTCCAGGGGACGGGCAGAAGCCAGGCTGGGCAGATCCGTGGCAGCACGGGCTGCAGTCCCCTCTCGTCGCAGGTGCCCGGGCAGCGCCTGTCCATGCGACACTGCCCAGAAGGGCTGCACAAAAGCTCCCAGCCACGGCATTAAGTAATTGTCACATTTTTCTTCTGTAAGGATTAACGTTCCTGCTAACCCTGCAAACCTTCATTGAGCCATTGTCACCCCCCGAAACGCGGCACAATCGCCAAGGGATTAGGGTGTCTGCGGAGCAGCCTGTCCCCGCTATTGTGCGCTCCCGGCGGGGGGAGGAAATCCTGCGACATCAGCCGATGAGTCCCCGCGGCGGGGACGCCAAATTCACCGCCGGCCGGGCACACGGCAGCCCCCGGGGAGCCGGGGCCGAGCGCCTGCGGGGGCACCTGGGAGCTGTCCCTGCAGCCCGATGGGCGCCAGGGAGCCGGGCGCTGCCCAGCCCCGTCCCCTCCGGGCAGCAGGTCTCCCCGCTCGCCTTTGCCAGCGAGCGGGCTCGTGGGTGCTGAGGAAATCCCATAAAAATGTAACGGGAAACACAGAGCCATAAAGGGAAGCTCCTGGCGCGTTTGTCAGCTGCCGGCAGTGCCCGCTGTGTGTGCTGTGCTCGGGCACCTGGCAGCCGCAGCGGGGCTGTGGCCAGGCCAAGCTGCATTAGCAGCTCGTTCCCGAGGCTCTCCCTTTGGAGCAAGAGCAGATGAGCATGGCAGCAGCACAGACCGATGTTCTTGGGAGCAGGGCTCCAGATTCTGCATAGCTGCAAGGCTTGCAGATGGGCAAGACGGGCAGAAGCTGTGTTGCAAGGATGCAAGAGGAAAAAGGAATGCTGAAGCAAACCCAAGATTTATGCACGCAGGTCCCAGGAGGGTCCTGCAGAGCTTATAAATGACAATACATATTGTCGTTCCAACCGCCATGCTCAGTAGCAAAGGGAAAGGAGTGGGAAGTGTCTCCAGCGCTGGGGCCATTGCACAACAGCAGAGAATGGAAAACAACCTCATCTGCTTCTCCCCAGCATCTGGGCCCTGCATCAGCATCCCTGCTCCCATAGCACCTTCCCAAGAGGCAGAACCACCCCTTCCAGAGAGCCGTGGGGAGGATGGGGGCAGGAGAGCCCTGGGTGCAGTGCTCAGGGAGCAGAGCCTGGCATCCTGCTGTTGTGCCCGGTTTGGACTGCTCAAGCAGAAAAACCGAGCTCCAGCCCTCTGCTCCGTGCAAACAAGGGCTGTTCCGACCGAGACCGAGCGAAGTCTCCATCGAGGATGTCTCTGAGTCCTGCAGGTGCTCCTTTCTGGAAAAGGGCTGGCTTACAGAGAGGCTGGGCTGGGGCTCAGCCTGCAGACCTGCACCAAGAGGATCTGTTGTGGCAGATGTGGCATCTGGATGCCTCCGCCCAGCAGGATCTGGATTTGCCAGCCCTTTGGCAGGGCACTCAGCGTTTAGAAGCCAGGATTGTTACTGCTGTGCAGTGGGACTTCATGGCAGTTTTTCATAAGCTTTGCACGTGTTTGATAGTACAAATAGGAACTGAATCTCCCCACAAGTGACAGCAGCCTGGCTGCCTGGGGCCCGCCAGGGCTTGAGAGGAAAGACATCCATTCACATTCAGAAACTCTCTGTATTCACTGGGCACATGGGACAATTTGGCTTCTCTTCTCTGGCATCACGGCAGGGGAAGGGCTCCCCACTCTGCCTTGAGGACGTGCAGGTGACTGCGCACAGAAAAAGAGCACTCTTAAAGCCAGACAGCAACCTGGAGCCCCTCTGCTAAATCCTGCACTGGGAGCTTTCCCTGCACACTTCTGCTGAAGGCAATAAATGGGTTTTGCATTTTGATCTCTTTTGCTTCATCTGGAGTGACTTTGGGAAATAAATCCTGCGGTTAGGCTGGCTCTTCTTGGTCTGATCTCCTGAGGCTGAAATGGGCCCCCATGGACAAGGAAGGATTGTTGAGGGCACTCAGAGTCTCCCTGTGCCTCTGTGGGGCTCCTTCTCGTGTAATCCTCCTCAGACCACACCTTCTGTTCCATCAAGGTGTCCATTTCCAAAACGCAGGTGGTGACTGTGGTGACCAGGATCCACACCCCGAGACATCTGGAGGGAGGCTGATCTTCGGAAAGCAGCAGCAGATGGGCTCAGTGCCCGTCAAAAATAAGGCTCCAGCTTTATATACTGCCCTTAAAACGCAAGGGCAGCTGCAAAACACAATTTGCAGCTGCAAAATTCTTGGCCTTCCAAAGTTGATGCCTCCACTCTGCCGGCCTGGCTTGTTCAGCGTGGGGCGGATCGTGGCCACGCACACGCAGCGGCTGCAGTGAAACCAGGAAAGTTTCAATGAATTAATTTTCCACCAGAAAAGGTCGTGAGGTCCAGGATGGGCGTCCCACCCTGGGAGCAGAAGTCGGCTGATGCCAGCGCAGCCACCATCACGGCGGTCCAAGCCACCGCAGTCCCTGCCTCTCCGGCTCAGCGTGACCCATGGCTATTGGCTATTCCGGAGATGGTTTCCATGAGGACTTTTTTTTTTTTGGTAAAAATGTTGAACAATTCTGGTTTCGTCCCCATGTGGAGCGGGAAAAATTTTGAAATCTTGAACATTTTTGAGGGCTTAAAAACAATTTCCCACCCAGTTATAGCCACCAGTCTCATCAGGATGTGTTTGAAAACCCTCCAGCAGGAGCTGAGCAGAGCTGGTCTCAGCTGGATACCACTCTCAACGAGAAATGCCGTGGCAAAGGGTCATGTTTCTTCAGAAAAAAAAAGTATCTTCAATAGCTCAGGAAGTTATTAGTGTCTGCTAACAATAAGAGCTTTGGATTGATTCAATAGATGCTCATTTTAATTGTAAAATGCCAGTAATGAGAAATGTGCCATCCAATGACTCATTTTTCCCTTGTAAAAATTATTGGACATTTTTATTAGTTTTACAAATGACAGGACCTCGTATTTCTGAGAACACTTTATACAAGCCTTGCACAAGCCCACTCTCATAAAAGCGTGTCTGTGGTGACATCCAGAGCCACAAGAAGGGGAGCGGTAGAAAGGCCCAAAGTGGTGAGGACAGCCCACAAGTGGAACTGGCAGGAGCGAACCCCAAGAGGGTGGGAAGGGGTGGATACAGCACCGGAGACATGAGCCCCGGCCCTCCTTCCCAGCAGAGCCTTTCTGGAGAGGCACGGGGGCAGGCAGGGGGATGGGTGCCAGCC
>VWZN01018307.1:788505-802687 GCA_013396955.1 Regulus satrapa
GGGCTCGCCGGGGGCTCCGGCCGGAGGGGAAGGCGAGAAGGGGTCAGGGCAGGGCAGGGCAGGGCAGCGAGGACGGGAGAGCCCGGGGCGAGCCCGGCTGCGGGAGCAGCGCTGCCGGAGCCGCGCTCCGCCGTGAAGCGGCATCACGTTCCTGCCGCTCCGGAGAGCAGCAGAGCTGCTTCGGCCAGGCTGGGCTCTTTAAAAAAGAAAAAAAAAAAAAAATCCAAGCGATTTCCCATGGAGAATTAATTTGCCCGAGGGGGGGGGGGGAGGGAAAGGGGGGAAATGTAGTTTTAGAGAATTTGTCATTTCAGAGTTTCATTTCTCCTCCCTTGCTGACGTTATTTGTATTTTTTCTTTACATCTCCTCCTGAGACTCATGACTCTCCTCTGTGACTCTGCATAGTGTACTGTGAGCTGGCATGATATGACATAATGCAGGAGCTGAGATAGCCCTTCAAACAGTTCTATTTTAGTTTGGAGGGTATTTTAAACTTTATGTTATCCAGGAAATTTCTGAAATATTTGTCTTCATTCCAAGCCAGAATGAAAACAATTTTTGAAATGTCGGAAGTGCCCGTGAAACAAGTAGCGAGAGCTCCCAGCTCTGCCACCGTGTGTGACAGGGCGGCTGCTGGGGAGGCCCAGCCTTTTGCAGGAGAGTGGCAGTGGGCACTGGAGAGCAGGGCTCTGTGTTCCAGGACATCCCAGGAGGGACCTGTGGTGACTTTACAAACCCTGTCTGGTTTGTCTGGAGAGGGAGAGGCTCGGCGGGGCTGCGGGCAGGAGCCTGCTCCGACCACCAGCCCCAAGGCTGCGTTTGCCAAGGCTGAGCTGCTGGGGCTCAGGAGGCCGGGGTCCACACGTCTCTGTGTCTGGGTGGAAAGTGCTATCAGGTTCCCAAAGTCTTTGCCTTTGCCTCTGCGCTGAGACACTCAATCCTCGGAGCTTTGTTTTGTGTACTCTGGGAACTGACAATTTGTAAAGACATGCTGCTGGGCTAATCCTCCACCAGCTCCTGGAGCGGGGAGCAGCTGGATCTGGCAGCTCTCTCCCTTCTCCCACTCCAGCCTGCTGAAGCAGCGAGTGCCTGGAACCAGTAGCTCGCAGGTTTTGACTGATACGCAAAGCAGAGCAGCAGCTTTCCCCGCCGGCAGCCGGGACCACACAGGCACCTTGTCCTGGGCTGAGCTCCCCTCGGCTCCCCGCTGCCCTCAGCCTCTGCCGTGCCCTGGAGATGCTCTCAGGGAAGGCAGCTCTTCCCACAGCGTGGTTTGCCGCGCTCCACGAGCTGCTGCTGCGTCGGGGAAGTGATGAAATGAAGGCTCTGAGAAAGACACCTTCCTCTTTGCATGCAGGAAATCTCACACAGAGGCAAAGGGTCCCTTGGCCATCACCCCGGGCATGCCCACAGCCCCGTGGGGTTTACTGTGTCTGGGGGCCCCTGGGAAACTGTGGGAGCTGGGTGTGCCTCAGATTAGACCCTGGAAAATGGGATCCCCCTGCAGCCCTGGCTGGGAAGGTACCAGGGCCATTGCTTGGCATGTGCAAGGCCTCGGATTTCAGGAAAACTAATTTTAAAGCCGCTTGGGGTCTGAGCAAATGAGTTGCAGTTTCAGCAGGCACTTGGTCCCTGTTTAACCCTGGGAAAGCAACTGCGTTACAAATATTTACCTGATGAGGTAAACCATCAATATCCTTGAAAATTACATTTAAAAAATACTGGACTAGAGCATCTTGTGGGTTTTTGCTTTTTTCCCCTGCTGATTTGTTTCACAATACGCCAGAAGCATGGCTTGAGTTAGGGCTTTGGCAGGGGCTTTTATCATGATTGATATAGTGGAAGATAGAAAAGAAATTTGGTTATCAGAGGATGCCAGAACTCAACTTCCTAGCACATACATTCAATAATGCAAAAATTCTCCTTTAAAGGTCTCCTTAGAACAAATCCCAGTCATCACAAAACCCATGGAGATAAATTAAATTACGTTTTAATAGTGGAGAATTCATTCCTGGGCCAGGCGCAGCAGTGAAAGTATGTTCTCTCTTAAGCAAAAGAAGCCTCATCTCCCATCAAAATTCTGAATGTTACCATATGAAAAACTTAATTGGAAATGAAACCCCAGGGCAGAGGCACCATGAGAGACTGCCCCACCTCCTGCTCCGCTGCCCCACTGCTGCTCTGGCCGTGCTCTTGCTTGTGCTGGGAATGGTGTGCCTCCTGGAAAAGCCAGGCTGGACCCGTCTCTTCCTCGTGCTGTCGTCCTGTAGATATTTAGAATACTCAGAAATGCCGGCAGGGGGGTCTGAAGTGTCTGGTGTGTGCTCTTGGTGCTGTGGCGTGGGGTTACTGAGGGTGGCGATGCTGGGGCAGGGGATGAGGGGCAGCAAGGAGGGCTGGGGATGCAGGATGCTGTGGGGTGATCCAGGCTGCTGCTGTGGGCTGCAGGCTGGGCCAGCCTCCCCTCAGAATCCCACACAATGAATCCATCAAAAACTGGAAGGGGGCAAAAGGCAGGAAGAGAAAGGGCAGAGCTGCCGTAGTTGCTCTGCTGGTCCCTCCCACCGAGGGAGCCTTTCACTCCTCGTCCCCCCCAGTCTTGGCCTCCCCTTGCCCCGGCTCTGAGCCTTGCTCCCTGCCCAGCCTCCTCCATCCCAGCCTCGTCCTGCAGGGCCGGGCTGGGCCTCACTCTGCTCCACGGCTGTGCAATGACCAAAAGCCCCGGGCAGAATTAGCTCCTTGCTCAGCGCTGCATCCAATTAATGATCTAGGTTAAGACACAGTATGCAGACATGTCCCATCCACACCAGCGAAGCTCTTGGCTCTGCTGGAAAGCTCTGCGTGGCAGAAGGTGGCACGGGCATGGCAGAGCCCCAAGGTTCACACGGGCATGGCAGAGTCCCAGGCTGCAATTAAAGTAATTACAGGTGTTCTGCAAGTGGCTCAGGATGCAGCAGAGCAAGCGCATCACCCCGATTCTGCTGCACAAGGCTCCCTCCGTGCGTTTGCTGCTGATTTATTCAGCTGCTTTCAGCGCAGTGACGCTCCTGGGCCAGCCTGACTGGGTCCCTGCCCGGGGACGCGTGTCCACACGTCCACTGCTAGTGAGGACACATGGACAGGCGCTTCCCACCCTTCAGGGTCGTGTCGGTACAACCCAGAGCACCAGCATCCATCCTGTGGGTAAGCAGGACGTGCCTGGAGCATTCCCAAACTACCCCAGCAGGCCCAAGTCACCCCAGGATCCCCCAAAATGCTGCAGCCTGCTCTCCGTGGGCACAGCTGGGCCAGCAAGGAGCTCTGTGTCACTGCCAGAGGCAGCCCAGCATGCAGGGCTCTGCCCTCGCTGGGGCAGGTGACCCACGGGGCACTCCTGGGGACTCCCAAGGTTACCAGCCTTGATGGGATTACAACAATTACAGGCTTCCTGCATGTCCCGCCTGTGGGGTTTTGTCACACATCATGTCCCACATCTGGGACTCACCAGTTGGAGATGGCAGTGCTATTTCCATGTTGAACTGTAACTTTTTTACCCCCAGCCGTTCCAGGGCTTACAACTATTGTGTGGGGTTTTTAATGTTGCAAGAATTTATATTGGGAAAAAAGTGCTTTTTTTTTTTTTTTTCCCCTCTCTTATGCCTTGGGAAATGTCATCCAGCAGGAATGTTCCCAAGAGCTGATCATGGCTGAGAGAAGGATGGGCTTGAGCAGGGGCTGCATGCCCAGCTCCCATCCCTGTCCCAGTCTCCCAGGACTGGCTCACAGGGCTGTGGCTCCCTTGGGTGCCCCATCCGTGCTCCTCAAACTCTGCCCCGTGGTCCTGAGGGACATCTGCAGCGGCAGCAGAGGCAGGAGGGAGGGAGCAGACGCCTGGAGAGGGACAAGCTGCTCACAAAGCCACTCCTGCTGCAGACACTCTTGGTTTCATGTCCTCTTGGCTGTGCCAGTGGCCTCTTCCACTTCCAGCTCTGAATGGAGCTTACAAGAAATGCTGGGAGTCCCAGCCCTGTGATGTGTCATCATTCAAACTTCTCTTTAAAAGCATCCCAAACAAAGTCGTTTATTCTTCCCAAACATCAAAGCCCCCCGAGCAATGCTGGGAGAGGGAGAGCTTCCCCCCAGAGCCCGGTGGCTCCTGCACCCCCCTGCCCTGCCTGGGGGCTGGACACCCTCCCTGGCTGTGCTGGGCAGGACGATGGTTTCAGGTGGGGCTGTGGGGCCAGGGGAGGCAGAGCTGTGGGGGGAAGGCAGATCTTCCCCCTGACAGTACAAGTGGGATGGATATGGATTGCCCTGGTTGTGAGGGTGCTGATGCCTCTTCCATGCTCAGCATCACATCACAGACCACTTTCAGGAGCAGGTACCAAGGGAAAAAGAATAATAATGAAGAAGGAATAGCGAGGAAATGTGGGTCTGCATCTCCTTCTCTTCTGCCAGGATTCAGAGCCACCCTCTACCCTCCGGTGTGCCAGGGGCACTGGGATGCAGGCAGAACATCTCCTCAGCTGGAGCTCTGTGCTCAGGGCATCCCCCTGTTCCCCAGCGCTGCTGTCCTCCCCAGCTGCATGAGTTTTGTAGAGGGAATTTAACAGAGAAATTGCAGCAGCTTCTGCCTCTACAAACACAGCATGCTGCTGTCCCTGCCAGCACTCCATGCTGGCTTGCCTCAAGGAATCTGTGACATCCATCCTGCTGTGATCTGTAACAATATTGGGATTAAATTAGCTTCCCTGAGCTGCAGAGAGGTCAGTGTGTAAGGCCCCTGGTTAATCCAGCAGGCCAGAGAGAACAGAAGCCTCCCTGCATTGGGAAAGGAAAACAACGGGGTCTGTTTGCAATCCGTGCAGCTAATTCAAACAGCATTCCTCAAAGAAAGGGCCTTCGGAGCAAATGGGAAAGGAGAGTTTCCCAACATGCACATAACGTTGCTCCTTGGGGAGAGGGAAAATGTCCAGACTGCACGGGCGAGGTGCCAGAAGACAGGCCAGGCCCAAGGAAAGGGTCTGGACAGCAAGGCAGCTGGTGGGGCACACAGGAACCACCCGGTGCCCTGGGCATGGCGAGCCCAGGGCGGGTCGGTCCTGCTGGAGCACTCCCATGCCCAGCAGGGCACGGGGCTGCGGGCAGAGCTGCTGGGGCACGATGGGGCACCTCATCCCCCCAGCTCTGCCACCACAGGGGCTCGCTCTCCTGGCACCCGGCGAGACTTTTACACCGCAGGGACTCGCGTGGCTCTGCGGCTCGTGGGGCTCGGGGGAGGGTCCGTCACCCTGGGATGAGGATCCGGGGACAGCCCCAGCCGGAGCCGCCTCCAGGCCGGCCGGGCTGCCAGCGCCGCTGAGCGCAGCCCGCCAGCAGCACGGGCTGGATGGAAGCCCGGGCTTGCTCGGGAAGCAGAGGCATGCCCGGGTGATCCTATCAGGAAGTCAGCTCCACATGCTCTGGCTCTCGCATCTGCCACAGAAGGCGCGATGCCGGTGCCCCCGTGCCTGACCCCCGCACAGCCCCTGCCAGCAGCCCAAGCGAGGGCCAAGGCACTGGCAGGACTGTGCCCCTGAGACTCGGGATGTTCAGGTGTGGGTACAAACAATTGCCTGGCCCGTCAGCCGTCCTGCAGCAGAGAACCCTCAGAGCAGCAGACCAGAAAGGACCTCCCAGTGTCCAGTCTGGGAGTGTCACAGACACTTCAGGACATACTCGCTTTCCTTCTGCTTTCTCTGTGCCTTTTCTGCTTTTTTGCTTATGCTGAGATATTATCAAAGGCTGATGAGGCACCGGGGATGAGTAATGCGCCTCCTGTGCCAGCTGGGAATTTGTAGGCACAGGGAGGGTTAATGTGGGTCTGAAAGAAGCTGCGGTGCTCAGTGCTGGAGCTGCTCGGTGCAGACCTGGGTACACCCACAGCCCCCGGCCTCAGCTGCACCAGTTTCCTGCACAGGGCTCCTCCTTGTCCCTGCAGTCCCTGGGCAGGATCAGCCTTCCACAGGGACATTTTCCCCCTCTTCCAGAGAGGCAGAGGGCTTTGCTAAGCAGGAACAATAGAGGGGCGAAATTGGACCGAATTATTCCAGGTTTTAAACGTAGAGAACAAGCACGTACTTTAAGGGTGGGCATGGGGATGGGGGGGAATTGGCAGAAGCAGAGTGGGCTCAGCTTTGTGCAGAGCCACTGTGCCCATGTCCCAGCCAGAGGAGCCTGGGGAACCCGCTGTGGGTGGCAAGGAACCCTCTGCTTTCAACCTGGAGCGGCTTGGCAGCTTATCCTGCTTAAACGGGGAATTTCAAGTCCTCTCATACAGGAGAGAAACAACCTGTTTGGGATTAATTTAGGATCAGCCTCAACAGCCATTAGCTAAAGAAAACCAAGCCTGTAAATGAGCTCCTGTCAGAGGGGGAAGAAAGGTAGGACTTGGTGCTGGATTTATTGTGCAGGGTGTTAAGGCGGGTTTTAGTTTGATTTACACCCCCTGCAATGACACCTCAGGCACCAGGGAGCTGTGAGCAAGTCCCTTTGCCTTCAGCCACTGCTCTGCTGGCTAATTACGGCTGTGCCTGTAGCCCTGCTGCTGCTTCTGGGTCTGTCAGCATTGCCAGCACAGAGCTCTGGCTTTGGGGTTTATTGCTCATAGAAACTTTGTCTACAACTGTCAGCTGAGGCTGCACCACTCCAGCATCAGAAGAGAGGTTTGGCTGTTCAATGTGCAGGAAATACAGATCTTGGGTTCATCAGATTTTTTTACTCATACAGGCAAAGGAGTATTGTTGTCCCTAAAACCACACTTGATGGTACTGGAGAATTTCCTAGAATAGAAAGTAAATTAAAAAAAAGAGAAAAAGCTCTAAATATAAACAGAGAAAGGTCTTTGATACGGAGACTTGCAGTAGTGACTGCTCAGCATCTGCACACAAGCAGAATGCGTTCACAACACTCCTGTGAGATAGCAAAGATCTGTGACATCATTTACAAATAGGAAACGAGGGACATTTAACGAGGTGCAGAGGAAAATTCAGGACGAATAAAACTTACATGTACACGAGCACGAACACACACACAGCACAAAGGAAAAGCTGCAGAAAGGGCGAGGTTTCCCTCTTGCCTGTGTTTGGGTTCTTTTGCACCTCTGTGTTCACAGCTGCCCCCACACGAGCGCTGTATGGCAGAGAAGACAGCAGGTGTGTGCAGAATTCACAGGGCTCTCCTGTGTCTGGGGGCTGCTTGATGCCATCCTCTGCATCCATCCCCTTGCCCTCCTCTTCCTCAGGGCTGTCGGGTCCACACCGAGCCCAGTGAGCACTCTGGGGCTCGTGCCAGCAGCTGTCAGGGATACCCAGGGGTGTCTCTTCAGCGGGGGCTCATGGGCAGCAGAGTGTTGAAGGGGAGCTGCCCTGGCCCCAGCAGGGGATCCAGGAGCCACCACAGGGCTTGTCACATCGTTTGAAAGAGCCTGTGCCCTCTGGCCCTCACCTCAGAGCCCTGCAAGCCTGGGCAATCCCCCCCAGGAGACTGCCAGGGTCAGTTGTGCTGAGGGGCTGCCTGGCAGCTTGCCACACACCCCTGGGACAACTCACCAGGGCTCTGGGCAGAGCCCCACAGCCTTGAGCATCACATCAGCCCCGCAGGAGCTGGGGATGAGGGCCAGCCATGGCTGGGCAGCAGCGCTGCTGGCCCTCAGAGGGCTGGTGGCCACCAACACCTCTGCGTGGCTAGCACAGGAGCACTGGGCCGGGGTCCAGCGTGGCTCCTGGGAACACCTGGCTGCCACCTGAGCCCCAGGGCAGGCTCTGCTCATCCCACCAGGCACGGTGGGGCTCAGGGAAGGTGTCTGAGCATTGCTGTCCCCTGCTCACCTGCGCGGGGTCTGTCCCGGGTCCGTGCTGGAGCGCAGGTGGAGGAGGCAAGGGGAGCTGAGCAGGGGCAGGAGAGCTCCCAGCCTGCTCAGACGTGCTGGAGGGCAGCTGTGCCCGGCAGTGCCAGCACAGCCCTGCTCTGCTCCTGAGCAGGAGTGCTTCCTCCTGCTGCACAGCCAGCAGTGGAAAAACAACCAGGCTCCGAGCCCTTCGCCTTCATGCCTTCCCCCCTCCAGAGGATAATAAGCTGCTTTTAATATCTGACATGTTTATTAACAGATGCAGTTGTGACAGCTGATGACTTCATATGCCACTTACCACTAAAATGTTAGTAATAACTCGAAATTAACTGTCATAAATAAAAAAGACTACAAAGACAACTGGATGGTGTGTCACTTTGCAGTAATTTACTGAGACCCCGTTGGCTGTGGATGCGAGGCTGGAAGGTCCTTTGTGGAGCTCCAGTCCGGGTTTTGCAACAGTCACAATATTTTGGCTGGATATTGTCTTAGGAGGTGGTACTAGTGGGGTGGAATTCCCTCATGCAGGAGTTTGCACTGGATGCCTTTACAAAGCTGGATACTCTGGTAATAATAATAATAAAAAGCCCCTACCCGGTGGACGGGGACGGAGTCTACGGATTGAGACCGGGATTTATTAATGTGCAAATTGCTCTGATATGATCACATACTTTCTGCTTTGCATACGCAGGGAGCAGCGTGGGCTGATGGAGTAGGAACTAGCCCGAGCGATCTTTACGAGCTGAGATCCTGCACATCGCAGAAGGGTTTGTTTCTCTGTGCAAAACCCGGGACCCCGTTAGAAACCTGCTTTAAAAAACGAGTGACCAAAATATCCAAACGCACCAGACTTCTCCATGAACTCGCCATGAATATNACGTGTGTGTTACTTTCTCTGGAGGAGCTGAGGAATTTTGTAGTTGTTCTTAATAGCATTTTAAATCTGAGAACCCGGTAGAGACTTTTCCGCAGTGATGAGGGAGTGACAAGTTGAAGGTAAGGGCTTCAGCATGCATGTTTGTGTCGATGGAGCTTTTGCAAGGCGGGCTGCTAATGCCGAGCCGTGTCAGCATCCGACCGCGGGTTTGCCTCGTGCTACGTGGAAAAGGAGTTCAGACAATGAGGGCTGTGAGAAATCACAGCACGGTCCGGGGGATCCCCTTTCTCCCTCTCCTCCCCGAGGTGCGCGGGGCTTGCAGGGAAGCCGGGCTGCTGCGTGCGTCCCCTGCCACCCTCCTGGGGAAGGGGACGTGGAGAGCTGGTGGGGGACAGCGATCTGCTGGCTGGAGCTCCTCACTGATCCGGAGCAGCCGTGGGGTCCTGGAGCAGCGGGTGGCCGTGCCCTGCTGCCCTCCCATCCCAGGGACGGGGGCAATGGCAGCATGGGACAGATGATTTTTTTGAATATTTGATTTGCTGCTGTCTCAACACTGCCGTGGCTGCAGCTAAGCCACGCACCCGTGGGGGCACGGCAGGCTCAGAGAGCGCGGGGTAAGTACAGGCTCTGCATGGGGGATCAGGGGAGAGTTAATAGGGATTGTGGCAATGATTAGACGTGGTGTGAGCAGCTGGGGCTGATGCGCAGGGGAAGTGCTGCTGGATCCAGTGCTGGCTGCCACGGCTCAGCCAGGCTGGGACACAGCTCCCCAGCGAGGGCAGGGGCTCAGCCTGGGTCCTGTGATCTGGTGGAGCCTGGTGCTGCGGGACGTGGCTGGGGGGGACTGGGGCTTGGTCACCCCTGGGCTGGGGGAGTATTTTACAGGCTGAGGCATGTGTGTCCCCTTGAACGGCCCTGGGTACAGAGGAGGGGAGTTCAGGTGATGTGGTTTGGGTTTGAAGAGGCACCTTGCAGTAAAAGGCACTGAAATAGGGGAGTGGTGGCAGAAGGAAATGCCGCACGGCAAGGCGGGCATGGAGCCTCCACCCTGCTCCAGCAGGACAGTGACTCCTGTCCCCTGCAGGTCTGTGATCTTGGGGCCGTGTTTTTGGGGCGGCCAGCTCTGTGCTGAGGTCCCACAGGACCGGGCACTTGCAGTGAACACATCTGCCCGGAGGGTTCTCCATTTGGAGGGACTGAAGGCCATCGGTGACCCTGGAGCAGGTGAACTCCTGACTCCATCCACTCACCCCGCTGCGGGGCCAGGGCTGTGAGGCCGGCCGGGAGGATGGCAGCAGCAGCACCGCGGGCCTGGGAATGCCGCTGGAAACCACCCTGGAAAAACAGCTCGTTTGAGCTGGATCAGCTCCCCGGCCCCTGCGCGGCCGCTGCGAGAGCAGCAGCACCACCCTGAGGGACGCAGCAGGGAGGAGCTGGGGTGCAGGCTCTGGAGATGCAGGGCAGTGATCCCTGAGCACAAAACGAGCTGACTGTGGCACGGGGTGCAGGCAGCAGCACAAACCCGACCTTTCCATCAGCTCAGCTAGAGGTGAGCTGGCACAGCTCTTCCTAGGCTGTGGTGAGCAACAGAGCCGAGGGCCAGGTCAACCCTCCTGGCCTATGGGACAGCCCTGGAGTGGGACAGAGGGGGCCACGCAGCTGAGACAGGTGGCCCTGGCAGCAGAGACCCTTCCCCCGTGTCGTGTGAGGGTGACCTGTCATCTTACCAGGGATGGAAGCGCCTGTCACTGCCCAGGAGCTGCCAAATACCCACAGGTTTCCTGTCATACCCACCACCAAGCTGCCCCCAGGGAGATCCTCTGGGTCTGTAGCACCCTCACGTGCCCGTGGGCAGTGTGGGCTGGCTGCAGGGTGTCCATTGCAAACCACCCTGAGCACTGCCAGGCCTGCAGAGCCCACAGCCTGCTGCCCCTGTCCCAGTGGTGCAGGGGGCTGTCATCCCACACAAAAGGCAGAGTTTGGATGGGCTCAGTCCAGGCTGGCAGCTGGTCTGGATGACAGCCTGGCTGCCTGCTCACTCCCTGCTGCTCTGTCCAGCCACATGCCCAGAGCTGAGGCTGTGGGTTATTTTTCCCAGTTTGTCTTCCTCTGCTGCTGGAGTTGGTGCTACTCCTGGCTCTGCAGGGCTCAGGTTTCCCAGGCAGAGATGTCTGGGAGGGCCAGAGCCCCGGGAATCCCTTCAGGAAGCTGTGCTTAGCAGATGGTTCCTGTGCACACAGGAACACCCCAGGTGCTGCTCAGGGCTTTGCCCTGGGCTTCAGGCTTTGGCTCTGCCTTTGTGGCTCAGCACAGCAGCTCATGGTTCATCGGGCCCCTGTGAGCCTGGAAATTTGTGTTTACAAAGCTGGCAGGCAGGGTCTGTGGTGGAAGGAGCTGTAAGCCCTTGTTTGCATGCATTTCCACAGAAATAAGAGAGGAATTGCGTACTGAGCTGAATGGGGCACTTGTAGGATGAGCCTCAGCACTCCAACTGTGCTTCCTGGTTCGTGTCAGAGCCCCCTGCTCCCCACCCCGGGGCTGTACCTGACATGGTGTGTGTCACCTCACACTCCTGGGCACCAGCTGAGTACGTCCCTGCTCAGCAATGGGCCTTTAGGGAGACCTTTTGGGGGAAAAGCCAGATTTTCAGTGCCCTGGTCTGTGCTACCCCACATTGGGCTGCTCTGTTTCCTGGTCTGAAACTTGGTTGTGCTGTTCTGGTGAGTAACTGATCTGTCAGAGGCTCAAACCCACCCAAACTGTACCTAACAGACTCAGGTTTGCTGCTCCCACGAGCACAGTCAGGCCTCCAGGCACGGAGCCGTGCCCACCAGGATGGCTCCAGTGCAGTTCCAGATGCTGCCCTGGTTCCGTGCAGAAGCAGCAGGCATGGATCCTGCAGCCTGCCCCAGGGCTCTGCCTCCTCCTCCTTCTCCAGAGCAGCGTGCTGCCTCTGCGCTGGCATCGGGGCCATGGGAATCCCCCTGTAAAACATTTCCTGATGTTTTACAGCGCCGAAGCACAAGCGCTCCTGGAGGGAGGCTTGTGGCACTGTGGATCACAGCGTTCCTTGGAGCAGCTACTGCGGGGGCACCGTGCGAGCAGCCGGGGCTGGAGCCGGGGGCTGTGCATATTCACAGCCCCGGAGCAAACCCCCCTGGCAGGCCAGGGCAGAGGGATGGGCACGAGCAGCAGCCTCTCCTCAGAGTTCCCCAGCAGCGGGTCACAGCACGGCTCCGCAGATCTGGGGAATGCGGCGCAGGAGCTGGTGGAAGAAGTCAGACCTCAACAATGCTGTGGATAGCTCCGCTGCCAGATTGGGCTTTATTATTTTATTTTCTCAGTGAAGTTTATGGGTTGGGGATTTTGCAGAACTTGGCACCGGGATCTAATATCAAATGAAGACCTTCTGGTTCGGAAATTTGACTTAATGCAGCCGTCTTTTATTGCTTCAAGGATTAGGCAGAACAAAGTGGCTCTGCCTGTGCATGTGCGGAGATGTTTGCCAGAGGCACGTGAGACACGCTGTGGCAGCTGCCACGGCCGGGCCAAGCGTGGTGGGACCCTCCACTGCGGAGGGTCTCGCAGAGCTGCTCCTGGAGCGTCGGCCCTGCCGACAGGAGAACAGCCCTGGGGAGCACAGCAGGAGAGAGGGACTTTCCCAAAGAGAGCCAGGGCCCAAAGCCGCTCCCTCTGCGCTCCCCTGGCACGGCAGGGCTGGAGCAGCAGGCAGGAGCTGTGCCGTGGGGTCCCCAGCAGGCAGAAGGGCTCAGGCACCGGGCTCAGGGAGCAGCAGCAGCGTGGGCACTCCCTGGGTGCCTGTGGAACAGGGACAGTGGATAGCCAGGTGCCATCGCTGCCGTTTGAGGGGCCTGTGGAGAGCTCCACAAAGGCAGGCTGGGCAATGAGCCGGGAATGTGGCTGCTGCCAGCCACAGCCTTCCAGGGCTGGACTCTGCCCTGGGGCTGGGAGGCCTCGAGGTGCTGCGTCCTGTCCCCTGGTGCAGGGCTGGGGGACGTGGGACCAAACTAACCCAAGTGGCACCCTGCAAAACCATGACTCCTCCTGCAGGAAGCCAGTTTGTGCATATTCACAGCCCTCGCTGACTACCAAGAGGAAATTCAAATTCCCTATTCCAGCTCCAGGACCTGGAAATCCAAATTCCCCACCTCACAGCTGGTGCCCAGCCGGCTGTTGGCAGCGACCTGGCAGTCCCCAGGGGTCCATTCCTACTGTAAACCAGGTTTGTCCTGCCTCCAGCATCTGGTCCTTCTCTCCAAGGCTCAGTAAACCTTCGGAGAGCCTGTTTACATTTCGGATCCCCGGTACACTCAGCAAGAGGCAATATATCAGCTATTTAGTTATTGTGGATTAGGTCTCAAATATCCTGGGGATATAATGTTGGTCTTTCTCACCTTGTGTGTAGGAGGACTAATGGCAAATTATCTGGATGGTTTACATTTTCTGGTTTGTATTGGAGCTCCCAAGGACCAATTTATCCTGATTGAATTGCAAACAAGGCTTAGCGCCATCTCAGATTCAGGGGTCAGGTCTCTCCATAAATTAATTCAGAGCAATTCAGGTTACCCCAAATTCTTCCTGTAGATGGGATAATGGCATAAATCCTGCTAGTGTTTAGACTGGAAATTGTTTGTAGCAACCTGAGCTTGACCGATGGCCGCAGTAACAGACAGAACCATAACTCGTGTCCTGCAGTGAGGGTGGGAAGGGCCAGCAGTCCAGCCAGACGGCTCAGCACAGACCCCCAGGTGCTCCTGAGGGGGATTTGGAGACCTGTGGATCATGTGTGACCTGCCAAGACACTGACTCTGCAGCACCTAGAACGCCAGTGGCCTTTCTGTGCTGAGGCAGCAGCTGTGGCCGAGCCCAGGCTCTCTTTGGGTTAGAAAGCAATCGAAACGAGGAGCAAAAAGCGTGTGCTCGCTTGGTTTGAGCTGCGGGCTCGAGGTTTCCCATGGCATTCCCTGCCCCCTGGGAAAAGGGGGACGTGGCGGTGGCACTCTGGGCTGCTCCCTCCGGACATCCATCCCTGCTGCCGTCCCCAGGCCGGGGGGGCTGTGCCCACACTGTGAGTGTTGTGAAAACACGGCGTGTGCTTCCTGAGAAGCACCGTAATTAAACACCGGGGAGCGTTCCAGGCGCAGGGACCGGGCAGGGCACGGCCGGAGCATCCCACAGCCCCGAGGGACCCCGCTACCCCCGGGCCGTGCCGGGGTCTCCGCACAAGCTGCGGGCATCCGAGCAGCTCCCTAAACCCTCCCGCAGCCCGGCTTAAGCACTTGACAGTGTTTATAAAGCAGCTTGCAGCAAACAGGCTTGGAAGTGCGGAACAAGTTGGTGTTTACACAAGTGACTAATTATTTATTTGAAAATCCTGCGGACGAGCCGTGGGCTGTAACGACAAGCACATGGGGAG
>VWZN01018307.1:804029-815377 GCA_013396955.1 Regulus satrapa
CCACCCCAGGCTGTCTCTGCCCCACACCAGGCTGTTTGCCCCACACCAGGCTGTCTCTGCCAATGAGCCTGGGCCAGAGCAGCTCCCGCGCCCAGCCCTGTGCAGGCAGCGCTGACCCTGCCCCGTGCTTCGGGGAACGGGAGATGGGAGGTTTGGAAATTCCCTCAGAGCAGAAATGCAGCGCTCTGGGCAGCTCGAGGAGGATCCCACCCCGTCCCCAGACAGCCCCAGCCCTGGCTGGGGACTGTGGGCTCGCTCTCTTGCTAGGCTTGACTACCAGCCCCAGAGGTGCCCGCTTGATGGGAAACATCTTGTGTGCCTGGCACCCGCAGCAGCCATCTGCCACTTGGGGAGGGCGGCCTAGGGGTCTGGCTCTATTCTAAACAAGTTCCAGCTATAACTACTGTTTGCAGCACTGGCAGATGGCAGAGATGTGCCGAGCGTTTCAGTGGGTGCTGATTATTAGCGACAGGGACCCACGGATGAGGCTGGAGCACAGTTCTCCCCACACCGCTCCGGGTGCCCCTGTCTGCCAGCACCCCCAGTGCACCCCACGTGCTTCAGCCAGCCATCCAGTGGGAGCGATGCTGTCTGTCAGGCTGACCTGCTCTCCTCTTCCTTTGCAGCTCCTGCCAGCATACCTGGAAACTTTGAGCAGCTACCGCCCACTGCCGAGCCCCCGATGGGACTGGGGCCGAGCTCCTGCACTCCTGACAGGGATGAAGGTAGAGCCATGTTACCTGCTACCTAAGCTGGCTGGTGCTGATGTAGCTTGTGGATGTGGTCCCAGACCCGGCTCTGTGCACAGACTCTCAGCTCTGATCCCACCCGAGAGGATTTAGCGGCAGCAGAGACCCCAGCTGTGGAGCACGCTCCCCCGACCACCCCACGACGGAGGGGCTGCAGCGCTGGAGAGTTACTATGCAGCTTGGACTGCTTGTGGTGGTGGTTTTTCTAAGCTCGATGGATCTAACAGGCAGCAGCAAAGTGGTGAAGGGCAAGAGGCAAAGACGAAGTATGTATGAAAAGCTTTTCTTCTCTCCTTCCTCTCATGATGCCATGAAGGTCGTGCTGGTGTGAATGTGTTTACAGCACAGGGAGCTGGGCAGGGCCTGCGGTGCCCCAAGAGCCCGCAGAGATCCCCCAGTCCCCGTGTCCCCTGACTTGTGGTGTCCCCCGAGGTCACGGGTGGGTGTCCTCCAGCCCAGAGGGTCCCTGGTGGGGCTCGTGCAGGGCAGCCAGGCAGAACTGGCACAAGAGCAGCCACAGGCGCTTGCCCTCCTTTATGTAAGTTCATATTAGAACTGTTTTACATTAAAAATGTTTTAAATTGAATTATATAAAATTGATTTTATATTAAAACTGGGACCGCTGAGCCCTGGGAGAACAAGGAAAATCTGATGTCATGGCTAATGCTATAAAGGGCAATTTCCAGCGAGGGCCCAGTTTCTACCTTTGCCATGGATGCAGAGCTTGGCACCAGGGCTCAGCGCTGCGGGAGAGATGGGCCCGGATCCCCGGGGGCTCTGTGGAGAGGGGCCAGGGCCCACAGTGCCAGGGGGTCCCAATCCAGACCAGGGAACCCTCCTGGCAGCTGGGGGCTGAGGACCCCCACCCTTGGGGCTGTTCCCAAGGCTGAAGCAGCCCCCACACCCACGGGGGGAGATGGTGATGGGGCTGCCAGGCTCTTGGGTCACAGCAGGGGGACAGGGCAGCTCTTGGGTCATGCTGGGGGGACGGGGGAGCTCTCTTACCTCTACTAGTCCTGACGTGTGAACACTGCTGCTCTGCGCTTGCTTTTGAAGTGTAGTAAACACGATATTTAAAAGAATACATCTTTTAAATACACAGCTTTTCTATAAACAAGGACATGGCTTGCATAATAAACTAATAAAAATAACCTGCATTCTAGTCTGCAAAGAATGCGATTGGTTTCAAAACAAGCAGCATTTTATATGATAATTGAAAGCAGAAAACTCTCAAGACATGGGATTGAGTATTTTTCTTGGACTGAGTGTAGGAGCTGAGAACACATCTCTATTTTGGGGGCAGTGACACCTCCTGACTGCCAGAGAGAATTTAACAGAGGCAGGGTCAGAGTGAGATCCAGCCTGGGATGCAGCACAGACAGAATTAGTGGAACAGTTTCTCTCCAGGGCCATGCACTCTGGTCCTTGGCATGGAGGGACAGCCAGCTCTGAGCAGGGAGGCAGCAGGAGGTGCTGGAGCCCTGGGCACAGCCTATCATCAGTGTCTGCCCCACACGGGCAGCGGGGCTGGGCTGGTGCTGCTGGGGCTCTGGGCACAGCTGGCGGCTGCTCTGGGTCCTGCTCCTCAGCACTGCTGTGGCTCTCGTGCCTGTGCTGGGCACAGCTCAGGCTCCTGTGGCCATCGGGGATGGGGCCGTGGTGTCTGCGAGCGTGTCAGTGCTGCAGGAGCCTGGCCCTTGCTCTGTCCCAGTCCCTGCCAGGGGTTTGGGGCCACAGCTGGCGCCTGCAGAGCCCGGCACTAACCGCTGCCTCTCTCCTGCTCTTCCAGTCAGCACCGAGCTGAGCCAGGGCTGTGCCAGAGGTTGTGACCTGTGCTCTGAGTTCAATGGGTGCCTGAGGTGTTCCCCCAAACTCTTCATCCTTCTGGAGCGGAACGATATCCGGCAAATTGGGATTTGCCTGCCTTCTTGTCCACTGGGATACTTTGGCCTTCGCAATACGGACATGAACAAGTGCATCAGTGAGTGTGGGGCTGGGAGGGAAGGGGCACGGGCAGCTGGCAGCGCCCTGCAGGGCAGCACGTGCCTCTGCCCGGGTGCAGGAGGTGCTGTGGCTGTGTGGAAGGGCTGAGGCAGGGCTGAGCACGGCAGCCTGACCACAGCCCTGCTCCTGTGCCTGCTGGGGACGTGGGATCTTGCAGGAGCTCCGGGCAGTTTTGTTATAGGGGTGGCCAGACTGGCAGCCTTTGGGAGGAGGGAGATCCTTTCAGGCATTTAGTGCCTCTTTTCCTGCTCTGCTGCTCACCAGACTCAGGAGGCTCTGAGTGAAATCCTTGGCTTGCATCTTGTAGCCAGAGCACCAGGAGGATGTGGAAACATGTGATCAGTCCCCTGGCAGGTCCGTGCACTGCACCCTCACAGCCAGGATCCCATCTAGCTCCCTTCCCATGCAGCTGCAGCTGGGACTGTATCCTTTGCACCATCCCCTTTGGCTGACTGATGCTCAGCTGAACCCCAGCCCAAAGCTTTCCCACCCTGCCTGATTCTGTCCTGGCAGTGGCTGCTGCTGGCTGGCTGTGAGAGCTGCAGCACGGGGCTGTCCTGCAAAGAAAACTCACTGCTGAGTGGCACAGCCAGGCCTGGCAGCATGCTCAGAGACATGCCCTGGCTGCTGCGAGACCCCTGGGACCAGGACTGGGCTCTGGTTGGCAGTGTGGAGCTTCTTGAGTCTTTTGTTCACATCTGACTACACGGTGGCTTTGGTGTTTGTTCGTTTGTTTGTTTTGTTTTTCCCCCTAGAATGCAAAATTGAGAACTGTGAGTCGTGTTTCAGTCGAAACTTTTGCACAAAATGTAAGGAAGGTTTGTATTTGCACAAAGGGAGGTGTTACGTCACATGCCCCGAAGGCTACGCTGCTGCCAACGGCACCATGGAGTGCAGCAGTCCTGGTAAGCAGCCCTGCACGTCTGGTTGTGCTGCAGAGGGGTTTAGATGATGAACTGAACCCCTCGTTGTACCCCTGTCGAGGGGCTGACAGCCCTTCGTGGGGCTGAGCCCTCTGAGCCTGGATGGGGAGCTCTGCCGGGTGTTGGTGAGCTGTGAGCAGGGCTGGTGTGCTTTGTGGCAAGGCAGGGGGTGCTCGGGGATTTAGGGAGCTGCTGGAAGCCCAGTGCCGTGGGGGAGAGGGGCAGTGGGGGCTCTGGGATGGCCTGAGCTGGCAGCCAGGGATGGAATTACAGCTGGGCTCTTGTTATCTGGCAGCACAATGTGAAATGAGCGAGTGGGGGCCGTGGGGGCCCTGCTCCAAGAAGAGGAAGCTCTGCGGCTTCAAGAAGGGCAATGAAGACCGAACACGGCGGATCCTGCAGGCTCCCTCTGGGGACGTGTCTCTGTGTCCTGCCACCACAGAGGTGCGGCGATGCACGGTGCAGAAGAACCAGTGCCCCGAAGGTGAGCAGAGCGGGGGTCCCCCATCCCTCCCCACAGCCTGCAGAGGTCAGGCACAGGCAGTCAGTGAATTTCCCAGTGTCACAAATGGGCTGTGCAGCTCCTGGCTCCTCTGGAGTGCGAGGGATATGGAGGTGATGGCGCTTGGAAGAGCTGCAGCTGGAAGGGGCACGGCCCCCAGGGCGGTGATCCTTGGCACGGCTTGCCATGTGTGCCACAGGTTTCAGCTGTTCTCGGTTCTTCCCTGGCCAGAGAGCAGCCAAGGGTGCGTGCCTGTGTGCTGCTGTGATGGGAACTCTCTCCTCTAGCAGAATGCCCGGGTCTGTTTTTCCCAGGAATGAGTGTCTCCAGGATGAAAGGTGTTCTCTTGTCGCAGAATGGACAGGGATCACAGCCTGTGATCTGTTCTGAGGGAGAGGGTTCTGGGCAGTGAATACATGCACAGAAATTGACCAGCAGGGCAGGGCCAGGTGGACGGGGCCGACCTGCTCCCCGAAGCCTCGCTCCACCTCACGCTGCCCCTTTGCTTTACTGCAGGGAAAAGGAAGAAAAAGGAAGAGCAAGGAAAGCAGGATAATGGGAATAGAAATCGGAAAGACACCAAAGACACTAAGTCTGGCACCAAGAAGAGGAAGAACAAACAGAGAGGGGCCACGGTGCCCGCGACGCCCGCTAGCCCTGCCCAGTAGCTGGCCCCGTGCGTCACCCGATGGCAAGACTCCATTGCTGCTATGTATATGAAAGCTTTATTGAACAGAGCACTGCTACACCATGTACACGTGTCCAGAGACAGACATATACTCCAGACTGACCCACGGACTGACAGAGGCCACACACAACACTTAAGGAGGCTGCACGCACCCCGCTCAGGACCGGGGAAGAGCGCTGCTGAGGAGTGGGAGCACACACAGAGCCCGCAGCCCCAGGGCTCTGTGGGGACACTGCAGGGAGGAGAGGTGGAGCGATAAGCCAGTGAAGGACCCAGAGATGGGATTGATTTCATGATCGAAGGCCTCAGATGGAGCCCAAGCATGTGGCCCCAGCACAGCCCCACTCAGCCAGGGGATGAGACTGAACCCGCATGGCCACTCTCCCTGACCTGGGACCCAGACACACACAGCAGTGGCCTCTTTCTCTTCCCTCACCCCTTATTTTGTGTTTTAAGCTGTATGACTTTATCATTGCAAATACATGTTAAAAGTTTGTGGTAAGAGATCAGTGGTATCTGCCCTGAATCTGCTTCAAAGAATTATTTCAAATTAAAAAAAAAAAAAAAACAAACCCAAAATCAAAATGACAACCGGCTTCCTGAGTGTGTGGTTCATACCTTGGCCCCTATGGAGGCTGGTGTCCCACAGGACAGAGACTCACTTGTGGAAGGGAAACTCACCAAAGCTTTAAGAAAATCTCAGAAAATGCTGCCAGCTGCACTGCAGCCACAAATCAGCCGTCCTGCGTGAGGGACCCCAGCTGCACCCCGCTGATCCCCGAGGAACTCCCCACTGAAGGATCCACTTAACACGCAGCAGATTGAGAAAATGAGAGGTTACAACAAACCGCAGGTTGCTGAAACGTTGCGACTCAGTTCAGACAGTCACAGCTGTGGGACCGTCCCGGGCTGGGGACAGCCGGTCCGGCTGCTGGCCACCAGCTGGGCGCGTGGCAGGAGGGAGGCAGGAGGGAGGGGGAAGGCACAGCTCAGGTCCTGCAGAAGAGAAACACATTTTTGAATGGGGTAGAAACTACCTGTCTGCATCCCACTGGCTGGAATTTCCTGGATTCTTCTGCTCTGCGAGAGCTGGGACAAGGACTGTGCAAGACGGACCTGGCGAGCCCAGCGTGGGACGTGGAGCTCGCTGCCTGCCCTGCTCAGGGGGCCCTTCCTTCAGCAGGGTCACGGCGTGGCTCACCGCTCGCTGCCCTGCCATTTGAGGACGTGCTTTCTCTCTATAAATCCGTAGAGACGCGTTTCACGCCTGCAGAGCTCAGCAGAAGCTCTCTGCTCCCCAGGGATGCTGCTATGGCTCGCTGCTATGGCCCAGGGGGAACAGGGACGTGCTGCTGCAGCTCCAACTCCCCTGGCAGAGCAAAGGGCAGGGGAAACCTCACCAGCCCAACCTGGGGAATCCAATCTCTGCTGTGCTTGCTTCTGTACTGGCCTCTGCCCTGTGCCTTTGGAGGGCAGAGGGAGCCAACAGGTGTGCAGGGCAGGCGGTGAGAGAGCTCCCTGTCCCTCCCAGGGCTCACCTGCCCTCACCCACAGCTTGGTTCTCTCCTGTGGCTCGTGGTTCCCACCTGGGACTCAGCTCTGGCACAGGAAACCCCAAGTCCCTTCAGCCAGCCACCCCAGGGCTGGCTTGGCTCGGTGCAGGATGTGGAGGCTGCACAGTTGTTTTGGCTCCAGAGCTGTACCAAACTCTCCGTGACTGCTCTGCTGGCAGAAAAACCTTTCAGCCTGTCATCCACTTCGTGTTTAAGTAAACAAGAAGCTGTTACATCTTTGAAAGGGGATTCCATTTCAGCACAATGATAAACGACCAGCATACCAAGCAGGGCGAAAAAGAGGTTCTTAAAAGTCATCCTTTAAGTTGTTTACGTATCATGTTCGTATGATTTCTGAAAGCTTCCCAGCTGAAGGATCCAACCTTGCTCTATTTTCTAGCCTGTGAGAGAAGTATTTTGTTTGTGCCGTGGCATTGCTCGTGAGCAGCACCATTTTCACTTCTGCCAGCACCCACCAGTGAGCCCTCGGTGAAGCTCAGCTCTCTCCCTCGCTGTGCCTTATCCCCACTGAGGATTAAGGAAAGGAGAATGCATTAGCAAAGTTTCCTGCATGAGGCTCTGGTAATGACTTGATTCCCTACAGTAACGCCTGACACTATTAGCACAAGTATTTCAAAACTAAACTGCATGTAATAAATCAACAGAACCTATTTTAGAGAACTCTAGGGATTATCAGAAAAACCGACAAACTTCGTTCTGTTGCAGCCTTTCCCTTACTTTCTTCCTTTTTTTCAGAGCAAAATGGGAAGAAAAAGGGACAAAGGCAACAGGAAGTTTAAGATGCATATTAAGAATATCCAAGATTTTTTAGTAGGGGTGATTTTTAAATTAAATTGTTTTAGAAAAATTAGGAGAAAAAAAAAATCCAATTTGTTTCCTTTTTTTTTTTTTTTTTTGGGTTGCTTCAAAAATTGTGCTTATTCCCACTCCCAGAGAGCTGGTTCAGTTATGAATTTAGGAATATATTGCCTTTGACCACCATGAACAGTTCCCCAATCCAAGGTGAGCTGTCCTGAGCTGGGTGATGTCACCTCAGCTCACACACGTGTGAGTGCTCTCTCTCCACGCACTAAATAATCCTGCTGTGGTGTTGTCTCCACGGCATCACTGTCAATTACATGTCTTTAAACAAACAAATCAATAAATGGGTTTGCTGAACCAGCTTCACTTGTTTGCTCACCAAAACCGGAGTCAAAGCCAACTGAAAATGTCCAGAGCCACAGCGAGCCTCTCCTGAGAGCCTCCTGCCCACATCTGAGAGCCAGAGGAGCCGCACAGACCGTGGATGGGAAGGTCACTGCTCCCACCCCTGCCTGCCTTCCCACCCCGGGCTTTGATCAGCTCGATGCTGAACTGGAGAAGCAAGTGCTGGCTGCACAGACACACAGAGAGATCCTCTCTCAGGAACTGCACTGAAGGAAACAGCTCCATTTTCCCTGCTGAAAAACCTGGTGTTATTTGCTGGACAGATTTCCTTTAACTCAGAATCTGCAGGATGGTTTCTAGTCCGTTTCCTCACCTTCTGAGCATGCCATGTCACAAAGGGCCAGGAATAATGGACAGCAGGCAGTCGTGGGTTTGGAACTGTTTCGTTTCTCTCTTATCTGCTGAGATTTGGAACCTGAAGCAGATGAATGTCACCAAGCATGTTGGTTCTATCACATTCTTAACCCTCTCTGGCTAATATAAATCTGTATTTTCCATCATCTGTAGTCAACAAACTGTGTGAACACACACTCCCCACACAGTAATTCACTGACTTTCCACCCCCAGAGAGGTGGAGGCAATGTATATACTCCTTAGCCCATGTTTATGTTTAAATGATTTCTCACTCAGGAGAAATCTTAGCTTTGATTAAAGGAAACCAAGTAGGATAGTGAAACAGGTTATTAATCCAAAACTATTGTTTGGATTACATTGTCTGAGAACACTAAAAGGGATAATTCAGATATATATTTACAGATTTTATGAAGTCAATAGACTTCACAGAGAGGGATGATAGGCATCCCATTTTAAAATTCGATGTTAATATTACAGAAATACCGGTGTATTTAATCAGCCACCGTAAATAAATCAACCTGATGGCATTTACATACACGGTAACACATCACAACCAACTGAATGCCAAAGCGTAGTTTGGACGGAGCTGCTTGTTGGCATTTTTGAAGAACAGGAAAAGAGAGGCAGCCAGGTGGCTCATACATTGTTATTTACAGCCTGAGGTGTAGTGCTGGTTTAGAGGCACTGCCAGAGCCTCAGCCCCTCCTGTGCCACAGAAGTCACTCTTCAATGACTGCTCAGATCGAAACCCAGGAAAATCTGAGCTGCTCAATTCCTCTTGAGCTGTTTTAGCTTCCAGAGCACGGCTGGGTGTTCCCAGAGTGGAGCCCAGGGCTCTGCACCTGCTCAGCTCTGCAGCTCCCAGGGCTCGGCCCCGTGGCACAGCTCAGCCTGGCCTCTCAAAGTCCTCTCACACCTCTTTGCCTCATTTCTGGACTTCAGTTTTCTCCTCCCTCCCGAGTTCCCCTGTTTGCTTTCAGTCACCATTTTGGGAACTCCATTTCCACGGCAACAATCCAGGATGGCTTTGTTTTTCCCGTTGAAGAGCTGTCCCACCTGGAGCCTTTTGCCAAGGAGCCCTCCCGCTGCTGCCAGCTGCACCCCTGGGAAGCCACGCCTGAGGAACTGAGCTGGGAGAGCTGCTGTGGGGATAAACTGCCTACAAAAATCTTCTGCTGTGATCGTAAAGATGAACTGCAAAATCCACTCGCATCCTCGTGCTCTGCAGGGACCTGCTTCAATAGAGGGAGATGGCTGATGCTGCTTTATCCTGTTAAATAAAACAGAGGAGCTCAGATCCACACTGAAAAAGGGCTCTGAGTGCAAGTCCGGTCTTGTTCTGAACTCTTGGAAATCTACTTTTCCTTCATCTAATTGACAAAATCTGTAGATCGTACGAGGAAGACGGTCCCTGCCAAAAATCCAACATCACTAGTTTTTAATAATACAATGGGAATAACCCCTCAGAACATATGTAATTATGGGAATGAGTCATTCTGATGGCATCACGTAACCACATTCACTGGGATTTGACAAAGATGAGGCCACATAAAACTCAAAATTCTTTCATTTCAGCTCCGGTCAGGGCAGTGGTGCTGAGGAGCTGAGGCCACAGAGCAGAGGGGACAATGATCTGTGACCCTGTTGTCCTGGCTGGCTGTGGCACAGACAGTGTCCTGCTGCAGCCAGTGGTAACAGAATGAGAAAAAGCTGAAGACTGAAATGGGGGGGGAATGCATCAAGAGCAAAGGAAAAGCTGTGAGTCATAGAGCAACAAAACATCGGTTTAGTGGAGTAAAATATCCGACACGTTATTGGATACACAATAAGCAGCTGCAGCCTCAGGGATGCTGCAAGTCAGGCACCAACTGCTGGCCCCTGAGGTGGAATTTGGGTCAGGGAAAAGCTGAGAGTGAGGAAAGTGCTGCAGGAAGGCACCGGTTTGAATGCAGGTCCCACACATTGTCAGCAGGATCTTTCCTCATGGCAGGAAATCCAGGCTCACCCCAATGGGGGCGTGGGTGGCTGGGTGAAGGGCCTGAGCCCTCCCACCAGTGCTTCCAACCTGGGAATTCAGCACCCAACTCCAGGGCATCCCCAAGATGAGTTCTCCCTGCCACAACCTCCTGCCCAAAGCTGGCTGGGTCTGTGCTCTCACAGAAAGAGACGGCGACTTTCTGGCTGCACCCCAAGATCTCTTGCTAACAATAAAGAGGGAGTTTTCTTAAGGGAAAGGAAGAAAGAGTTGGGGAGAGCAGAGCAAAAGTATTACTCAACTATTTAGTCTAAATTTTTGAAAATCAAAAGGCTCTTCTGACAGATTGATATCGACTCTAATAGAAAACACACTTGTCCCAGGAAAACTCTTCTACATGAGCCTCGAGTCTGATAGCTTAAACAATTATCTACAATTTGGAATTGATTTTTTTATGCCCACATCAATGTGTACTTTTTCAATGCCCAAGGCACAGATAATTCTATTAAGAGAAAAACCAGAACGTGTAGGCTTAAGCCAAACAGCCTCCAACTCCAGACTCAGTCTTACAAAACATGTCCCAAGGCCTGACTCTCATCGTGGCTCCCTTGTACAGCAGGGACTCTACACCTCACAGCAAAACGCTGAAAATCATTAAAAGAACAAAATCCCAGCAGCTCTGTTATTGTTCTGGGTTTAAAGGAGCATTAGCAACACCAGAAGGACATTGCACTGCCTGGGAATGCTCTGCTGCTAATAAGTGTTTAGGAAGGATGGGCCAGAGCTGTGTTTTGGGCAAGTATTCCCCAAGGTGCTGTGCTTGGCCCTAGCCCAAGCTCTGCTATCAATTAGCACAGTTTCAGTTCAGCTTTGTTCATCCCCCCTAGGTGAGGAGCGTTCACGTTGCCATTACAATCTGGCAGTAAGGTGAATGTGGGCTTACGCCTTGGACACAGAACTCGCACAGATTCCATCAGATCGTGCACCGTCCACGCAATTCTTCACACGCACACAAAAACACTCCGTGTTGTCGTTGCTAATTTTTCACATTCTTTGCCAGTAACCCAGAAAGGACAGCCCCGTGTGCCTGTAAACGCCCACCAGCGCTGCCCTGTGCTCGAGTGTCTGCCCTCTGGCAGCCCCAGGGTCCCACCAGCTGCTCAAGGGTCCCTCCAGCCACCCCAGGGTCCCACCAGCTACCCCAGTGTCCTCACAACAGCCACTGTGTCCTACCAACAGCCCCAGTGTGCCACCAGCTGTCCCAGTGTCCCTTCCCAGTGTCCCCCCCAGCCGCGGGAGGCAGAGCGCGTTCCCGCCGCTGCCCCGCACCGTGTCCGTGCCGTGCCCGTGAACAAACACCGAGCAAACACCGA
>VWZN01018307.1:817910-830152 GCA_013396955.1 Regulus satrapa
CCAATCCTGCTCCCCATCCCAATCCCCAGCCCAATCCTGATCCCCATCCTGATCCCCAGCCCCATCCCGATCCCCAGGCCAATCCCAATCCCCAGCCCAATCCTGATCCCCTTCCTGGTCCCCAGCCCCATCCCCAGCTCTCAGCAGCCCAGCCATGCACCAGGGTACAGCAGGGAAACACTTGCTGCCTCTGCATGGAGTGTCACGAGACCCAAAGCACGCAGAATTCCCGAATTTCCCGCAGCAGCACAGCTCAAAAGCTCCCCCCAAATGCCTGAAGAGCCTCAGCTGCCCTCAGGGTTCCCCTGTTCCCCTCTGTGCCACACCCAGGGGTCCCTGGCAGGGGAGCAGCGCCCGCCGTGTCTGTGCCGTGGCAGTTCTGAGAACCCTCTTTCACATCAGCATCTTTGGTTTCTTTGGTTTCTTTTACTGAATTTCCCACTGTTTGGAGAGCACACAGGGAGGAGGGATTTTGAATTATTGCTGAATTCAGCCCAGGTCTCATCCTGCAGTGCTGTGTGGATGAATCCTGCAGGGCTGGTGAAAAGGCTTCGTGAGAGAGGGCGGTGGGATTTGCTGGGAGATGGTCCTGGCTGCCTTTTGCAGCCCCATGAGCCCTTCCTGGGCTGACACAAGCAGCTGGGGTGAGAGCAGGGCTGTGACTGCCATGGCTGCTGCTCAGGGTTGGGTTAGCTCGCCCTCATGGAATGGGCAGCAGCTCTGGCTGCAGCTGGAGGCTCTCTCTGCGTTCTGTGCCTCTGCTCCTGGCCTGGTACACGCAAGGGTTGGAGGGGTCAGGGCTGCCTTCATTTGTCCCTTAGGAACAAACATGGCAAAGTGATCAAACCTCTGCAGTATCAGTCAACTGTGGCACCAGGCACCATGGCAAGAGTGGAACCAAATATCAAATGGTTTGGTGAGTTTTGTCCAACTTCCAGACTCGGCAAGCTTCAAAACTTCTGAACTTTGTTGAAAGGTGTTTGTTTCAGAGTGGAGCTGTGTGGACAGGTGCTGAGAGGGAAAGTGAGGGACCCCTGCTGTTCTTGATGCCTTCTGGGGCTGCCTAAAACCAGAGGCCAGACAAAATTAAAGGATAAAAAGCAGTTCTGTTTATTGAAGGGCTTTCAGGTACATTTAGGGCAGACAAAGCCCCCCAGGGGCTGCACCCAAAGTGGACAATGGGTCACGGGTTTCACACTTTGATAAGTTTGGGCCATTTGCATATTGGGGGTTAATCTCCCAATTACAGCTTCAGGTAATGAAGTCATTTACCCCAGGTTTGGGGTAACCAAAACCCCAGGTTCGCTCCCCCAACTCACTTTTGTTTCCATCTCTCAGGCCTGAGGCAGTGAGGGGTCCTTGACTGCCAGGCCTGGAGAGGAATTGCTGTGTCTGCCCAAACTGGGAGAGCAGCAGCTCACACTGCACATGGAGCTAAAGAACTGCAGGATTGCAAATATAGGAAAAATCTAAAAGCTAAAATCCTAAGGCATCATTGTCACCCCTTGCCTGTTCCTGTGCTTTGGGGGTTTGTTTTCCACACACTCCCCTAAGGGTGGTTATTTTGGCACCTGTGGCTGTTCCCCATGGTTTGCTCATGTGTTTGGCTGTTAAGTGTTGTAGAGATACTTCTAAAGCTTCCTATAAATGGTGGGAAAGAAAGAGAATAGCTGCCTATTTGTGCTTGGTCTCAAGTGAAGCCCTTTGGGTTTGTCACTGGTATTTTTTGCTCCTAGATGGAAAGTTCATGTTTAATTAATGGAGCAGTTAAGATCAGGAATGGCCAGGTGCAGTGTTTGTTTTTTACACTCAGGAAATACCCGTGTGATCAAGCAATCATCCCTGCAGAAGTTCCAGGAGGAGATGGAGACTGTGATGAAGGATCCCTACAGGGTGATCATGAAGCAGAAGAAGCTGCCCATGTCCCTGTTCCACGACCGGATCAAACCACACGTGGGTATCGCTCTGTGTGCTCAGCTGTGAACACTCCTGCTCAGCCTGGGCAAATCCTGCCTTCTGGAAAGCCTTGGCAGGGGCAGCTGGAGTGGATTCCTTAGGGAAGCACGGTTCTGATTCCCTGTCGCTGTGGGCAACAAGTGTGAGGGCAAACAAAGATATGTTATTTAATTGGTAGGAAATTACCCTAAAAATTCTTCTCTGTGATCAGGGTGGGGAGGCCCTGGCACAGGCTGCACAGGGAAGCTGTGGCTGCCCCATCCCTGGGAGTGTCCAAGGCCAGGTTGGACAGGGCTTGGAGCAGCCTGGGACAGTGGGAGGTGTCCTGCCCATGGCAGGGGATGGAACAAACCAGGTTTTAAGGGCCCTTCCAACCCAAATCATGCTGTGATGGGTTATGATATGATCATATCATCTGATTTCTGATAGGTTAGTGTGCCAGCTGATGTTCTAACACCTCTAACAGCTCCTGGGCCTTTCCTGAGGTTGCTTCACCCTGCAGACACTCACGTGATGAATTTGAGCTCAAATACGTGTGTTTTACCCTGTAGCAGAAATTCTTGTTCCTTCAGCTTTCAATTCTAGCACATCACGTTTTAGTTATTCCCATTTTTTCACGGTGTCTAAACCATTATTTTGGACTCTTGGTAGCTGTTTTGTCTTATGGAAACTTTCTAAGTTCATGGCTTAAAAACTTTATTTAAATGAGGGAAAAAGTCGTGTTAAAACGTGCTTTACAAAAACAAATTGCTGCTTTCAGCGCTGGATTGTTTGCTGTTCCAAGGCAAGCTGGCTTTCATTGCAAGCTTTAAAATCTAGTTTTGATTGTAATTATCCCTGACAAAAATCGGAGAATTTGGCCAGATTTGTGCTCTTGTTAGAAAAACAAGGAATGATCAAAGATAGCAGCTGAATTTTCATCACGGTGGTTGTAATTGCATTTGACACCATTTATGGTGGAAGAACTGAAGCATGGTTTGTTGGCGGGTGCAGAATATTTTGTTGCTTATTAAGTATCCACTCATGTGTTCCTCAAAGCTTGAGCTGGAAAACTCAAACATTGTTAGGGAAGTGCCTGTCACTTGTTACAGGGTTGAATTTGGGGCTCCTTTCCCCGTGTGTCACCAGAGATGGGAAAAAACTTTCCCACGTGCTTGGCTTTTTGTTTTTTTCTAACCAAGCTGTTTTTCCTCAGACCTCCAGAGTTCACATTCTTGACACAGAAACATTTGAAACCACGTTTGGCCCCAAATCACAAAGGAAAAGACCAACTCTGTCTGCAAGTGATGTGCAGTCTCTGGTGGAGAACGCTGAGGCCTCGTCGGAGTCTTACGACCAGGGCAAGGACCGAGACCTGGTGACAGAGGACACTGGTGTAAGGTGACTGCAAAGGAAAAATGATTCACTGTTTACATGTATGAAAAGCCAGCCTTGTCTTTAAAGAAGTGTCTGGTACCTGCATCAGTGCTGTTACCATGTGAGGAAGAAGGAAGAGAGCTGAATTTGGGATTTTGGCTGAATAGCAGCTGTTACTTGGGCTTGGTCCCCTCTTTTGTCTGTAAATGGCTTAAGAGAAGAGAAGATTCTGACTCTGTATCTGTGGTTGCTGATGTTTCTGGTGATGTCTTCTAGGGATGAAGCACAAGAGGAAATCTTTAAGAAAGGACAGTCCAAAAGAATCTGGGGTGAGCTCTACAAGGTAAATGGCACTTGGGATTTGCAGCAGACACATCTGTCAGCCTTTACACAGTGAGGGCTTCAGCACAGCATTGAAATTCTGTACAGCAACAATGGGAAAAACCCAACAAGAGTAGATTTTAATTTCCAAATCCCTGCCTGACTGAGCTTGGTTCTCGAGCTCTTGTCCTACAGGAACAAACATTCTTAAAATACATGATCTAGAAGAGGACTGGCAGAGTGAAGGTGTGAGTTTCTCTTGCATTCCTGGGTCTTCACCACGAGTAAGAGTCATGTTCCTTTAAGTTTCTTTAGGCTGAAAACATCTGGCATGTTGATGGGGTCGTTTTGGGAGAGCTCTGACCCTCAATTATCCTTCAATTGAGCCACCAAGGCTGCCAGAGAAATGGAGACTGAGTGAATTGGGGTGGTATGAGCAGTGTGTGTGCTCTCAGTGACTCTTAGGTGTGAAATTGCTTGACTTTTTTGCTCTGAATTTCTGAATGTAACTTAAAACCTTTCCATTTGGATCTAAAAGCACTGGGAATGGTTGAGCAAAGCAGATTTCAGTAAGAGGCTGCCAAAACTGCAGGAAAAAGCTGTGAAACAAATTCACTTGGCTTGAAGCAAGTCGTAAAATGACAGCTCCCTGCTGTAGTTGCTTCATGGACTAACAGCAGGTTCCTGCTTGGTTGTGTGTTTCATATTGGTCCAGAAAACATCCTTTATACCCTGATCCATGATGAAATGGTAGAAGGGAGTTGTTGCTGAGTGGAGGATGAACACTGGGGGTTTGTGTGCTCTAGCACTTTAGGTTTCCCATTTGGGTGTAGTGTTTTCTTTCCCTGGTGTTTAAGAACAGGTAAAAGTCGTTCAGTTGTCTAGGCTGAATTTGGAGGGGATTTAGGAGAGGAGAGAGTAGAGCATCAGTGGATGTTGGTCTGAACTTCACTAGTCTGTGGGGAAGTAGCAGTTTGTGAAGGATCCAAGGTTTTTAAATTAACAATGTCATTTCAAATATGACTGATTTTCATTTGGGAGGTACAGATATCTCACTTTCTGCAAAATCCTTCACATCTGTGTGGAATTTTCTTTTACTTTTTCAGGTGATTGATTCCTCAGATGTTGTTGTTCAAGTTCTTGATGCTCGGGATCCCATAGGCACTCGCTCCCCTCATGTGGAATCCTACCTTAAAAAGGAGAAGCACTGGAAACATCTCATTTTTGTCCTGAACAAATGTGATCTCATTCCTACCTGGGCCACTGTAAGCACTCACAGTCCTGCCTATTATTCTGTGCTCCTTCTTTGTTCCTGTTGTGGCTGTGCTGTAGCTCTGTGCCAGTCCCCATGCTGCTCTGGAAGGGCGTACTGCAACTGGGGCGCTGGGAGTTCTCTGCTTGCCTGCAGTAAAAGTAACAATTACCATGTAAATCTGTCCAAGTTTGGCCAAGTTGAGCAACACACGCCAGCCACAAATTCCCTACTTCCTCTGTCTGGATTTAACAGTTCAGCTGTTGTCTCCAGAGTGTGCTAAATGTTAGTCTGCCTAGGATCCATATCCACCCCAGCTGGTTTGCTTTATGTCATTAAACTAATGAGTTTTAGCTAGCAGTGAAGGCGTTTTTGGGAAATTGTTTGTCTTTTATACAAACAATACTCAGGGCTTTTAGCTGTTGGGTTGGGGAAGTGCTTCAAAGGTTCTTCTCTAGCAATGTTCATGGCTAGTTGCAGTTGTGAGGCCAGTGCAGATGCTGTGTCCTCCTCCCTGAGCACAGAACGTCTCTCTCCAGCCCTGGGTCTCTAACCCAGTCCCCTTTGCCTCTCCAGAAGCGCTGGGTTGCTGTCCTTTCCCAGGAGTATCCAACACTGGCTTTCCACGCCAGCCTCACAAACCCATTCGGCAAAGGTGCTTTCATACAGCTCCTAAGGCAGTTTGGAAAGGTACAAAACAATTCTGGGGGTCTGTGGTTGGTTTGGGGGGGGTAACTGTGTGTGATTTTTGGCTTTGTTAGCATTTGGGGTTCAGGACTGCAGTGGTAATTCTGTCCCTCACTCTGAGATATAAAAGGACGTGTTATTTCTCCCCAGCTGCACTCTGACAAGAAGCAGATCAGTGTGGGATTCATTGGTTACCCCAACGTTGGCAAGAGCTCAGTGATCAATACCCTACGCTCCAAGAAGGTCTGCAGCGTGGCCCCCATTGCAGGGGAAACAAAGGTAGGAGCACCCCTGAGTTGAACATACAAATGTGTTAGAAGGCAGAATTCACGTGGAATCAGCCTCATGACCCTGTCAGGTTCTGCGCTGACCTGCACGGGCTGTGTGACCCCGAGGAGGGGCTGATGGGCACTCCCTGCTCCGTGGCACTGCTCTGGCAGCATTCCCAAATTCCCCCTCTGCCCTACTGCAGGGCTGTGATGGGAATGCTCAGCTGCCCTCTCTCCCTGTCTCTGCTCTCCTCATCCAAATGCTGGCTCAGGCTCTGTTTCTCTGACTGTGGCTTTTAAAAATTGAACCGGGGCTGTGTGGCAGGTGCTGATGGGGAGCTGCTGTTCTCTTCCAGGTGTGGCAGTACATCACCTTGATGAGGCGGATTTTCCTCATCGACTGCCCCGGGGTGGTTTATCCATCAGGAGACTCCGAGACAGACATTGTGCTGAAGGGAGTGGTACGTGTCTGCACCGGGGGCTGGAAAGCTTTGCTTGGTGTCATTGTGATGGTCTCGGAGGGTTGATCCTCTTCTGTGATCCTCTGCTGTGCTTTTTTCAGGTTCAGGTTGAAAAGATTAAGAGTCCCGAAGACCATATCGGTGCCGTGCTGGAAAGGGCCAAAGCAGAGTACATCAGGAAGACATACAAAATTGATTCCTGGACGGATACAGAAGACTTCCTTGAGAAACTTGCTGCTAGGACTGGAAAACTGCTAAAGGTGTGAGAGCTTCCTGCATTTGTGGGCTGGAGGAGCATGTGGCCTGTTCTAAACATGGGAAATGGCAATATTTGTTGCATGGGAGGGCTCTGTGCCCTGCAAACAGGGAACAAAAACTGTTCCTGTTTTTTCTCAGGGTGGTGAGCCTGACTTGCAGACTGTGAGCAAGATGGTTCTCAATGACTGGCAGAGGGGCAGAATCCCTTTCTTTGTGAAGCCACCGAATGCAGAACCAGATCCCCAGGTAAGAATGTGGTGCTTGTGCCTCCTCTTCCCACGTACTTATTTTCCTAGTGGTATTCACTGCTGCTTTTCCCAGAGTGCCACGAGACCTGGGCTCTGCCCAAGCATGGTCCTTTGGGTGACACCTGAATTTGGTGAGGCCCAGGTGCTCTTTTCAGAGATGTCTGAGCCATTACTGACTACCAGAAACCTCAGTAAGCACATGGGCATCTTACACTTTTTGCAAAGAGATAAAACTGAAGTTGTTTCTGGAGATGGTGGGGGAAACTTCGGGGATAATATATCCTGCTCTTCCTTGCAGGCTTCTGTGTTGGAAGCATCTGTGACATCCAGCCAAGATAATAGTGAGGAGAAAGTCTCTGAGTTGGTGGCATCAGGTGTGGAGCCAGCGGAGGAGGGGACCAAGGCAAACACTGAAATGAGGGAGCTCATGTCCCACGTTCGGCAGAACTTTGGCAGGATTAACGTGGCACCTCAGTTCTCAGAAGAAGATCTGGTTCCTGTGGATGTGCCAGGTTTTGATGACACAGACAATGATTCCTCTGGAGAGGAGGAGGAGGAGGAGCAGGAGGAGGAGAAAGAGGAGAATGAGCAGAATGAGCAACATCAGGATCTGGGAAAGGAGGAATTGCAGGTGGCTGCACCAGGTGCCCAGGAGAGCTCTAAAGCAGTTCTTAAGGCCTTGGAGGACAAGATTGCAAAATACAAAAAGTTTTTGGATAAAGCCAAGGCCAAGAGATTCTCAGCAATAAGGTACCTGAATCTGTCCAACACATTGCAGGGGAGAAAAGGGTTGATGAGGCTCTGCTGTAGTTTGACTCCATTTCTGACTTGCTTGACAAATTCTCTGGTGCTGCCACACAAAGGCTCCCACAGCTTATCTGGCTTAGTTATAAGGGTTGCAAATTTGGCCAAGCAGCAGTTCTTTTTTGAAAGATTATTCCAAGAGCCGCTATTCAGCAGCAAATTAAAAATGTTCTTACTTTTGGAAAGCTGCCTCTTAAATGGAGGATTATACTCTATGGATTAGAGTTAGCATTATCTTGGTTTTCTGGGCAGCAATACTGCATCCTTGGATCTCTTCTTGATGTTGGGTAATACCAAGGCTGGATATGCCTGGGTCTTTGTGCTTGTGCAGTGAATCCTGGCCCACACAGCAGGCCCAGTTTTAGAAAAGCTCACCCACCAGCCTTGTGAGGACTGAGATTTCAAGGTTTAAGTGCTGCATTCTCTCTCATATAGCCCACAAGCACAGTAACTCCAGCAACGAGGGTATTGCAATATTCTGGTGCAAAGACTGGCTTTGATGCTGACAGGGGACTGGGATCTGTTGGAGTCTGATGGCTTCTCAGAGGTGGTCACTGTTTGTGTAACAACAATCTTTTATTGCTGGTTTTATCTTCCGTAGAATCCCCAAGGGACTGAGTGACAAAGTGTTTGCAAAATCCATGCAGAGGGCTGAAGAACCCAAAGAAACTGGAGACAGAGGTAAAACAAGATTAGTAGATGTTCTTAATCTATATTTGGAAATCCTATGAGCCAGAGAAAAAAAAATGGAATTAAGGAGAGAACATCCACTGCATCCACTGTAGCATTCAAGTTCTTTTCCCCTGAATTACTTGAAGTCTCCCTTTAGCTGACCCAAGGGCTGCTGCTAACCTGGTGTACCTTCCTACAGAGCAGCTGTGAGCTGCTCCCCTTCCCTGGGGTGTTATAGAAAGGAGTGGACAGGGTTTGGGATGTTACAAAAGCAGAGATACTTCAGGCTGTAGGTTTTTACTGTGGCTGTTGTAGTCAGTTTGAGTAAAGGCACAATCAGGTGGGAGAGCCCTGTCCTGACAGGACTGGACTGGGGCTGGAGCAATCTGCTTTTCAAGAGCAGTTTTCACAGTAATAGCTGTGATTCTCTTGTGAGGAGCATTCGTGTTTTGGTAGAAGCTCTTAAATACAGCCAAGGGAATGTGTTGCTCAAGGAGTTGAGACTGTGACCTCAGCCTGAAGTTCTCAAACAAATGAGTGTTCTGGAAGACACCAAGTGCATGATTTCTGCTCTTTGCAGGCGGCACAGAGAAGAAAAGAAAGAGGAGAGAAGAGGAAGATGATGATGATGATGATGACCAGTAGGGTAAACAGCCTTGTAAGAAGCTCACATCCAAAGAGGTAAGTGTGCTTTCCTGTCGTACAACTGAGCTGGCTTTTTTATCCTTGGTGATATCACTAAAGAGCCTGTTGTCACTACAGAGCTGAGACTTTGGGCATAAACAGAAAATTCAATTATGTTACGAATGCTCTGTGACAACTTCTGTAACCCCCCCTCTTACCTGACTGTGCACACCAGCCTCAATTTTGTCTCTTGCTGGGTAATTCTGCAAAGACTCAAGTGGAGCTTACGCTACCAAGAGCAGGGTGTGGGTTCCGTATGGAGTCATTTCAAACATTTTGTTTGAAATTATTTATTTTACTTAACGCCTGTGGAATGCAAAGTGAACACCATTGGAGAGTAGCAGACGCTGAGGCTCTGGGTGCTGGGGGTTTGCTAATGTGTTTTGTGTTTGCAGAGGAGACGAGCCGAGAGGCAGCAGCGCTCCAAGAAAGTCGGAGTCCGGTATTATGAAACTCACAACGTGAAAAATAAGAATAAGAACAAGAAAAAAACTGGCTTGGAGGGACAGAGATCAAAGCACAAAAAATACAAACATAAGCAATAGCTGCTTATTCTATTAAATTTTACATAAAACAGCTCTAGTATGCGGCGGCTTTTTTTACTATAAAACTTGTGGTTCCTGTTCAAAGCCCAGTGTGACCGGCCTGTCCTGGCCCCAGGAGCAGCATCCCTCTCTTTGTTTCTGCATCATCTGAAAGTTCTTTGTGCAGCTGGAGCTGATGGTATTTCCACATCTCTGTCACTGCAGTAGCCAAACAGCTATTCCAGTGTTGCTCAGTGGTGGGGTTTGGGTGGGTTTTTTCTGGAAATTTGCTTTATGGGGTTTTTCACATGACTGCAGGGAATGCTCTTTCCTGTGTTCACTTGCTATGCAACCAGCTGCTCACAGAGGTACCTCAAAGTGAATCTGTGACTGCCATCGTGTCCCTTCTTTTCACTAGAAACAATCACACCCAGAGCTTTGGTGTTGCCTGTGCTCAGATGCTGCTGATGGTTCTGACAAGGGATTTCCTTGTGCAAGTGACACCAGCTTGCAGGGACTCAAGGAAATACCCCCAAGACACCTGTCTCAATTTCTTTCCAATTTACCATTTATGTCTTGGTACGTCTAAATTACTTTTCTTACTTTCCTTTTATATTGTTCCTGAATTTTCTTCAAGATTTTCAAATTAATAATGTCCGAGAGATGTTTGCATTTAAAATGTTTATTAGTTGTTGCTTTGAAGGTCATTAGCACGTTACTAACAGGCAAGTCCCAGACAAGTTCACTGTTCAAAGAGCTGACTGCTGAGATGGCTCTGAAGGAGGGAGCAGTAATTAATGAAACTCTTGAATTTCAACTCTTCAAGAGAGAAAGAAAGAACACAGTTACACTGCCTGCTGTTACTGGTAAGTGAAAACTCAAGATCGTTTAGGAAGACAAATCTCTGTCACTAATTGCAAGCTTCTTGCTCTGACAGCTCTTCTGAGCCTGCCTTGAGGACAACAAAACAATTAATTCTTTGCTGCAATGATGCACTCAAGTTGGGCCTGAAAAACAAATGAGACAGTGAGACAAATTAGATTCCCTAATCTGAAAAATAAACCTTCAGTGCTGTGAAGGGCTAAATTTTCTGTTGGATGTTCACAGCAAGGAGCTGAGGGACACTGTGCTGGTGCCAGGAGAGCCAGGCCAGGTTTGTTCCCCAGCAATTCCGTTTCTACATGTTTTATAAATTAGTTTTTCGTTCCTGGCATGCACACTTGTTGCATTCTGAGGAGAACAGAGCTGGCCTTGGCTCCCTACGATGAGACACTTGGTTTAGAATGTGAAGCATTGAGGGGGAAATTAAATAAAAGCTGTTGAAACAGTGGTCTGAATTCTCTGATTTCAGGCTGGACTATGTGAGCTAAATTAAGTGTTTGGCTCTCCAGCAGTTGGAACAGGAACTGACTCTGGGACACGAGTAGCTGGGAACAGCAAGTTTTGGGATTAGTGAGACAATTTGATGCCAGTTAGTGGATGGATGGCAGCAGCCACCACAATAACCCACAGCAGTGGCACACACAGCTGGTCAAGTGCAGGTACTTCAAGGAGGAAATCGGGAATCTGGGGCAACGCATCTGGTCTAAGATTTTGTGTACTAAACCATTCCAGGGCGGCCTGAAAATGTGAGTTAGAAAGTAGGATCTGCAGGAAAAGCAGCTTGCTCTAAGGGGAAATGTTTTTAGCTGTAGCCAGAAACATTTGATGTTGTTCAGGGTGACATTCTTTCCTTACTCAGAAGATGTGGGATATTTTGTTTTTCCTTTTAAAAACAGTACAGAGCAGAAGTTCTGTTCTCCCCAAAGCCACATGCACAAATAATTACCCAATCCCTGCACAGTTGTTCTTGGGTAATATTTAATGTTAAATGGTGTGTTGTGTTACTAGGGCTTTAATGGTTTTACTGAGAATTTTACCACTAGTGTTTGGAATTCTGGATTTTCACTGACCTTCAGCTGCTGGTTTGTCCGTTTCAGGAACAGCACCTCTTCACTGTGTTTCTTCTCTTCTATTTCTCGCCGTTCAGTTTCTTGCCTTTCGATAGCCTCACATTTCGCTTTCTCTTCGCTCACTTGTTTTTCCAGCTCCTTTTTTTCCTCTTCCAGCTCTGCAATCTTGGGAAAGAGTACGGATGTCTCAGGTTTTGTTGGCAAATACTCAATTTTCAGTTTAGGATGGGACTGCTACCTTGAGAGGCTGCCTAGAACAGAGGCTGGACAGTGTTAAAGGAATAAAGTAGTGGTTTATTAAAAAGGCCTTCAAAGGATGCACCTTGAGCAGTACAAGAGGAGGCTACACCCAAGGTGCAGCAGAGCCCACGAGTTTCACACTTCTCTAAGCTCTGCTCCATTTCCACGGTGGGTTCGTTGTGCAGTTGCAGTCCCACCCTCCCAGGCTGCTCTCCAGTCCCTGCTGGGTGCCCAGCGGTGTCCTGGGGCTGGCCAGGGGTTGGGGTGTGACAGCGGGGACCAGAGCTGGCTGACACTTGGAGTGGAGCTCGGAGCTCTGCTCCACCCAGTACGGAGTGTGGGAAACGGGAGAGCTCAAACTGGAGGCAGCAGGACAGAGTGGGGCGGGGGGCAGCGTTCAGAGGTGTGGAGGGAGCTTCAGCAGAGCGGCTGAGCCCAGGCACAGCCGGCTGAGCACTGGCGTGGTCTGTGCTGCCATCCCGTGGAAACACAAACACTTTAAGGACAGAAATTATCCTTAATATTATGTATATAATTTTATACACACACACACACACA
>VWZN01018307.1:845865-858647 GCA_013396955.1 Regulus satrapa
TGTGCTACAAGAGCTGCTGGGATGGCGCCTTCCAGGTCACCGAGGAGGTAACTCGCCCCCCAGGGACACAGCTGAGCCCGGTGGCACGAGGGGGGTCCCCCAGGCAGGGTTGGTGCCATGGGCTCAGCTGCCCATGGACCTGTGCGTCCCCACTGTCCGCGTTGGCTTCCAGCTCGGCACAGCCCTGCAGCTTAGACTAGAGGGGAGCGAGGAGGAGGAGGAGGATGTGGACTCGGATTCTGCGTGGGAGCCTGGACAGAGAGGTGGGTCCCTGGCCCAGGGGTGTCCTTGGGGCTGGCGGGTGCCACGGGGGGTGGCAGGAGCTGAGCTGTGGTGCCAGGGCAGCGGTGGGGCAGCAGCGGCGTGGCGATGCCAGCGAGGCCGTGCTCGGGAGGCTGCAGGCTCTGGAGGCCGACGTCCGCTTCCTCTGCACCGAGCTGGGCGCTGAGAAGCTCCTGTGGAGCAGCCGGTTCCTGGAGCTGCTGCGGGAACAGCAGAGCCTGCGCCAACGGGTGAGGAGTGTCCTGGGGGATCCCAGCCCCCGCCATCCCTCTGGCAGCCCAGAGCCTCACACCCTGCTCCAGCTGCAGGAGCTGCCCTGGCAGTGGAACAGAGCTGACAGCCCCGAGCTGCTAGGGGAAGCAGAGGACCAGAGTGCCAGTGGGAGTGAGGGAGAGAGCCCAGAAGGTAAGGGCTGGGAATTGCTGGGGAGAGGGGACCTGCCACCAGAGCTGGGGACGGGGCGATGTGCTGACTGACCTCTGCCAGTGGGCACTAGGGGTAATCCACCAGCTCCCACTTGGGCACTGGGTGGCACTGGACAGCCCGGGGAGATTGGTGCTGGGAAAGGCTCCCACTCCTCTGCATCTCTTCCCACCAGGAGCCTGGCTGGGCTCCCACTGGTGTCCCCTCTCTCTTTCCTTTGCTCTTTTCCAGGACGCCAGTGGGTGGTGGCACCTCGGCAACCACGTGGCTTCATCCAGCCCGACAGGCAGAAAATGTAAGTGAAGGTGTGAGCAGGGCCTCAGCAAACCAGGAAGGATCCACACATTGCTCCCTGCCCAGGCCCGCCAGGACACAGGTCAGGCTGGTGCAGTCCCAGCTGTATCCCTGTATGTGCCTCCATCCCTTGGTGCTGGCTGGGCCTGGCCCCATCCAGCAGAACTGCAGCCATTTCCCAGGAGCAGGAACCAGCTGGGGACAGGTCAGGACAAGCCACCGGCCCTGGGCCTGCCCCAGAACACGTCACAGCCCTCCCTGCCCAGGGCTGCCCCACAGGGGCTGGGATGAAGCCCAGCGAGGAGCATCCACCTGCTCTGCTGCTTGTGGGGAGGTTCCAGGAACAAGGAGTCTGGTCAGCACCAGCTTCAATCACCTTGCACTGGGGTGATGGATTGCAAAACCCACCTCCACCTCCTGACTTCTGACTGGCCGGATCCATCCTCTCCCTCCGCCAGCTGCTCCCGCACATGTCGCAACCCTGGCCAGCGCCTTGAGACAGGGCTCAAGGGCCCCCGGCTCCCCGGCACTGCTGGCAGCCCCTCGCTGGCCAGAGCAGCCGGGCCTGGGAGCAGCAGCCCCGTGGGGAGCTGAGGGGCTGCCCCGTGCCCAGGCCTGGCCCAGCCCAGGGGCTGCACCGTGCCCTGGGCTCCTGCTGTTCAATACAGGCAGCCGCTCTCCATCACTCGTGTCTGCCTGGTGTTTCCCCGGCAGAGCTGGGACAGCTGCACAGTGCCCTGCAGCAGCCCCCAGCTCTTTGGGGAGGGGGACAGGAGGGCCCGCAGCAGGGCTGGGGCCAGGCTCCAGCAGCAGGCAGGATCGGCAGGGATCTGTCCTCCCAACGTGCCCGTGCAGCTCCCACACGCAGGAACTGATGCAACGCGAATGGCAGCGGCCTGACTCACCCTGCACCCACCTGGCCCCGCTGTGCTGGAGCTGGGACAGCCCCGTGCGGCTCAGGAACACCAAAATAAAGCAGGTCCTGCAAATGAGCTGCTCTGGGGGCCCTGCTGCAGGGGAGGCCCAGCCCCAAGCTGGCCCCCCACCCTCGCAGGGATCACGGCAGCATCCATGCTGAGCCCCTGGGAGCGGCAGTGATGTGACAAGGTCCTGTTCCTGCTGCAGCCACCGTGGGCTGGAAATCCCCGGCCAGCCCACAGGGGCCAGGAGGTGGAGGGTGACATCAAGCAGCCTTAGCTACAGGCACCAGCTCTGTGCCTGGAGCAGCCCCTCACCGCAGCACCTGCAGCAAGGCAAGAGCCACCGCACAGGCCATGAAAAGCTTTCCCCAGCCAAAGCCTTCTGGCCTATTGCTTAACCTGAGGCTGTATTTACTCCAACACACTTGTGCAACACTGCTCCCCAGCCCTGGCTGGGAGCCTCAGTGGCTCTGGCAGGAGGGCTGAGCAAGTTTGCTGCTTCCCCAGACAGGGCTTTGGCTTCCAGGGGCATCCCCTGGCCTTGGGGAACGCAGGGGCATCCAGGGTCCTTAGGAAAGCACAGCAGAGAAGTGAAAAGCATGTGGCTGGAGGGCAAGTGCTGACAGCATCTGCACAGGCAGCAGCAGCACCACCACCCCAGCCTCCCCCCACTGCCCTGGGGCAGCCCCCAGCTCCTCCCCAGCAGCTTTCCCTTCTCCTGTGTGCAATACTGACTCTGCAGTTGCCCACTTGCTGTGATCCTGTCTCGCTGGGAGGCTGTGCTGCAGCAGCACAGGGTGCAGAGCCATGCTCAGTCCATCTATTCTTCTTGATGGGGAGAGCAGCAGCCCCAGCACTGGGGGAACACGGGGTGATGCTGAACTGCTCCCATGTGTAGCACGTACGTCACCGCACCCCCAGGATAGTGCACACACCCCCTCCCCTTCCCCACAGCCTGCACAGGAAACTTTCCCATTCCTGCCTCTGAAAATGCTTTAAAATGTTGGAACTGAGCTAGCCACATTCTGGAAACTCCCCATGGGAGGAACCAGCTGAGCTCAAATGGAAGCTCAGGGAGCGAGGGCGGCATAGGGCAGGGGGGCCAGCAAGCCCTGAGAGCAGACTGGCCTGCTTGGAGGAACCAGCCCCTCCTGAAGCTCAGCACGAGGCGTCAGTGGCACACAGCCGACAGGATGAGGGCTGGGAAGCCCCTGAGCACAGGAAACCTTCAGCAGGCCCCTGTTTGACCGCCTTCCCTCCCAACGGCTCAGTGAGCTGACACAGATCTGACCCGGTTTGGCTCACACAGGAACACAAAGCAAACACCCAGCGGTCAGAGCAGGCTCTACCCCCAAGCCCCAGGAAGTGCTGAGCCAAAGGATGCACCCCAAAAACCCCACCTTAGCAGCCCCAGCAGGGCTGCCAAGGTGTGCAGGCAGGCAGCCCCACCGCTGCCGGCACTGAGGAGGGCGTAGGGGAAGAAATGTGCAGCAGCAACAGTTCCAGTCAGCATTCCCATTTCCCAAAGGCTCTGGCACCACAGTGAGCTTGGGAAATAGGGATGCAATTTTGGATGAATGAAGGAGAACGCTCAGAGCACGGCAGTGGGATTGTGGCTGCCCCAGCAGCAGCCTGGGGCTGTAACTTCCACCTGATCTGTGCTAGGGCCTGGCCCTCCCAAACTACTCCGTGTGCACCAGGACTGTCACTGCTATAAAAACATCACAACCAAGGTCAGGCACCTGCAGCTCTTCCTCTCCTGGTTGTGATAATGAACCTCTGCACTGATTCCTTTAATTGTGTCTCAGTGCAGCTTTGAGAGATGAAAAAAACAAACATTTACCCTCTCTACACATCCTGGAAAACTAGAATTACCTATTGTCTTTTACAGGATCATCAGCCTTAAAAACCTGCAGCATTTTTCAACTACACATCCCATTATGGACAGCAGCAAACTCCTCACGTGGTGAAAGGTGTGCTCAGATCCCTGGCACTCCATCCCCCCACTACACACACACACACAGACACACACACGCAGAGCCACACGAGCTCTGTCACTGCAGTGGGAACCTCAGAGGCTTCCTCTCCCACAGTCAATAAAGACTTCAGCCTGTGAAGGCTGCAGGTTTGTTTTGAAACGCAGCAGATCTCTGGGAGCACCTGCCTCCCTGGTTTCTCATTAACTAGAGAGTCACTGCCCTGTGGTAAATGAAGAGCACAAGTTTCAATACAGACCATAAAGTTATTTAACCAGTGAGATAAGAACGTGCTGTGCTGCACTGGAGCAGGTGGGAGGGGAAGATCCTTACATCACAAGGTGAGCACCGATATTCCTGCTGCACTTCCAGTCCTTTAACAAATCCTCAGAGCAAAACCTGGGCCTGCCACCATTTGCACGTTCCACCCTCAACATCTGACACAGATGTACTGTAACCAGACTAAATATGTATTTATTTCCAGGCTGGACTGTGGAACTGCCCCTTAAAGCCAAACCCAGTCCACGCCGATTCCGAAACTGCCAGGAGCGTGCTGTGCACCTGAGACACCCACACTGTGGTGCTGAGTGAGAGCCAGCACTGCTGCTCGTCCCACCTGCCCTGCCAGGCACTGAGCAACCCGGGAAAGCCAAATAAACAGCAGACACTGCACATGCCCTTATCTGCCGCAGCACATGGATGTTTTGGTCCCTTGCTGCATCGATTAACAGCCTGTCAATATCCAGCCCTCAGGCTGCACGCAGAGATCAAAGCCTGTCAGAGGAGCCCTGGGGAGCAGGGATAATTTCTCTGACTTCCTTGGAAAGCCACCCGAAGTGTTGAATGTTCCTCCACAAAGCCACCAGAGACCAAGTATGTCAACTCAGCAGTTTTTATTTATATAACACAGTTCTTCGCCAGGGCTGTCCCATGGCTATTGGGTACATGACTATACTGCATAGTGATACAGAAAGTTCAGCAAGTGTCAGCTGGGGAGTACAAAATGTTAATCTTCTCATTGCAAGAGAGGCAGCAGATACCAGCATTCCACCAGAAACCCAAACCCACCTTGCCAAGTAACACATGGCTAAGGTGAGAACAGCACTGATTAAAACTGCAAGCAGCAAAGTGCTGAACAGTAACATTAAAAACCATTTTTTTTTCCTGTAATTTACAAAAAAAGCAAAGTATCAGGTTACTTAAAATTAAGAAGCATTTTGCTTACTAACATGAAACATTACTAATTTGTAATGTATCATTATTTACCAGGTATACAGGTTTCTGTGTCCCTGTGGTCTCATGGCACATGGTGCCAGTCTGGGCAGGTCATTCCTCGGACATCTGAGGGAAGAGCAGGAATAGCCAACACTGCTCCCAGGAGGGCTGCAGGAGCAGCTCCCTTCCACTCTCCCCTTCTGCCCCTCAATAACCTTGGTTCAACCACAGAAGGGCGTATTGTATTTAGAAAACGACAACACATACAGATACAATGTGTATCAACAAATCAACTGCTTCTGGCCTGCAAGTGCCAGGAACATTTCTGCATCCCTGGCACAGCCAAATTCCAGGACCAGAACCAATTACTACAGCAATTGGTTTTGTATATTTAAAATCTCTTACAGTACCTACAATAGAAAACATCTTACAGAGTAAGAGGAAATGAAACAGGAACAGTCTTGCCAAGTAAGTCTTATTCTACAATTCTGGATGCTGCTCTAGTCGGGCACAGCCAAAGGGGACAGGGGAATATCGGTGAGGAAGAAGATGAAGCAACAGCTTTACAGCACAAAATACTAAAGACTCCTCAGGAAGGCCCCTGGCAGCAGTCCAGATGTGACTGCAGCTGTTCTATTGCTGTCTGAAGGCAAAAGGCACATAATAAATCCTTGTCAGTGCTGCACAGAGCCAGCCTGGGACAGGGACGGCTCCAGAGCAGCACTCCCAGCTGGCTCAGCTCGCCCACCTGCTGACACTGCGGCTGTCAGCTCATGCCCAACACACGAGTCACGCTCTGCTCTGGAGCAGTGTCCAGCTACTCCTCCTGAGCAAGGGCTGCGCTCCTGGGAGCTGAGCGGCTCGCCAAGCACTTGTGGTCCATGTGGCAGAATTACCTCACCTCAGGAAGATAAGCTGAGGTGGGAGGGGTGTGGAAAACATCAGTGAAGAAGTGCACCAGTAAAACCAGTCAGATAAACCCAGCTTCAGATTACATTAGTAACACAACACTTGCCACAGATCTGAATGGTGGGATTTAGTAAAGCGGCTTAGTCAGGACCTAACAACAGCGTTGAGAAGGCATTTGGGTCCTCAGAAACTAGCCTTGGGCCACGACAAAGGCAGCACCCACTGCTCTCAGGTATGGAGAGCTGCAGGAATTCAGGGTGTGCCAGACTCCCAGGAAAACCCCAACGGATCAGTCCTGCTCTAGAGCTGCAGCCTCCCTTCCTGCTGAGCAGCCCTGGGGAAGGTGGGACGCTGGGGTGCTCTCACCTCTCCCACAGGCACGTGGCCACAGCTGGAGCAGAATTCCCTGTGAGCACACCACATCTGGCACCCAGCCTCCAGCTGGAGCCCAGTACTTCCAAAGGAGTAAGAAGGAGCACTCGAAAGGCATCTGTGGCAGCTGCAGAGGCAAAACCAGCCCCCTGAAAGCTCTCCCCACGCCTGGCTGCCCTCGACACCTGCCTCACATACCCGGGTTCTGGGTCTTGTAGGCGAGGATCTCCGCTGCCAGCCTCTGGGGGTCCAGCAGCCGGGGGAAGCGGCTCATCACGGCATCCACCAGGTGCGGGTGGAAGATGCCGCACAGCTTGACGTGCACGCTGGCCCTCTCCTCGGCAAACTGCTCCTCGGCAGCCCAGGGCCCCGAGTCGCCATAGGGCGGGGCCCTCTGCACCGAGCGGGGGCTGTGCAGGCCGGGGGAGCGGGCCTGCGGCAGCGGGTACGGCTCAGACCAGAAGTCGCGCGAGGGCGGCAGCGCCGCGCCGAACTCGCCGGGCAGGCTGAACTGCCCCGCGGGCACGGCCACCCCGTAGCCCGAGAAGGAGCGCGGGGCTCCCGAGTGACACAGCTCGGGGCTGTACTGCACGAAGGCAGCGCCAGAGGAGGAGGATTTGTGGGAGCCGTGCTTGTAAGAGAGCAGACCGTTGTGCTCCAGGCCGGGGGAGTGAGGGTAGACGGGTCTCTGCCGAGCGCAGGTGCAGACGGACACCTGCTCGGCGTGGGAATGGTCACAGTGACTGGCACACCTGTGAGGCCACATGTCAGACAGCTGGTTCTCCAGAGACCCGATGCCCGAGTCGAGACGCTCCTGAGAGATGTAAGACAGAGAGTCCATGGGAGGCTGCTGGTACCTGTCAGGGGAGACGCTGCCTGACACACGGCCCTTGGCCTGAAGCACAGCGTCAGTGGGCTTGGCTTTGTGTGCCAAGCTCTTCCTCTCGGCAGAGACCTTCTGTAAAGAGCTTTTGTCACTCTCCGTGGGCACAGAGCACAAGAGCTCAGCCTGGGAACCCCGCTTCCCCTTTTTCTCCTCCTTGGCATTGGGACTTCTGGTTGGAGACAGCCTTGCGTTGGCACGGAGCTCATCGGCTAGCGAGCGCTGGGGCTGGTTGATCCTTTCGGGATGGTAGAACTTACACTTAATCCCATAAGTGCATTTTTTCCCTGTAAGGAAAGCCGAGGCATGGAATGACCAGCTGGATTTGACTAGATTATGAATGACACTTGCACAGACACTTTGTTCTTCACATAAAGAAGACGGGTCTTACCATAAGGGCACTGCTGTTTCTTGTGTTCTGGAACCACAGGTTTCTTCCTGAGGAAGTTATCCAGGCTGGGGCCATGACGCCCTAAGGGATCATCTGGAGGCATAAACCTAAAGAAAAACCAATCTCAGTCAGAAGCAGTTCACTTTTTGGAGTTGAGGTTTGGCTTCTTCTCAAGGCCTCCTATTTCACTGAAGATCAAAAGCTATCTGAGCCCTACAAAGCTCTCCCATTTCCTGCAGAGATAACCCTCCTGCCACCCAGTCCACACCTGCACAAAATGCTTCCCCTTCAGGCACAGAAGAGGTTCAATGCTTGGCTGTCGACCAGAATTAGTGCCTGCTGCTGAGACTGCTAACTGTCCTCTGAGGAAATTTCACCCTGAAGCTCTCCTTGGAGCTCCTAACTCCAAATTAGGAGCAGCTACTGAGATTCCACCAACTTCTTTTGCCTTCGTATCCTACAGCTTTTCTTTATTTCTTCACTAGCATTTTGCTCCTCATGCATCACTTGCTCTCGCTTCATTAGAACAAGATGTGCTCACACAGATCTTTCTTAAAAGCCCAGGAAGATGTGACCACGATGCCTTGGAGTGGCTGTCTAGAACAGAGGCTAGACAGGATCAAGAGAATAAAGTGGGCATTTATTAAAGGCCTTCAATAGATACACCTTGGGCAGCCAAAAGATAGATTGTCAAAAGATACACTCAAGACAGGCGGTGGTCCCGAGTCTTTCGGACAGATAAGTTTGGTCTATTTGCATATCAGGAATTAATTCTCCAGTTACAGCTTCAGGTAATTAAGTCTTATTCCCCAGTTTGCTCCCCCCCATTCACTTTTGTTTGTACTTTTCAGGGCAGGAAAGATTGCTTCGCCTGACCACAATCGGAAGACCACTTACTAACACTCAACACAGATCCCAGAGTTATACCCCAACACAGCACAGACTCTTAAAAAAAAAAAGAAAAAGAAAAAACAAAACCAAAACCCATAAAAGCTAAAACCTGAAGGCATCGAGCATACTTGTCATTGACAAAGGAGTACATGAGCAGCCTCTCCTCGATGAACTTCTTCCACTCGGGCCGCTCGTTCTGCAGGTCGCGGTAGGTGTCGTTGGACACCACGACGCCGTCCGACTCGTGCGCCAGCTTCACGATGAAGCGGTCGTCGTAGCACACCACGCGCTTGCCGCCCACCCGCCGCGACGGCGTGAACACCAGGATCTTCTTCTTCTCCAGGTCCCGCAGGATGTACTGGTCTAGGGCAAAGAGAGGCGTGAGCGCAGCCCCGAGCGCCGGGGGAAGGAGCGCCGGGAAGGGACGGGAGCGGGAAGCGGTTCCGTCTCCCCGCCGTCCCTCTGCGGCGCTGCTCTGAGTTATTCAAATCTCTGCTCTCTGAGAGCTCCCCTCAATCTGAATGATTCTGCCTAAATGCGCTTCAGTTAAATACAAAGCATTCTTGCACTTCCTGCGAGAGGAAAAAAAAAAATAAATCAAGGAATAAAAGACGAGAGGTTAGGAAGCAGAGCAGTATTACTTTCCTTGTTTTCTGAATTATTCCAACCGATTCAGGGAAAAGCTGGCTTAGGGGAAAAGTTAATGACTAATACTCCCTGGTCATTGCAGCTCCTACTACTCAGACTTTCCATTCTGAAGTTAATTACTGACTTAGCCAGAACTCTGCGAGCTCACTAAATGACAGAGCAGTCAGCCTGAGAAGCTACTTTTGGTTTTCGTATTTTCACACCTGTTATGAGTACATCCGGCCGGGGCTGCTCCTTCCTCCACGATGGCACAAAGACTGTAATATCCTTGTGTCCCCTGTCCCAGAACCACTGGACAGCCAGAAGGATACCTCGGCAGGAGAACACTTCTTTATTCCCATGGCTGCAAAGGAGAAAATTAAGACTTTAATCCCTTCATGATTCAGTACACGCTAGTCAGGCAAAGCACAGAGCAAAGGGAGCTGGCAACTAGAGCAAGCTTCAGTAGAGTGTTGAGGAGCACAGGCAGCAAACACAGATTCTTGTCTTGTGTAACAACACCCTCGCTCAGACCTGCCCAGGACCCCAGCTCATTTCAGCACCTCAGTAAACACCCAAACACTCACTGGGACGGAGACAGCAGCTGGAAACTGCTGCAGCTGCTCTGAAACAGCCTCTGCTTCAACCCTGCACTTCTGATGGTTATTTTTAGCTCAGAGCACAACGTGATCCCAAAACCCCTTTGTGCTGCTCTGACAGCTAATGCCAGCGGCTGTTTCCTGCACCCACTGGGGCTCTGCTCGCAAACTTGCTCTGAGCACTTCGGGAAAACCAGATACTTTATATGCACTCTCACCTCAAGGAAAGATGATTCACTCCAGGATGGCTCAAACCCTCATCTACAAGTGCACCGTTTGCACAAAATGGCAACACCTCCTGCGACCAGCGCTGGAGGAGTGAACAGCTCGTGGCAGTTGGAGAACAACGTTTGACAACCTTGTCAGAAGCCACATACTGATGCAAAAAAGCTTCTTAATTATTCCTAAGGTCGTATCACTAAGTTTCCAGAACTTCTAGGAGGAAACTACCCCTCCTGTTTTACAAGCACTAGTATTTACAGTGCAATCAGCTCTTCTGCTGATAGCGGTTTTGGCAAACTTTCAACACTCCTATTCCAGCCTGATATGTCACCGTGGGGATCCAACTGCCCGCGTTCTGTCACAGCGCTCCGGGAAGATGCACTACACCAAAAAAAGAACTGCCCTGAGGATTCGGGAGGACTTTCCTCACCTGTCCCAAGCCTTGCTCCTTCCATCTGCACGGGAATGACATTTCAGCTCTCACCACCCAGCCACCAGCCCCTCACCAGAGCCATCCCTGCAGTGGCACTGCTGCAGCACCACTACAGAGAAGTTTCACTTCCCCTCCCAGCCTCACCCTTTCTTGGAAACTGCAAAGAAAATTAAAGAGCTGTACAAAAGTACTTATTCTAGGAGAACTAAACACTTGGCAATGTAACTAACAGCTAAAGAGACACCTAATGTACCTCCAATAGGAATCCTAAGTTACAGAAGGCTGACAATCACCATCAGAAGATGCTCTAAAGGTTTTTTCTAATATCAGACTGATTTAGCTATAAATAGCCAGGCATAGGTTACTACAATTTTTAGTGATAGATGTGGGGGAAAAAAAAAATCCTTTTTGATGTATTTTTTTTGTTTGTTTCGGGTTATTGGCTGTTTTTTATTTTTTTGAGTCCCTGCTACCAACCTCCAACCTCCAGAAGGCAGCTAACTGGGCTGATCTGATTTGGCAGCAGCCAAGGAAAAATTCCCTTAGAAGGAAGTAAAAGCTAATTTCCACTATGATTTGCATAAGTTTGTCAAGAGCTGTTGAGGGAGGCCGCTGCACACACTGCAAATGAATCAGCAGGGAACATCACACCATCAATACAGGAAGTTTCAGAATGGAATTCCCCTTCTAGCAGATTGCTTAAAAAAAAAAAGCCATACCGCTTCTCTCATGTCAGACACTGGGCTCTGGCCTGCCCTGACTCACAGCAGCTGTGATTTCCCCTCTGCATTTTGGGGTAACTTTCACCAGTAAGAGGCTCCTCATTAACAAGCACAGCCAATCCTGCTGTTAAAGCCCAAGCACTTATCCAAGGTAAACTTTGCTGCCAGAGTCACTTATCAGCCTGGGCTCACAATAGGCCATTTTCCACAGTGTTCCCAGAGCTGTGCAGAGGGCAGGAGTTGGAACAGGTTCTCTTCAGGGACACCAGGCACGGCTTTCACTCTCCAGCCCTGTTCCACTGCCATCACCATTCCTCACTTGCCTGTGCCCCATCCTTCTCAGTTCTGTTCTCAGAACTGTCAGCCAGGGCTTGGCAAAAACCACACCTGCAAACAAACTCCATGCAGCACTTTCACCTCAGCCAAACCCACTGCAGCCCACATGGCAGCTCCACCTGCACCCAGGGATATTTTTATAAGGTCTGCATACACAAACATAAACAACAAAGGAGGCAGCTTCTGAGCTGCAACAGAAAAAAGCTTTCAGAACCCAGTTCAGAACCTGGTGCGTTAAACTTCAAGAGCCCAGAACCCCCACTAAGCAGAGGTGGGGAACACACACTGCTGGGGTTGGGGCGAGGGCAAGCAGTGCCCACCATCGTGGGAGCAAAAGCCAAGGTGAAAAGTGGTGGGGACATCACACCAATAAATACCCCAGCCGTGAGATCCTGGATGCTCCATGGATCCCGGGGGCTCCGGTCACAGCAGGGCCTGCTGTGACAACACCGGGACACACGAACTGTGTGTGATGAGCCACAGCTCTACCTTGGAGACACCTTCACCATCTCACCGTCCTCTACCTTGCACAGAAATTCACCAACACACAGAGGCACCATTCGGAGACAAGTCTCCGACGGAGCTCCGTATTACCAACCCTTCTCTAATTAACCCTATAATCATTTATTGAGCAACTTCCTGCTAGGGAAGCTTACACAAAGCCACTCGCTGAGAGAAAGGGGACAGCGTCTCTTCAGCCATCCCCTGAGCGCTGGAGCACAGGAGGAAAAACGTCTGTTCCGAAGGAAGCGCTGCTGCCCTCATCACCGCCCCGGGACCGGCGCCTCTGGGCGGGCAGGGCAGCGCCAGGACGGGCCCGCAGCGCCCAACGCGATGCTCGCCCCCGGGAAACACCACCCAGGAGCGGCCGCTCGGAGCGAGGCGCTCGCAGCTCTCCGGCAGCCCAGCCCGGACGCACCTCATGGCCACGTTGCTGCCATCGATGACGATGGGCTTCAGGTTGTCGCTCTCCGCCTCCTCGGGGCCCGGCGCCGGGGATTTATTGCCGGCGCCTCCGCGGGGAACCAGCGGGGCCTCGCCGGGCTCGGGCGGGGCCTCGGGGCCGTCCCGCTCGGCCGGGCCGTGCTTCACCAGCTCCCCCAGCACCGTGTTGGTGTCGGCGCCCAGGCCCAGCTTCTGCAGCACCACGCGGATCTCCTCCGAGGAATAGCCGAGCTTGCGGAAAAAATCCACCTTCAGCTGCAGCTCGGGGCCGTCGCCGGGCCCCTCGGGGCTGCCGCTGCCGCTCATCCCCGCTGCGGGCCGGGCCGCGGCCGGCAGCGCCTC
>VWZN01018307.1:864348-878481 GCA_013396955.1 Regulus satrapa
TGGCCATGGGGCTGTGTGGCCATGGGGGCCGTGTGGCCATGAGGCTGTGTGGCCATGGGGCTGTGTGGCCATGGGGGCCGTGTGGCCATGAGGCTGTGTGGCCATGGGGCTGTGTGGCCATGGGGGCCGTGTGGCCATGAGGCTGTGTGGCCATGGGGCTGTGTGGCCATGGGGGCCGTGTGGCCATGAGGCTGTGTGGCCATGGGGCTGTGTGGCCATGGGGGCCGTGTGGCCATGAGGCTGTGTGGCCATGGGGCTGTGTGGCCATGGGGGCCGTGTGGCCATGAGGCTGTGTGGCCATGGGGCTGTGTGGCCATGGGGGCCGTGTGGCCATGAGGCTGTGTGGCCATGGGGCTGTGTGGCCATGGGGGCCGTGTGGCCATGAGGCTGTGTGGCCATGGGGCTGTGTGGCCATGGGGGCCGTGTGGCCATGAGGCTGTGTGGCCATGGGGCTGTGTGGCCATGGGGGCCGTGTGGCCATGAGGCTGTGTGGCCATGGGGCTGTGTGGCCACATGGGGCCGTGTGGTCATGGGGCCATATGGTCTGGGGGCCGTGTGGCCATGGGGGCCGTGCCGCTGCCTGCGCAATGTGGGGCAGCGCCGGGCGTCCCGCGGGACGGATGTGTGTCAGCGGGACAGACAGAGACGTGTGGCCATGGGGGCCGTGCCGCTGCCTGCGCAATGTGGGGCAGCGCCGGGCGTCCCGCGGGACGGATGTGTGTCAGCGGGACAGACAGACAGACAGACAGACACAGCCACACAAACCGCCGCAGCGCCGCTCGCCGCTCCGTGATGTCAGCGCCAGCCCCGATGTGACTCAGGAGGTGTCAGCGGGCTGGCGGGCAGGGACCAGGGGGTGCTTCCCACCTGCTCGGGCAGCAGCACCTGCAGAAGGTGCTGGCCGGCCCCCGAAGCGGGGAAAGGTCCTCGCCGGGTCGCGGGGAAAGGTCCTCGCCGGGTCGCGGGGAAAGGTCCTCGCCGGGTCGCGCAGCGGGGCCGGGCGGAGCGCAGCTCGCAGCCCTGCGAGCCGCAGTTGTGCAAGGCGGGCGATGCAGCCGAGCAAACAGCGCCGGGCTCCCCCTGCGCTCGCATTGCTACGGGAACGGCCCGGCAGAGTGGGGCAAGAGCGCGCTTTCGTTCCCTCGGGCTGGGGATTTCCCCGCTGCGAGGCGCGCCCGGCCGGTGCGGGGCTGGAGCGGAGCCGGGCGCTGCCCGCTGCCGCCGAGCTGTGGATTTGCGGGGTGTCCGGGGCACGGGGAGGCTCCCCTGGCACTCAGGATGCTGTGGCTGGTGGCTTGGGCCACCGGCACCCCCAGCCCGAATCCTGGTCCTGCCAAGGCGGGAGAGCCCAGCCCGGCCCCAGCCTGTCTTTCCACTTTTACACAACCGTGTGCAGGAGTAATACATTTATTGCAAAACAGCTTCTGGAGTGGAGACTCAAGAGACACAATATTCAGTGTGTGGGAACTGAGGTCTGTTTGTCAGACAGTTTCAGTTAAGACCTCGCCAGTCTTAACATCCTCCCAAGCCCACACACCTGATTCACGGCTGACATCAAGGAAAGGGGCAAAGAAATGATTGCACGTTTGTTTTCCTCCTTGGGACAGCTACCCCTTTTCCTAAGAATCAGATCAGATTTCCTTTCTCAGCCTTCCACCTAGAGGCCTGAGGGAGGCTTTACAGTTTAGTCTAAATGTTCTGATTTGTTGTCTCGGCTTTGTGGAATGAGCATTTGGGATGAGAAGGATGATGAGAGCAGAAAGCAGGTTAAAGATTGGCCAAGGCTGGTTAATGCCCCTTCCAGTCCTGCTGATAAACACATGTTCTTTGCTGGGCTTGTCTGTCCAATCTGATGTGCAGAAATGAAAACTTGTCCTTTGGTTTATAATCTTACATTGTCTCTGCTGTATCTACCAGCAAATTCTGATTGCTCAGAGCATGAGGTGGATCTGGTGTGCCTAAGCCCTGTCCCTGTTTGCAATCCTGCCTCTTCACAAACCTGGAAGAGCAGCACATCCTTCTCTTCCTCCCTGCTCCACGCAGTGTGTCTGTGAAGGTGGAATAATCGCATTTTGGTAGGAAACATGTTTTCATGAAAACAGGAGGCTGGCTTTTGGTTCTCATTTCAGTTTGCTTTAACAGACACATTAATGTGCTGATGAAATTAAGGGAAAACCCTGCATGCAACAGCTCCCTAAGAACCACGAACAGCAGTGACCCAGCAGCGTGTTGTGACTCCTCAGGAGGTGCCGTGCTTGCCAGCAGCCTCAGTTTCTGGGCTCTGCTGTTATCACACCCTTCAGGCTCCCCCACGCAGCCCAAATCCCCACAGTCCTGGGAGGGTCTGCAGAGCTGCCCAGCGCTTCCCAGAGAGGAATGCAGTGGGGACTGGACGTCTGGAGCTTCCAAAGAAATGCCTTTGACTATTCCTGAAGGGAGCAGTTGAGCACCTCCCATTGCAGTGCTCTGAGCATTCCCAGGTGACAACAGAATCAAAGACTCCCAAGCAGTAAATACCAATCCATTTAACATGACTGTGAAAAATCCATGCCAATAACCTGTTGCAGCTTAAAGCATTTAAACAATTCTCTGTCTTTCTGTAATTCTCCGTAATAATAATTAAATGACCTTTAAAATGGCAGTGGGTGGAAAAATTGTGCAAAGCTGAATAGCAATTCAGCAACTGCTGAAGAACATTGAAAATGAAGTAGAAAAACCTCACTTTGATGTGAAGGGAAGTGAAGCAATCAAATCTGAAGCTGGAAGTTTGTTCTTCATTTGTGCTGGTTTACAGATCCCACTGGGCAGAATACATATGGGATCACTGAGCACCCAAGGGATCAGTGCCTCCCTGGGCACGGGAGCTTCCACTGGCCTCAGCTCCCTTTGTGCTCAGTGGTCACTTCTGCTCCAGAGCAAGGACAGCAGAGTGGTGACAAGCTGGCTTTGCCATGACCAGCAGCTGATGGAGAGTGGTTGAAGCTGCTGAAGGCTTTGGTGCTTCTGAGGATCCCTCAGGAGGAGCTGGTTAAATCCCCCGTGTGCGCTCACAGAGGCTGCAGAGGAGGGAGCTGCCCCCTCTTCCCGTGCCCACCTGGCAGGCAGCAAAGGTGAGCTCTGCCCTTGCTGCTTTGGCTGCTGATGGTTTCACTGTGCCAGCCTTCAGCAGGGCTGGGGGCACGCCGGGCTGGGGGTGCTCACAGCTGGAGAGCTCCTTCTGCCTCACCGTGACACCCGGGGACAAGCGGGGGGGATGGCAGAGGGGGCAGAGGCACTGGCAGGTGACAGAGGCCAGGCCAGGCAGAGCCTGCAGCATCCTGGGAGAGGAGCTATTGCTGCGCTGCTGCTGGCACTGCCTCCTTCCTGGTATCGCCACTTCGCAGCCTTGCGCTGGGTTTGATCCCTACAATACATGGGATTTATCTCTCTCACTTTCATGTGCCTTTAAGGAAACACCACTTTTTATCTCGTTTCTGCTGCTTTTTATCATCACAAAGAGTTTTTTAATGAAACGAGAAAGCGTCTGTTTCTGCGGGCCGATGTGGCGGGGGGAATTTTAATATAAAACAAACAAGGCGGCTTTCAAAATTAAAATTTTATGTGTGGCATTTTCTCATTTAACGGAATGCACAAAGACGGGCAAAACCAATTAACGGGAGGTTGAGACTCAGCAACTGGCAAAATTAAACAACAGGACTCTGCAAATGGAATGATTTGTTCAAAGAAACTGGAGAAGGGGATGGAGAAGAGGGCGGAAGCTGTGATCAAAAAAATCCACCACCTCTTAAAAACAAATGCAGACAACTTGCTTCTTAACTCCTGTTCCTCAGAGGGGCTCCAGAGCCCCACAGGCCAGGTGGAAACATTGGGGAATGTCATAGTCTGGGAACGACAGCTTTTGGGGAGAGCTGGGGATGTCCCAAGTCAGGCCTCGGATGCTGTGAGTGGCAGGAGAGGTTGGTTCCCAAAATGTACCTGTCCCCGAGCAGCAGCTCGTGTCGGGTGCAGGGCTGCTCTAATGACCCTTCAGGAGACGGCTGCTTCCACCCCAGATTTCCCTCTGCTTCCAAATCTCCTCCCACCAAGGAAAAATCAGTTCCAGGAGGAGTTAAGCTGGAGATGAGAAGGAAACCAGGAAGGGGAGGGAGGCTGGAGGTGTCTGAGCAGAGGCAGCCTCTGCCTCCTGTGCATGGCCCTGATCAGAGGAACACTGTGGGGGCTCCAGATGAACCATCTTAAAAGAGAGGAAGAGTGGAATTAAGGCTAATCACTTGCTATCAACCATCAACCGGGGCTGTGCCTGCAGAGTTCAGGATTTACAGTCCCTGGGAGCCAACCTGAGCTGGGCTCTGATTGCTGCAATCACTCCAAAACAGGGTTGGGGCTTATTTGCCTGTTTAGCTTGAAATTTGTGTTGTGAAGTGCTGAATTCTTTAAGGTGAGAAGGTGTCAGGACCTATTTTTTTTTAACTGGGACTATTGCTGGGAATAAAACTGGGCCTATATTTAACTGGGAATTTAGGCCTGCTGGACCAGAGCAAGGCTGTGTCCTGTCTCATCACACAAGTGAGATTCCTCTGTGGTGTGCTGCCCTTTGCTGGAGCCCCAGAGATCACTGCAGGAGAGTCCTGCTGGATGTGGACCAGCAGTATTCCTCGTGCTCCCAGCTCTGGTTTCCACAGAGCCACTGATGGAGAAGGCAAAAGTCATGTGCCAGTGAGGAGCAGCTGCCCAGCCACGTGCCTTAAAAGAAAATGCAATTCCCAGGGGGAAGAAGTTGGGAAGGGATGTGCTGAACACCCCTAGCAGCCTGGACAGAAAGAAATTGAGCACTTTGCACCCATTTTTGTAGGAGACAGAGCTAAGGTGGCTCTATTTCGGCCAAATGCTGTTTGTGGCTGGCAGTCTGGAGGTGCCAGATGACAGGAGGGGACCCTGTCCCCTCAGGCCTGGGTCTGGAGGGGGACACAGGGCTCCCAGGGGCATGGAGGAGGAACCTTCAGTGTCTGGGAGATGAAACTGCGCTGAAAGGAGAAAAGCATGGCTGTGGAAAGACAGGAGCAAGCTGCCAAAGCAGGTAATCCATCTCCGGAGCGTCTACGTCAAGATGATTCATGCTTTGCAATTTAGTCCCAGCTCAAATCTGAAGCAAATCAGCCCAGACTGCTCCCGCCCCGTGCCGGGACACGGTGTCAGCGTGGAGAACATCCCATCCCGCCCATCCATCTCGCTGGGCTCCCAGCTCCCAACTCCAAAGCGTGTCCTTCGCAATTAGAGCCAAACTGTTTGTTTGTTGATAGGTGACAGGAGGAGAGGAGGCGCCCTGGGAAGCAAGATGGGATGTGAAAAGGGATGATGAGAATGGATTTTTTTTTTTTTTTTAATATGTTGCTCAGTTGCTTTCCTGCAGCAAATCCTTCCACAGGAGAATAGCTCAGGAAGAAGGTTATCAATATTAGTTCTCACCTGTAATAAGAAAGTTGTCCAAAGTCTTAATTACCTTTAAAAGCTATTTAAAATTCTCCTGCCTCCATCTGTGGCCTGTCTGCCAGCCCTAATACCGCACTGCCCCTGCCAGCAGCCCAGAGCCAACCCCAGTGCCACAGAGGGACGTGACCCACGGGGAGAAGGGAGCGGGGAGCAGCTCTGCAGAGCCACTGGAGGGGAGAGGGATGGTCCTTGTGCCCCAGCACAGCCCCCTGGACAGCCTGGCTGCAGGAGGAGCTGCAGGAACACGGATTCCAGCTCTTCCCACACTTCATTACAGCTGATTTCTGCCATGGGCTGCTGAGGGAAGGCAGGATGGGAGGTGCCTCAGTTCCCACTGACAGTGGGAGCAGGCTGGGTGCCCACGAGCTGCTCCCCGTGGATCCTCCATGGAGAGACTGGACTAAGCAGGCTGTGGCTCTGTGTAGTGGCCAAACGCCAGTGCACTCATGAAAATCATTTACTCATCTTCCTCTGGTATCATTGGAGCAGAGGAGGGGAAAAACTAGTTAAAATACAGATCATGGGGTTGAGATAAGGATTAGGAGAGAATGCTTTAGGGGCAAAACAGGCTCAAAACTTTAAAGGGTACAAAGAAAACTTTATTAATAGAATAAAAAGAAGAATGATAAGAACTAAAACTTTTAGAACACCTTTCTCCCCCCAGCTCTTCTTCCCTTCCCACACACAACATAAAGAGACAAAACCTAAGATCATCAGTCATTATTACTTTTAAAGAAGAATCTTTCTTCAGTTCATTTCACGTCCTGCAGCCTGGGGGCTCAGCCATAGGGTCTGGGGCAATGTGGGTCATGAACAGCTCTGGCTGCAGCAGACCTGGGAGCTGTGACACAGCTCTGAGTCTGCTAATGAGCCAGAGACATTTTAGGCACTAATTCACTTTATGATGAGAGTGCTGCTGCTAATCAGATTAAGTATTTATCTCCTTGTTTAATGCAAATCAATAACTGAATAACTGTTTGATGGGGTGGTGGCATTTGTGGAACTCTGCAGTCATTTGTAGGTCGTGTTTTAATGCCTTTCTAATGAGCAATACCAGCTCCTCACCACTTAGGCCGTGCACTGAGAGCAATGAACCCAAACTCACCACCCTCAGGAGCTTTCCTTGGTGTTCAGTACACTCCTGCCTTCCAGCCCACTCCTTTCCCTGTGCCAGAGCAGCCGAGGGGCTGGGAAGAGCTGGCAGCAAAGCCCCAGGTGGGGTCTCAGCCCAGGATTGACATGGGCTGGGAACTGCTTTGACTTGTTCTCCACCAGTTCTGCTCTTTGCAGGAGCTGTAGAAGTTATCCCTAAGAACTTAATTTTCATTTTGCTTTGGTTATTTTGTGCTAATGGATTTGGAAGTTTTTGGACAATGGGACCTGTCTGGGTAAGGCAGGACTTTGCAGAGCTTGGCTGTGTGCTGCAGGCAAGGCCAGCATTTGGGTAGGAAAATCTGGGAGCTTCAAATCCAGGCAGGGGAAGGACCTTAGGGTGCCATCTCAACCCTCTTCCTGCCCCAGGCCCTGCCCAGCTGGCTCTGATGGACATTTCTGGGGTAGTTTCTAAATGGATCAGTGAAGGAGATGTTCTAGCAGCTCTCAGGCAGTGCATCCTGCAGACATGGTTCTGGAGCTGTGCCTCCAAAATGTCCTAGAAAGGGTCCCCAGAAGAGCTAATTTCCAGCTGGGCTGGACCTTATGTACTCCAGCCATGTTTAATTTGCTGAATATTTCATGTTGCTGTTTTTTGTAGCTCTCCAAACTCCTCAAAAGTGAGAAGACAAACTTTTCCATCTATTATCTTGGGCCATTTTGCATCTGTTACCCCATGGCTGCAGTCCCAGTGCTGGAGGCACCATATGGCTCGCATTGTTATTAGACACAACACACACAAGGAGCAGCAGGACTGAAAAAATGGTCTGGAATTAAAATTCACCTTGTTGCTAACTGCAGAGTAAATGACTAAGCCAGAGGGACCAGGTATCACTGCAGTGGGCAGAGGGTGTTTGTTTCTCTGCTGAAGGAGCCCTGAAGTATTTTGATATTGTGTCTGATTTAAAAACACGGGAATTGCTCCACTTGGGGTGCAGCACAGCGCTGCCTCATACAGCACAAATACCAGAGTGGTGAAACAAGCCCTAAATACTGCTTACACTTCCCACGATATGGGAAATAAGAGTGTCCCTGGAGGCAGCTCCTTCAGGGCAGTGCCACCACAGTGAAAATCATCTGCTCATGCAGCAAACCTGCAATTAGAGAGGAGCCTGGGTGAGTTGCCTGTCATGCCCAGCAGAACACGGCAGGTTGAGCTACTCCTCATCCTCGGCACGACACCCTCAGCCTGGTGCCATGGAACACATTCCACCTCTGGTTCCATCAGCAGCTGCTGTGCAGTGGGGAGGGGTGGCTGGGATGGGAAGCACCTCTGCAGCAAGGAGCTGGGCTGTGGCACAGCTCAGGAACACCCTGCAGCCCTGACCTCTGCGGTCAGGGGTAACTGCATCAGCCCAGCCCAGCCCAGCCTGCCCACGCTCCTTTCTGTGCCCGTGGTGCTGCAGCTGAGCCCTGAGCAGGCTGGGGTTTGACAACCACACGGCAGCAGTTGGAGGATGCTTCCCACTAATGAGATCTCGGAGGGTTTCTGCCTTCACCCTTCTCTGCTCCCCTCCACGTCTGCAGCAGCAGGGCTGGCACTGCCATCAGCATCTCCTGCCACCAGGCAGCTCCCAGCTGCTCGTGGGGGGAATGTGCTGTGGAACCTGCTCTGGAAACCGAAATTCAGCATTAAAGGGTCTGCCTCCCTCTTTGAAGTCGAAGCTAAGAGCAGGTTAAAAACATGCTCTTAGTTTGGGTGGGAGCACACGAGGGCAAACTGCCGAGGTGTGCTGTGACTTTCTGCAGTGGGCCAAGCGCATCCCAGGATCTCGTGGATCCCTTCCTTCTGATGGGACCCAAGTCCCAGCAGCTGCCTGTGGCACGGAGGGACCTCCTCGTGTCCTTCTCTGTCAGCTTCCATCTGGGCAGGACAGGGCTTGGATTTCAGCTGTGGTTTCCTGCACTCCATTTTATCCCTCTGCGTGGAGGTTTTTTGAAGACTCGCAGCCTTCTTTGATCTCAGAATATTGACGTAAATATTGCATGATCCTGCCTCAGCCTCCAGGAAACCCAGATGTTCAATTGATCAGATCTTAACATCGTGTTCAGGAACCCTGAAAAGCACATGAAATAATAAACTTGCTCCAGCGTGACGTTTCTCTGTTCGGCATCAAATTCAGGGTTTATTCATTACTCCTGACAGCTATTGCTGGAGGCAGAGCAGGTAAATAAAGTAGTTGTGGGCTGGATCTGCATGAGTGGAATGCAACAGGTCACACACAATTAATATTCAAATCAGTCTGATAAAGAGGCATAAAACCCCCAGCCGGGCCGGCTCACTGGGTGGAAAGCTGAGTAAGGCTGAGCCCAAGTTTTCCTAGAGTTCCTCATGCTGTTGTTTAGATAAGTTTAAATGAGCTGTGATTAAGCTAATTTCAAGCTAATTAACTCAGAAAGATATTCTCCACTTTTTAAAATTCTAAGTGGTTGTTCATTAGGAGCGAGCGAACGGGGTGGAAGCTGCGTCACTGCGGCGCGAGGAGCTAAATGCAGCACGAGCAGAGTCATTACTGAAATATGAATATTTGTCACCTAATTAAATGGCATAATTAACGGCCTGGTACGGTTCTGCTGCCAGGGGAGATGCGTGCCCTCGTGCAGGCAGGTGTGGGGCACAGGACATTCCTGTGCTGCCCTCCTGGTGCTGCCAGACACCCCCAGGCTGGGCCCTGCTGCTGTGGGAGCAAGCTCTGGGGACGAGGTGGCACTTGGGGAGCAGCCCTTGGTCCCCCCCAGGCCAGGGCCCAGCAGCCCGAGTGGGAGCTCACTGCGGGTTTGTGCTCCAGGCTCCAGGTCATGCACTCCCCGTGCCAGTCTGCTCCAAAACCACAAATGGAAAACCCACCCCAGCCCTGCTCCTGGGACAGCGCCGTGCAGCTGCAGCCCAGCACTGCCAGGGTGATGAAAAATGGATGAAATCAAGACCGGGAGGAGAAGTGGTGGGTCGGTCCAGGGAGACAGCTCCGTGTGCCGGTGAGCGTGAGCCTTGGCTGTGTTGTTGCTGGATCTAATGGCTTTTGCAGTTCAGGTTCTGGCTCGCTGGAGCATCACCTGATTGAAGGCACAGAGGAAGGGCCGGGCCATCCTCGCACTGCCACAGCCTTCGGTTCAGGCTGAGTGAGCGCTCGGGAGTGAGCAGTACAGGCAGGCTGCTCGGAAAAGCCTTTCAGGGAACGTGGGCTGCAGGGACAGGATCCCTCACCCAGCCCCCTGCCCCTCTGCCCAATCCCCTCTGGGCTGGCAAAGGTGCTCGGGCTGTGCCTGGCCAGCCCTGCTCCCCTGAGGCACAGCTGGCATTCCATGAGCAGCAGGAGATGCTCAAGTAGGTGGTGAGCCCTGCTTTAAACCCCACAAAGCATCTCGAGTGCAGCACAGACATCAGCAGTATCATCATAGCTCATGAGTTTTCCTTTCCTGCCCAGGTCATTCTGCACTGAATGGAAACCAGGGAGCTCTTTATCCTTACGTCCTCCTCTCGGCGGCTCTTGTTCCTTCAAGTGAAAAACCTGAAAATCCTCGAGCAGGTCATGAAATGCAGTCACAATGGAGTGAGAAGCATTCGATTGAAGGATTGATCCCAGCAGCAAAGCCATTCCCCTCTATTGTGCACGTATAAATGAACCTGGATTGTGTGTTGAGTGATGAGCTGCTCTTGGTACGGGGAGGGGGCAGGTGCACTCTGTGGCACATTCCCAGGTTGCTGGAGCCAGACCTGTCCTCTGCACGCTCCTCTCTCACTCCTCGAGAAGGGCCAGGGGACCACACTGCTCCTGGCAGGCCCAGGGTGGCTCAGATCTGGGTTTCCCACTGCCCAGGTCCTTCCAGCACCCCTCAGTGATTTATTGAAATTTCACACTCATCCCTTTCAAAAATTATTTCTGAAATTTCCACTGCTCTTGCAGCTGTAATAATTTATCCCTCCATTTTTCCCCAGGAGCAGGGGAGCAGAGCCACCATCCCGGGCAGCAGCTCCCTCACCTCCTGTCTTCAGACTTCTTTTTATTTGATGGGTACAAACACCACTAACACCCCCAGAGCCTGCTGCCCCTTTCGTGTGGCTGCTGGGGAGAGGGGAGCTCACCCAGCCAGAGCTCTGGGAGCAGAATTCCTCCTGCCTCACCTCTGCCTCCCACTGCTGCAGGGGCACAGCTCCAACACAGGCAGGAGCTCAGCTCAGACAGAGCAGCAGAGCAAAAGGTGTCCTAGAAGGGGATGGGAAACCAAGGCTAAAATCTATTTTAGCCTAAAAAATGTGATGATCTTTTCTAGCAAGGGAAGACCCTGTTTGGAACAGGCAGCAACATGAACTGCTCCTCTCCAGCCTTGCTCTCGAGTCTGCTCTGCCTCACCCCACGGGAGCCGCTGGGTTTGTGCAGCACAGCTCAGGGCAGGGCTGAGCCAGGAGCGCTGCTTACAGGGCTGTGCGGTTTGATGCTAATTTGAGGTAATGAATTAAACTTAAGAGTCGTAATCTCCAGTTCTGCAAGCTCTCATCTGTGGCTTCGAAGACTTACAGAAGGTTTAGTGCAAACTAATTCCTTGTGAGAGCTTGTTCATGTGATTAGTAGGGAAATGCCACCTGATTATTTCATAACTCTCAGAAATGCAAAGAGATTTTTTTTTTTCCCCATTTGTATCCCTGTCTGCTTTAAAGAGAAGCTGCAGCAAACTCGTGGGGGAAGAGCAGGAAAACCATCCCGGCTTTGTGTCTGGCACTGAGCTGCAGCATCCGGGGCTGCCCTGCACCCCTGCCTTGGGCTGAGGGAATGGCTCTGCTGGCATTGCCCAGCCCCCAGGCTGGCACCCTGGTGCCACCGGGGCTGAATGTCCCTGCTGGGCCCCTTGCAAGTCCAAGGCCTCAGTTCAGAGGCCACCAACTCAAAAAATGAAGCAAGTGCCTGGTTGGGCAGAGATGAGGTTTGCTCATTACTGGCATTTCATGAGGGGCTCTTTGGCATCCTGTGAAGTGCAAAGGTCTGGCGCTACAGGCCCAGGAGAAGCTGCTCTTCATCTGAATGTAATTCATAATAATCATGGCAACATATGGCAAGTGACATTTCAAAGCATCTAAATCTCACCAAGGCACAGGTAGGCTTTCTAATGTGAAATATCCAGCCTGATGCCACAGAAAATGTGAGAAAGACAGAAAACCCAGCACTGACAATGCCAGGAGTTAGAAGAGAGTCCCTGGAAAATGACTCAGTCGATGATATCAAAGTTCACAAATTTAAGTGTCTGAGAGTGCACTTTCCTGACAGCTGAACATTTCCTCCAAGTCTCATCATCTTGTAACAAATTAAAGGCAAACAGGAATTCATCAAAGGGAACAGTCTCAACTGTTATAGCAAATTGACTTTAGATTATTGCTGGAGATGGAGCGAGGGCAGGGCAGCAGCTCCCTGAGCAGGGTGAGAGCCCGGGGACATCCACCCTGCGGGCGGGATGGCCGAGCCAGAGCCTCTGCTGTGCCCTCTCTGTGGCACTCACCAGAGACCTGTGACCCTCCCCTGGTCCCTGCGACAGCTGTGCCTGGGGCAGAGACCACAGGGAGCAGATTCCTCCCCACCACACTCCTCCTCCCTGAGGAGCACCTCACACCTGTGTGGGCAGGACGTGAGCAGCAGCTCCCAGGGCGGCAGAGCCTCTCTGAGCTCCTGTCTCCTGCTCCAGGAACCCCCTGCGAGGTGTCTGCTGTGAGAGTGTTCTCAGAGGAAAATGGACATCAAAAGAAAGGCCTCACAAAATCAGGCCTTGCTCTGCTCAGTTAATGGCTGGCTTGTCACCTCTCTGTGCAGCTGAGTGGTTTGGGAGCTCCCATGTGAAAACCATCCTGAGAATGAGAAGTTTGTTAACAAACTGTTCCTGGGTGAAAAACAACTGCACCTACGTTCAACAAGAAATCTGTTTCATGGGAGTCAGTGAACAAAATATGTAAACTGACCAGGAATAGAGGGAGTTGATAGACAAGTAAAATACCTTTTACTGACCAATAGAGTAATTAGCAAGAAAATTATTGACCAATTGGAGTCAGACACGAGGTCTGTAAAAACTGTATAAAAATAAGTTGTGTGAATAAAGAACGGGCATTTCCTTGGCTCATATTGAATCCTGAGTGTCCAGTTCCTGATCTTCCCATCTGTCTGTGTGTCTGTCTGCTCCTGCAGCTCCCGGGAGTTCTCCTCAAATCCACTCAAGCTTCTGTTTGTTAATGTGGCTCAGCAAATAAAATAGTGAGTTGTGGGTTTTCCCTATTATGAGCCAGCCAAGATAAGAGTGGGTGAAAAATGACAGATGAGCGGAAACAAATCCTCCAGAATCATGAGAAGATACCGGGGGGGGGGAGAAGGATTTTTACTGTGATTGTGCAGAAAATCAATAAAGCCCCAGTACAAGGCAGTGCTGCAGATAACAAGCAGATTATATCAGTTTTCATGGAACATATTGTTCGGCAGGCGGAACACTCTCGGAGCCTGTAATGGTGCATCATAAAGTTTAAGTTAGTGTTGGTGAGGAGATTTAAATAAAACTTAAATGCTGACATGTTGATGGTTATTATTTATTCAATAGCCTGAGGTGTCAAACGTTGTTGTCTTCAGTTTTCCAAGGAACAGAAGCTCCAGACAGAGCAGGCCTGGAGTGATGGATAGCCATTACATCCCACAGCTCAGCACAATCCCAGGTGGATATTCTCCCAGAAACGGGCTTGAGGGCAGCCACAGAGACACCCTGCCTTTGGCAGAGAAGATTCCCAGAGCAGGAATACCTACGTGTGCCCCCAGACACGCAGCCTGCCCGGCCGAATCAGAACCAGGAGCATCCCTGGGGCAGGCAGGGCTCCAGCAGAGGCTGCTCCATGCCTGCCCCACAAATCCCTCCTGTTCCCACCTTTGGGAGGCCGTGGGCAGGACAGGCTGCTGACTGCAGGGCTCTGGGGGTCACTCTGCAAAGCAAGTGACCAATGCCATGCCAGCCACAGGGGGGAAATAAATGACCCTGAGCAGCCAACCTGCACCCCAGGCCTTGGTCACTGGGTCAATATTGGGGTTTAAAGTCGAATGGTTTTGCTCTGCCCAAGGAAAAGCTGTTGTTCACTCTCCATGGGATGTTCCTGCCAAGTGCAGCTGGTTGCAGAGCGCTCACTCTTCTGCTAATTGCAAAGCTAATTGTTCTTGCTGCAGAACCCATTATAGTGTATCGTTATACTGCGCTTAACGAGATGTTTGGATTAAATGGCTCACTAAAAGTCAATAAAAAGAAATTTGCTTGACTATTCCTTTAATTTTTCAGATGCAGCGTTAATTCACTGCTAATTCTCCCCAAAGGCCTGGATTCATTAAACTGCTTAACACAGGACTAATAAATGCAGATATATTGTGCAAAGGAGTTAAGGCAGAACCTCAGAGCAGTGAGCACAAGGGATCAGAACCCCAGAGCAGGAATCAGAAGCCCAGAACAAGGGATCAGAACCCCAGAGCAGGAATAAGAACC
>VWZN01018307.1:882692-907518 GCA_013396955.1 Regulus satrapa
CAGGATTTTAGCTTTTATATTTTCATCTATTTGTAATCCTGCAATTATTCAGTGTATAACTCTGAACTGCATGTGCAGTGTGAGCTGCTGCTCTCTCATTCTGGGCAGACACAACAATTCCTCACGGGCCTGACAATCAAGGAGCCCTCACTGCCTCAGGCCCTGAAAAATTGAAACAAAAGTGAGTTGGGGGAGCAAACTGGGGGTAAATGACTTCATTACCTGAAGCTGTAATTGGGAGATGAACCCCCAATATACAAATGGACCAAACTTATCAAAGTGTGAAACCTGTGACCCATTGTCCATTTTGGGTGTAGCCTCTGGGGAGCTTTGTCTGCCTGAGATGTACCTGAAAGCCTTTCAATAAATAGAACTGCTTTTTATCCCTTGATTTTGTCTGGCCTCTGTTTTTAGGTAGCCCCAAAAGGCATCAGCACCGCCTTGCTCTTCCCATGCTGTCCCTGGGGACAGCTCGGGGTCCTCAGGCTGGTGCCACCCTCCTGAGCCATCAGGCAGTGATTTCATCTCCAGATCTGCCGAGCATCGTCCTGACCTGTGCAATCACATTCCCCCTGCTCTCAATAAGCCAACCTCTAATAAGAAGTGTGAAACTTCTAATTTAATGTCATATCAAATAATAACTGTCGTGTTTAAACTGTTGCTTGTATTAGTCAAACAATCACAGATCAGAGCCAGAGGCTCCTCGTCTCTCTCATTACCACTGACTTATAATTAATATTTATAAAGCAGGAGGGATTTCTCTTTAAAAGGGAATTTTTAGCTGTCCTTTGGATTTTCAGACATAGGCTGCCAAATTTACAGGCTTTCCTTCACCTTCACTCTAAGAGAACAAAGCTTTTCATCTGACATATTTATAATTCCAGTCTGTAGGACAGAAAGGAAACCAAGCACGGTGAGGGATGGCAGAGAGCTGGGATGGGGAGGGGGAAGCCCCTGGGCAGTGACAGGCACCAGCAGGGAGAGGGCAGCTGGTGAATACCAGCAATCACAGGCTCAGTTTCACAAAGCACACTGGAAATGCCCCTGGATTTGAGGAGGAAAAAACTAACTTTTGCAGCTTTTTGTTTAAAAAAAAAAACAAAACCAAAAAACCAAAAATTCCCCCTTTGGTAAAAATGTTCGTAATATCCCATTGTAAAATAATTCCAATTTATTCACAATTTTCCTGAATATCTCGTTGTGAAACTGAAATTAAAATATCCCAATAGACTCTGGCAGAAACCTTTGCATAAATGTGATAGGATTTTCCCACAGTAATAAGTCCCCAAGGTAAAATACATCAGAGAAGAAAATGTTTCAAAGTAACTGTTCCCAATTAAAACTTCACCAGGGTTTACACTCCCCAAGTTTTCTTTTCTGCAGCATGATAAACATGAAAATACCCAGTCCAACACCAATTGCTCCCAAAAATGACAGAGCAAGAGCCACACGCCACACTCTGTATGGGACACTGATCTGGAATGACCCAACTCCCTCCTGTCATTCCTCACTTCACTATTCCCTTGCATGTTGAAATTAATGTCAATAAAACATACATCAGAGTTGCAGAAATCATGGAAATGTCAAACATCTCTCACTCGCTTTGGTGAGAACTTTGTTAAGTACCAAATGCAAATGTGCAGCTGGTGCCTCTGACATTTTGGTTCCTTTGCTGGCACGGGCTAATCAATTCAGTTTCTAATTTTAATTTTATCAGCAGCAAATCTGTTGGGTTTTTCAGGCTCTGATGTAGGCCAATTCATTTCTAATCAAATTACCTGGGTCCTGACAGGCTTTGTCTGCACTCCGGACAGCACCAGGAATCAGAGCCCCGGGTCTGCACCCCCGACCTTCCCAAGGCAGGTGGGGTGAGCCAGGTCCTGATTCCAATCCTGCTCCTGCTCCTCTTGATGAGGATGCAGAAATTAACCATTTAATCACAGAGTCACCAGATTGGAAGAGACCTCCAAGGATCAGTGAGTCCAACCCAGCTCTGACACCTCAACTAAACCCTGGCACCCAGTGCCACATCCAGTCTGTTTGAAACACATCCAGGGATGGTGACTCCACCACCCCTGGACAGACCATTCCACTGCTTTATCACTTTTTCAGTGAAACTTTCTCCTGATATCCAACCTAAATTTCCCTTGGTGCAGCTTGAGACTGTGTCCTCTGGTTCTGTCAGTGCTGCCTGGAGAAAGAGACCAACCCTGACTGCAGCCTCCTTTCAGGGAGCTGTAGGGATTGATCAGGGCACACCTGGGTCTCCTTTTCTCCAGGCTGAGCAGCCCCAGCTGTCCTCTCCCAGAGGGCAGAGGAGCTCCTGCACACACCCAGCCCCTGAATCGTGCAGCCCCAGCCCCAGCTCCACCCATGCTGAGCTCAGTCCTCTCTGAGATGTTCCACCATGCCCCCAGCCCACTGGGCTGTCCTTTCCCTGGTCCCATCCCTCGTCCCTTCCCAGCCCTGATTTCTGCTGGGAAGGGTCCCCCGCGCCCCCGAGGGTGGAGCACAGGGGTGTCAGGCACTTGCTGCTGGGAAAGTTTCCTTGTGACTCAAAACAACTGAGTTTTCAGACCTGCTCAAATAGAGAACAGGATTGGAAACAAGGTTCCTTTCGGTGTCTCCTCATCTGTAATTCAGCTGCTCGTTTCAAAAACCATCCTGCGATGTCCAGACTGATTTATTGCCATTGTAATTTGTTAAGCTTTTAAAAATTTTCTCCCGACACGTGGTGCCATCAGTGCAGCAATTAACCAACCTGGTGGCCAAACACGTGTGATGAGCAGTCACTACATCCCAGCATCGACTGATTTCCAGTTCCAACAGCCACAGGCATGGCTGGGTGTGCACAGATTTGCACACCCTGCTTAGGAAGTTGAGGTCAATCACAGATAAGGACCCATTTTGCTTAAAGAACCCTTAAAAATAAACACTCTTAAATATCAATATTAACACTTAAAAGATGTATTTCCTTGAAATAAAATATTGCATTTTCAGAGCAGGGATGGCAGCCAGGGCGGACAGACAGACAGGGTCAGGGCTCTGGCCCCTCTGCCAGTATTGTTCCAGCCACAAGGGAAGCAGCCCAGAGTACATTCTTCCACTGCTCCAAGGTTGTAGCTGCTCCACCATTATCTGCAGCCTGTAGTAATCTCCAATCTTTATACTTTAATCTGTAAAACAGACAAAGAGCTTTTCCAGCCTTTCATGTGCTGAATGACAGGCCCTGCTCTCTCCCCAGTATTTCCTCTGACTCACTCATTACAAGCTATTTTAGAACGTGCTAATGACAAAAAAAAAAACCCGGTTTTGATCTTTACTCTTGTGAGTAAATAGAGAAACTCTTCTTTTAGGTATTTGAAAATAATTTCTTCTCTTCCCACCCCATGTCCAAGGGGTCCCTATGTTCTGCTCTGCTCTGCAAAAAGTCTTCACATTTTTACACAGAAACAAGCAGGACTCAAGCTGTTCATGCAGTAAAGTTTTCACTCCAACTAGGGTCAGGGACAGAAGCCAAGCAAGAGAACCAAATCACTGATTTATCACCATGCAAGGAATTTCGGCTGGGAATTGTGAGCTGTCCTGCTCGTAGACTTTGCTCTCCTCCCTCCTCCTGCAGCCAGAGATGGGGTGGAACAGAGGGAAAGCCGTCTCCACGTTCCCAGCTCCCAGGATGAGTGGAAGCATGGGAGCAGAGCTGCTGAAATCCTGCATCTTAATGCGAGGTTGCTGTGCAACCAGAGCAGAGCAGGAGCTGCTGGGAGGGGCGGCCCTGGGGAGCAGAACCTGCACAGCCCAACTTTCTCTCTCTGGGCTGGTTCCTCCTCCCCACACTGCTCCCTCCAGGACAGCAGCTGCTGCTAGAGCGAGCCCCGTGCTTGTTTTCTTCATCCAAATATCCTGGTGGGCCTCCCGTACATTCCTTATTATTCTGCCCAACATCTGTTCACAATTTGTTTCTAATTCTTTTCTCTGTTCCTCCTTGCCTGACTCTGGGTGTGGGGTTCAATTCTGCTGCAGAGCTGGAGAACGCAGCCCCTCCATCCCCTGTGCCCAGCGTGGGGCAAGTGGATTTTTTGGAAGGTGAATCCTGCCCTGGGAGACACCAGGGAGGCTGGATGGGATGACAGGTCCCCCAGCAGCCCAGCACGAAATGCCTGCCCCGGGCCACCAAGGTGGCAGCCACCGTGGGGCTGCCCAGGGTTGGTTCACATCCGTGGGCACGGAATAACCTTAACACCAACTTCTCACAGGACGAAGTCAGCGCTGAGTTGTTGTGCACACACACAGGTGCCAGCGAGAGCCCAGTTTGCAGAATGCTTCGGATCCTCTGGAGCAAAAGGGAGATACAAACTCCTGGGTGGATGCCAGGTGGTAATGGTAAGCAGATGGCAGAAAGACTGCTGAGAGAGGACGGGTTTATTTACTTGCTCATTCATTTATAGACCATATATTGGGGAAAGAAAATGGATGTGACTTGGTACATCTGCACTCGGAGAGGAGAGGCTTGGGCTCAGGCCATGGCTGCTGTGCCTCTGCCTCCCCATGTTTATCTGGGGGTGGATGGGAGTCGGGTCCTTCACCTCCAGCACAGTCCTGCAAGGCTGGGCTTGATCTGACTGCAGAGCTGGGCTGTGAAAACTGAAAATGAGCACATCAAAGCTACAGCAACACGCACTGAGAGGGGCTGCTCGCCTGCCTCAGGCAGGAGCAGACATCCCCGAGATGCTCCTTGTCCCTGTGAGGAATCAAAAATCCCTCGCCCTCTCCAGCAGCCAGTTCTGCACTCACTGTCCCTGGCTGACAATCTTTTTCAATACAAGTGCTCAGAGCAAGGATCCTGCTCTCTCCCAACTTCACATCCCTTTCTGCTTGTGCCCTCATGAGAGACCCTTCTATCTCATTCCACAACTCCTCTCTGCCTCAAAAATATCCCCAGTGACAGAAAATCTTGTCCCACCCCCAAGTGCTTTAAATTTCACCTCCAATACTGGAGTATTCCTAAAGGAGCAGGAAGGCCAGGTGCAGGACCTCCCGTAGCAAGCCCAGAGACCCAGGGGTTCTCAGAGCAGTTGGTCCCAAACAGCTCATGGTGGGTGTCAAAAGGACCTGCCCAAACGAGACCACAGAGACCTTGGTGGGGTAAAATCTCCACAGCACTCAGAGAAAACTGTGAGAGAAGAGAAAACCTCTCCTCCAAGCGCCTGCCCTTGCTCCATCTCGCTCCCCCAGAGCTGCTGGCTGAGGCACGCACACCTTTCAACTTGTATTGAATTACAGAATAATTAACTCAACAAGAGCTCAGGAGTTATTTGGCACGTGTGCCTGTCTCATGCACTACTGCCAGTGTCCTTTTGTCACTCCACTGCCTTTTGCTGGCTGTGCTGTCATGGAGCTCCACATCCCTCCCCTCTCTTTCCACTGCGTGGCATTTCTCGGGTCACTGGGTGACACCAGCTCGAGCCTGGTCTGAGGCTCAGCCATCCTCAGCCTCGGTGACCCCACACCTTCAGTCCCTGGGTTAACAGAGGGTAAGCAGGACGGGATGGATCCAGCACTCTGGGCTCCCCCTGCCCCATCCCTCCCAGTGGGGTTTTCTCTGAACACTCCGGGGGAAGGTGATGCTTGTCCTGCCCAGCCCCGGCACCTTGTCCCCTTTTCTTCCTCTCTCTCATGTTTTTGCTGTTAGGAATTAGCATTAATTATCTCTGTCCCCTCCAGGGGGAATCCAAACCAAAACCTCCTGCCAGCACACTCCAGCTCCACTGCCCTCAGCCCCCTCGGGTCCCACGGAGCCCCGGCAGCCTCCACATCCGTGCACCCCTCCTCCAGCGGCTGTTTTGGGGTGCAGAGGGGAGGGATGGCTGGAGGGGGGTGGTAACTCACCCCTTCTGCCTCTCCTCCCTGCAGGTGGGCAGGAAAGCCGGGGCAGCAGAGCCTTTGGGAAGGAAGCACAGAACGGGGATTTGGGGAGGCAGGAGAGGAGGAACTGGGGTGGGGAAGAGACGCCTGGGAAAGCTTCACGGCTGGGAATCCAACCCCCTCCAGGCCGGGCCAGGCCCCGCTGCGGTGGGTGAGCCGCCTCCCATCCCACAACCCTACCTGGCTCCCACCCTGCTCTCACTGTACGCTTTCCCCCTTCTTGATGAAAAGAAGATCTTTTCTGATTGAACTAATTACGCTGATTGAATTTCCTCCCTCTCTGTGTCTCTGAGTGTGAAAGGTTTCCTTAATTTGATGGGGGTAATTGTTATGCACACACTGTCAGATGTTAATGCAATGCTGTGATTGACAGGTAATCAGCACATCAGCTGTACAAAAAGAGTGAATAAGTCTGTAATTTTATTTCCCCTGATTCCACTGTGTGGGATGGCAGGAAAATCTAAATTAGCAATCAGGGAAGGCAACCCTGCTGCAGCGCGAGCTGCTGCAGCCCGGGGGATGGCTGGGGCTGCAAGGGCTCCCTCGGCTTTGGGGACCCAGCTGCCAACACCTGGCTGGCTGCTGAGCCTCCTGCGGCTGCAGGGCTCCGGACCCGCTCCCGGGGCAGCGCCGGCACACAGCGGGAGCACGGAGAGAGGCAGAATTTCCTCCAGTGTTCGGTAGCCCCAAGTTCCTCCGAGAGGCCCGTGAGCCACGCAGAGCCCCCCGGGCTTGGCTGGGATCATCATCTGGCTCCTGGGGCAAGAGCTTGCCCTGCCAAGAGCTGCCTCTGGAGAGAGGGGAGAGGAAAGAATTGCTGTGCGGGGGCTCCCCTGGGCTGCGAGGAGGAGAGGGAAGGGCGGAGAGCAGCTCGGAGATTGTCACCTCCAGCTCAAGCTCAGTGCCAGAGAGGTGCCACCACCTCAGTGCCAGAGCCAGAGCGAGCCCAGCGCTGCCACCAGCCCCTGCCAGCCCTGCCCGACCCAGTACTGCTCGTCAGCCCCACACAGGCAGGAGGGAGCAAGGCCAGGAAATTCCCCCAGAGCGTTTTCACAAGCTGAATTACTGAGGCTGAAATGAAGAAAGTAGCTGGAAGGACAGAAACAACATATTGATTAAGGGTTTCTGCTTTGAGAAGCAGAAAAGATTGGAAGCAGGGCGGGATGGTTAATAATTACCCGACGAAGTTAGAGTTAGTTAAGACAATGCATTGTTTATGTGACTTGGTGTGTTTGAAGAAGCAAGAAGGAAGGATAAGGGCATTGTGAGGATGGAGAAACATAAACCAGAACCAGAACTGGGGAGTTTGGACCATGCCCAAGTGGCCAGAGGGCCTGCAAACACGACAAAGGTGAAAAGTTCACCATGAGGAAGACCTCCCTGCCTTCATCTTAGGAGACCACTGAGCCATTTCGAAACCCACCGACCCATTTCAAGCCAGGGACTGCGGGGACTTTGAGCTCATTCTAATATAAAGCAGGAGTGGGCGGGGCCAGGTAATGCATATGCATGGGGCATTGGGTAATTGAGAATATATAGGGGGTTTTTGTGAATAAATGCAGAGTCAGAGCTCTGAATTTCGCACACGTCTTTGGAGGGGCCACCCCAGCGCTGCCAATAAACCGTGCCGCTTTCTGACCACTGCTTAGTTGGAGAGTTCCTTTCCGCGATTCCAAGCCTTCTTACATCCCCCTCGTTCCTTGTTTTGGGAGGGCCGTGGTGTCGTTTTTCGCTCATTTCTGAGCGCGGATGCCGGGATCTCGCTGAGCGGACACACGGCGTGCGCGCAGCGATTTGCTCGCTCCGTGTCTGCAGACGGCTCCGGGCACAGGTGGAACAAAGCCGGTGCCCCTGCAGAGGCTGCTGGCACCTCCTGCGCCCCGGCACTCCCGGAGGAAAAGGAGAGGGCCGCCCCTTCCCGGGATAAGGCAGGGCTGGGGGCTTGGGCAGCTCCAGCTCAGGGGGATGGCAGAGAGCAGGAAAAGGGAGAGGCAGCGGGACCGTGAGCAGCATCCAGGGAGCGCCGGCATTACCATAAAAAAGGGTCAAATCCCTCGTATGAAGAGCCGGGAGTGAATAGCTACATTTACCATTAGTAAGATTTATCTGAAATACTTAAAATCCCTTTTGGAAAGGATTTTAGTCTTTAGGAGGCTGGTTCTCTCCCCCAGAGCGTGCATAAACCAGGCTATTCAAGGGGGAAAAAAAATAAAATAAAAAATCCGGGCTGATTGGGATGCGGAGCGCTGCCCTGCACTTCAATGGGATTGAGCAGGGGATGAGCCAGCGAGGAGCTCTGCCCATCACAGAGATGATACGGGAGACTCAAGGAGCTTAGCGGTGCTTAGGGAAAGAAACAGGGTGTGAGAGGAGAAGATTAGAGCAGGACCTCTCTGTAGTCAGTAAATCCCATGGAAAAGCAGAGACCGCTGCGCTGGCAGAGCTCCCCCTGTACTCCTGTACACCATCTCCAGCTAAAAGGATGTTTGACATCGGAGAAAATTAGGCAGATATTTTTATTTTTATTTTTTTTATCCAGCGTAAGGAACATGCGAAAATAAACTGCAAAGGGCGGCAGCAGGAGCAGCTGGTAAAGACAGATTAAAAATCAGATTGAGACAAGCGTCTCCAGGGGGGAAAAAAAAAAAAAAGTCTTTAGTATTAGGCTGCTAATTTGTAATCACAGATGGGGATGTGGCTGCGCTGTCAGGCAGTGTACCCGGGCTGGAGGAGGAGCACAGGCGCGGCGCACGGAGCCAGGAGCGGGGACTGCGCCAGCAGGAAAATTCCCGTGCCCGGGAGAAGGAAAATTCCCCCGTGCGGGCGAAGGGGGCTCTCTCGGGAGGAGCGGAACCGCTGCCCGCTGACAGTGCAGCTCCAGGGCAGGAGGGCGAGCAGCCCGAGCTCCGAGCGCCGGCACAACTGTAGGTGGCAACCGCAGCTTGCGATGGGGGGAGGCGAGAGCTCCGTCCGCAGGCTCTGCCCGAGGACTGCGAGCTGGGGAAGGGGCTGCAGAGCCGGGGAGCCCCCCCGAGCCCCCCATTCAGGTGCTCACACGCCGGGAGAGGGTCTCCTATCGCTACAAGCTCGCTGCTCTCCAAGAGCCGACGCTGCTTTATGGGCAGGGCGTGATTTCCAGACAGCAAAACCTTTCCCTCCGGCTGCTGAGCCCTTGCAGATTCTGTTTTCCAGCCGGCTCCCGGACGGGAGTGTCCCACAAGCCATCAACCCCGCGGACGCCGAGGATGGTTTAGCAGCTCTCTGTCACCAGGCGCTGCTGCTGGAAGCGTCTCTCGCTGCCACCTCCCTGCAGGTGCCCGGACAGGGCATGGGGACAGCCAGGACACCTCTGCTGGCACTGTAGGGCAGGACTGTGCGGGCAGTGCCTGCCACGGGCTCCAGCGTGACCCTGGTGCCACCAGCTCTGCCCCCGACCTGGGCACGCGTGTCCGTGGCTGCTTCTGAGGCCGTGACCCAGGGCTGGCAGAGATGTCCCATGTACCCCTCGGTGCCCTCACCGTGGCAGCTTTGGCAGCGCTGAGGGCTGCCGTGAGAGCAGCCAGGTTGGTGACAAGGCTTTCGGTGACACTTTCCTCGCACCCTGCCTGCCCGGGGGCTGCGATGGCTCCGTGTGCCCCCGGCGCCTCCTCCCCAGCATCCCCCCCGCTCCCCCGGCAGCCTCGCACTTGGCCGGTCCAGCAGGGCCAGGAGAGGCGCTGGCGATGATTTCTGTCTGCTCTCACCCCTCTCTGCGCCTTCTCTCCAGAGCACGTGTGGCATCTGCGCTGCTCTGCTGCTGGCACAGACGGACACGCGTGTGCTGCTCCTGACAGACAGCGTGGGGCAACCTCCAGGCTTCGACACCTTTCCCTCCCCTGCGAGCTCCTGTTCCTGCCCCTCGCCTCGCGGCTCATCAGCTGCACCTTTGATTTAAAGAAGGAAACCCCAGACATTTCTGAGCACGGCTCACACTGAGCCATCCCACCGCTGGAGCGGCACACGCTGCCCTGGGCAGGGAGGAAAAGCCAGACCCAGGAGCTATAAATCACTCCTGTTTGCCAGGCTACCCAAGCATGAAATAGCCTCTCAGCTGCTCCAAGGGCTGCCAGACTGGGCGCTGTGGGATGTGGCTCTGCCTGTGCTGAACGGGAGAAAGGATTTCCTGCCAAATTATTTGGAGTGAATGGCCAAAGATCCTGAATTTTTCACCCCCCTTCCCTCATTCGGAAGAAGACCTGACATGAAACCGAGGGAAAAGCAAAGGCTCAGGATCTCTGAGATGAGGAAGCTGCGAAGTAAAATATTGCCTGGAAATAATTCCAAGGGAAACTGTTCCATGGTGTGCAGGTGCTCAGGTGCTCAGCAGAGAAGAGACAGGAATGCTGGAAGGAGCAGAGCGGGCATGACAGCAACTGCGGGAGTGACCAACACAAACCAAGAGGCATTTGGGCACTAAAATCCTGTCCTGGGGCGGCTGCTTCCTTCCCTGGGGCGGCCCGGAGGTGCTGGCAGCCCCAGGGACACCTGCAGCCGGTGACAGCTCCTGCCAGGGTTTGGGCTGTGACACCTGTGGGGCTGTGGGACACCCACACCCCCTCTGCGGGCGTTTTGTGACACCGGCATCCCTCTCTGGGGTCTGTGTGACACCCGTGGGGCTGTGTGACACCCACTGTCCTCCCTGGGGGGTTTTGTGACACCTGCATCCCTCTCTGGGGTCTGTGTGACACCCACTGTCCTCCCTGGGGGTTTTGTGACACCCCGAGCTCTGTGTGGGGGTTTTGTGACACCTGCATCCCTCTCTGGGGTCTGTGTGACACCCATGGGGCTGTGTGACACCCACTGTCCTCCCTGGGGGTTTTGTGACACCTGCATCCCTCTCTGGGGTCTGTGTGACACCCCCAGCTCTCCGTGGGGGTTTCGTGGTACCTGCACCCCTGGTGGGGGCTGTGTGACACCCCAGCCATCCGTGGGGGTTTTGTGACACCCACCCCCCGTGGGAGCTGGGCCATCACATGGGGCTGCTCCCATGTGCTGGAAATGCAGATCCCAGCACAGGCTGCTCCAGCCCAGCGGGGAGCAGCCGAGGCAGGCAGCAGTGTTAAGTCCTTTTCTGGGACTTTAAGAACATCAGAGCGCTCCAGAGCGTGGGCAAGAGCCTCGGGTGAGAGTCAAGTGTCATCCAGATGGTTTTCTCTGCCCTGCAGCACCTCGTGTCCTTTTCCTGCCTCGCCTGCAGCCCTCTCCGAGCCGACTGCCTTGGGTAATGGTTTCACCACAGGCAGCTGCTCTCTGCTTTCCATTTCCACAGCAGGAATTCCTTTGCCTCCCCCAGACCTCTCCTCCCCACCCAGGAGCGAGGGGCTGGCATGGCTGATGTTGGGTTCTGAGCATCCTTCCCGAGCAGGGCATCGTCACACCAATAAAAAAGCAGGAACAGAAGCAGAACTGAGGGCACTCCCTCTTTTCCAATCCCCCACCTGCCCTGTCCCTTCCTGGGGAGGGTCTTGGGGCAGTGAGGGGCCACCCAGCTCCACTGAAACCACGATCTTCTCCCCCACGGCTTCTGTGGATCAGGTCAGGGGCACCAGTGTGGCTCCCACTGGGGAATTCTGGGTCAGAACTTACAGAATATGGAGCTGCTGAAAACAGAAATTCCTGGAGGCTGCCCCTTTCTTCAAAATATTTAGGATTTTTGTCAAAAAAAAAAGGCTGACAACACCCAAACTGACTCTTTTGGACTGGCTTCTCATGCTCTGCAGTTTCCAGCCAGCATTTTTCAGTGGGTTTTGGCAGAAAATCTTTGGGTTTTGACAGTTGTTCTTTTCTCAATGACAAGCTGACATCTTCCACTACCTTTTTTTTTTTTTTTTTAAAGAGTATCTGAGTTTGGGTTCTTGGGATATGACTGGAGAAAAAAAAAAATAAAAAGGACTGATTTTCACAAACTCTCCAGTAATAGATGTGAAATGATCAGTGGCCAGGATGATCCCAGTGGCGCTGGGAACGGGGGACAGAGCACGACCTCCCCATTCCTCCCAGCCAGGAGCACCAGATTTACCCATGGCATTTCAAACAGCTGTGCCACCATCACCTTCTGCCTGCAAGGCTGAAAATTCACTGACTCCTGCCAAGGCTGGGAAGAAGCAAGCAGCTCACTCAGAGTTTTCAGTTTCTGCCCCAGCTTTGGGGTCTCCTCCGGTCCAGGTAAGCATCACTGAGCTTCTCCTCACACTGACCTCCCTCCATAAATCGAGAAGGTATCAGGCATCTCCACCTGATGAAAACAGAGACTGATTCCCCCAGAGCACTCCTGGGAAAAGCCCTAAATGCCCCTTCCCTGGCTCATGACCGAAGTTTGTCCCTGTCACCTCCCAGAACTCCACATCCCCTGAGCTCCAGCTCCTGCCTGACCTCCCATCCCCAGCAGAGGGAAGAGGATGAGCCCAGCTCAGAAGGACCTGACTGGCACCCGAGGAATCATCAGAGTCGTGTCGCCCTGACATGGTTCTTTACAATTTACTGCATGTGATGGACTCGGGAAATGTTGCTCTTTTAATTACAGCGAGACGCCAGGCAAGATTGGTTATGCAAGTCAATAAATCACTTGGCTGCACTGATTAAACAGGAGTAATATTTTGAATAAGTGACTGTCTCAGGAACGATCATTACAGTATTACATTATCATTCTCCTCTGCATGTATATTACAAACAAAATTAAATGGAGATGTCAAGTTGAACAGAGACTAGACACTAATTAAGGCAAAAGCTGTGAGGCTTTTTCTCCTTTCTCCAAAGGTGAGGCTGTGGAGCAATGACCACTAGGAGCACCCCCACTCAGTGGCTTTTCCCACCTGTTCTCTGGGTTTAACACTCACCTGCTGATGAGGCTCCAGGGCAGCACCTGCAAAACCAGTGGGCAGATGGAAGGAGGATCAGAGGAAATGTTCACATCAGGCAGAAAGGAGATAGATGTCCTTACAGCAGAAGGATGCTCTGCCAGGGATGGGGGGTGCTCTCCATGGCTGGGAGAGGAGCCCAACTGAGACAAACCCAGGACAACGCGACCCAACCCAACCCAATCCAACCCAGCCCAGCCCAATCCAATCCAATCCAATCCAATCCAATCCAATCCAGCCCAGCCCAGCCCAGCCCAGCCCAGGCCCACCTGGCTTTAGTCAAGCAGACAAGGGCCACATCCTGGCAGCCACACTGTGTGATGGCCCACACTATGAGCAAGGTGAGGGACACGATCCAGTGATCCTCCCCAGTCCTGAGCTCTGAAATGATGAATTGTATCAGCCATTCCGGGCGAACGTTATTTATTTGATCTGATTTTTACGGAGGATTAATTTTTCTGAAAGCACCTACTGGTACCTTGAGGAAACATTGGCATGTTCATTAGATTTATAGCTTCTTCCTGGCTAATGACTAATACATGAAGAGCCTGAGCCTGGTCCCTGCGAGGCAGGCAGTGTCTCGTGGGAAGGATACACCAAGTGAGAGAAAAGCCTCTGTTAAAGTGACTTCTCAAAATAACCATAATGGTGTGTCTTAGCTGGTTGCCAGAAGTGAGACGAGAGAATATCATCAAGGTGAAATACTTTCTGATGAGCATCTTTCACACTGCAGAGCCTCAGCCAGGTGCAGGAAAGCTTCCAGCTGACCGGAGGTTAAATCCCACATCAAATAGTGAGTTTTGTTCCAGAGCTCATCAGCCTGCTCCTGCTCCTCCAAAGCAGCTGGAACAAGCTGTGGGGCTGGCCTGACTCCAGCAGCTTGGCAGCTCTGACCTGCCCCCTCGGCAGCCCTGCCGTGCCCCCAGAGCTGGCAGTGCCATGCCCTCCCAGGCCATGGTGTCCTGGCAGGGCTGACCAGCAGTTGTGGCCAGAGCCGGCTCCTCCAGACTCACGTCCTGTCACCACCTGCACAAAATTGATTTTTTAGCACCAGGCAGATGCGTGTTAAAAGTCAGGAGTGCAATTTAGGGGGTTAGCAGCAGCCTGGAATGGCTCCTTTATCTATTTTTTATTGCTCCAGCCTCTCAAGTCCCAGCTGACACATGCAGTAGTCAGGGCTGTTATCTGTTAGTGCTGCCTGCTCCTGGCTGCTGATGTCCCCATTCCCCAGGACTTTATGTGGGATCTAGGAACATGAGTGGGTCTGCTCTGCCTTGCCTCACCTCCGCATCATCTTCACTGTCATCAACATCCACACCCACAGATCTCCCAGCATCTCCCTCTGCAGCCCAGGGATCTCCCTCCTGTGCCCAGCCTGGCTCCCTCCCATCTCTTCTGCCAGAGCCAGACCCCAGACACTGCACATTCCTCATGCCCATCCTGCAACAATGGGTTTGGTTTTCTTGCATTGAGGGAGCCCTGGCATCAAACGGTATTATCGATGAAAAGAGAGATTTGATTAATAATTTGCCCAGAAATTGCTGTCTGGGATGACTGATGGCCCATGGGCTACCAGCAACAGAGCTGAGCTGCTCCTGCAGAGCAGGGCAGCAGTGCCAAACTGCAAGTGAAAAACACTTCTCCTGCACCACCGTCATTAAAACGTGGTGAATTTTTCAGGTGATTCCAGTGTCATTCATGCTGACTTCAGACCATGTCTCATTTGCCTTGCAGCAGCATTCAGACAGATCTCCAACGAGCTACACACTGAGACTTTAACATTCATTTCCATCCATTTCTCTTTTCTTTTCTTTTGCCCTGTGGGGCTTAGAAAGAGTCAGGAATGTCTGTTCTGTGTCACAAGGCTGCATTGCGCATCACCAGAGCTGCTCCACCAGTGCAAACACTTGGATTCCAGCCCTGGGAAACGTGTACATGGGTCAGGCTGGTGCAGCACGAGGGGAGGCAACATCACGACTCTTGCACCGCCATCTGTCCCCAAATTTAGAGCCTGCCTGCCTGGTACTGCCACAGGGTCACCCCAGGGAGGGACATTCTCAGTGAGGAGCCTGACACGCTCTGCTGACATGGGGGTAGAGGCAGGTTAAAATCTGGTGCTGCTCAGATCCCCTGGGGTGCTGGAGAACACAGGAGGAGAGCGCAGGATGGCAGAGGGGAGGGTTAAACCAGCCTGAGAGCCAGCCCTGCCTCTGCAGAGACATTCATTCATGGGAGAGCCGTGCTTCAGCTCAGCTCATGCGGGATGCAGCAGCTTTAAAAACCTAAGTGGGACATTAAATAATTCACAGAGCACCCAGCAGTGCAGTGAAACCCCTTGGAAGGGCGATAGGAAATGTTTATAAAAGCACTTCCAGCCCTTGGCCAGCCAAGAGATCCAGGGGTCCAGAGATCCAGGGGTCCAGAGATCCAGGGGTCCAGAGATCCAGGGGTCCAGGCAGCAGCCACAGCCACAGGAATACAGGGAGATGTGTGCCCACATCCCTGGTGCTGGACATGGCACTGAACCTGATGCCTTGGATTTTAGCTTTTAGATTTTCCTGTATTCGTAACCCTGCAGTTCTTTAGTGTATAACTCCAAACTCCATGTGCAGTGTGAGCTGCTGCTCTCCCATTCTGGGCAGACACAGCAATTCCTCTCCAGGCCTGGCAATCAAGGACCCCTCACTGCCTCACGCCCTGAAAAATTGAAACAAAAGTGAGTTGGGGGAGCAAACTGGGGGTAAATGACTTCATTACCTGAAGCTGTAACTGGGAGATGAACCCCCAATATGCAAATGGACCAAACTTATCAAAGTGTGAAACCTGTGACCCATTGTCCATTTTGGGTGCAGCCCCTGGAGGGCTTTGTCTGCCCGACAATAAAGGCCCCTTTATAAAGGCCCCTCAATAAATGGAACTGCTTTTATTCCCTTGATTTTGTCTGGGCTCTCCTTTTAGGTAGCTCAAAAAGGCATCAGACCTGCTGAAGGTCTGCTCTGCGCGGGGCTCTCGGGCCCACCAGCCCTTCCCACCCAGGAAATGCTGCTCAATTCCTTTGGTCCTGCCTTCTCTCTGGCAAGTCTTGGCCTACAGACCCTTGTTCTCACCTTAATTAGCTTGTGGGTTTGTTCCCGATTGTGTTAATCTCCTCAGCAAAACGCTTGTTTGGGCATTTACACCTAAGCAGCGTTTGGCAAAGCAGGAGCTGCAGAGTGTCAGCACGGGCAGGGGAGTGTGGTGTGCCCTGGCACACGGCCCCGAGGAGTTTTCTGGCTGAGAAAGGGGAGAGAGAACCTGCAGAGAGAACCTGGAGGTGTGGGGAGAGCTGCCGGAGCCCCCCGGCACCGCAGGCAGAGCCAGACTCTGCAGGGACGCGCTTGCTCAGCACAGAGAGTTTGGTCTGGAGCAGCTTTGGTCCTTGCAGTGAAACAGGAGGGGCCCAGAGGCGCCGTGACCCCACTCAGGGCTCAGCTGCCACGGGGTGTGACAGCTGGGATTGAGGGTCCTGTGGAGCAGGAGTGCAACCCGTGAGGTACAGGATGGCCAGGGATGGGGATGGCTCCATGGAGGGGAGGTACAGGATGGCCAGGGATGGGGATGGCTCCATCTCCACGGAGGGGAGGTACAGGATGGCCAGGGATGGGGATGGCTCCATGGAGGGGAGGTACAGGATGGCCAGGGATAGGGATGGATCCATGGAGGGGAGGTGGAGGATACCCAGGGATGGGGATGGATCCATGGAGGGGAGGTACAGGATGGCCAGGGATGGGGATGGACCCGTGGAGGGGAGGTACAGGATGGCCAGGGACATCTCCTGTCACATCAGGGCTGGGGATGGCTCCATGGAAGTGGGAGCAAAGTTCCTGTGGAGCCAGGAGAAGGGCCAGGCTCATGGCTGTGTCACAGGTCACCACTGGCACAGGACCAGGTGGGTCAGACAGGTCTCCAAACATGAGTTCTCTGTGCTGGGAGGGAGATCAAACCTGTGTACCCCCCCTTCCTCCTTCCCCTCTTCTCTCCATCTCCATCTCCAGCCTCAGCTCTGCAAGGGTTAAAACACAGATATTGCCTTTCTGCTCAGTGAACCAAGTGATAGGATTGCAGTTAATGGTAATTTGAACATGTTTGGTCAACTAGAAATACATAACTAGATTGAAACATGAAAATGCCCTACGAATTTATACAACTGATGCATTTGAACGCGCTCAGCTGTTAACTTCATTGCAAGAAGGATAGGAGAAATAATTTGCAGCAACCCACACATTTTTTATTGAACCTTTGCAAATAGGAATAATGTATCAAACATATCTCTGTGTCTGCCTCACACCTACAGACAGCAGCACTGCTCACGTATGAGTCACCTGCAGCGTTGGGGATCTGATAGCAGAGGTTTTCAAGATACAAAAGATTTCTCTCTCTTCTGACCTTGTTCCTTTGATAGCCGGAGCTCTCCCAGCAGTTGCGGGCACACAGACACCGTCTGCTTCCCCTCCCTCCAGCCTAAGCCAGGCGCCTCCCTCTCAAGTTTAACTTTGAGCTGCACAATGACCATCAGGCCACCCTGCTCGGCCATTCTGTCAAGTAGAGAAGGCTCTGCCAGTGTCACAACCACCTGAAGAACAAAGGGTCTCAAACCTCCTCCCCACTTGTACCTGCCAGCAATCCCAGCTGGATATACTCCCTTTTTTTTTCTAAGAAATGCATCAAAGAAATGCAAGCCACGGCTGCCTGTTCCCCAGCCTCCAAGGAAGGAGGTGGGAGTAGCTCTAGCTGGGATCCCACATGGAAATTCACTCCTGCGCAGAGCCAGAGGCGCTGGCTGGGATGTTTCTGGAACTGCTGCTGGTGTGGCTTTTCAGACCTCTCATCCTGCCCCATCAGGTACCTCTCGCTCCCTGCTGGCTTCCCGCAGCTTGTCACACGCCCTGGGAGGGGGATGGAGCTCTTGGGTGGTCCATCAGAACAGCCCCCACCAGTGGGGCCGAGAAGGAGAGAGAGAGAGGATGGAGCTGGGGGCTGTGGTGGGGCTGGGGCTCAGCAACCCCCTCGCTCATCAGCTTCAGAGGCTGACACTCAGTGAGCTGACAATAAATGTTCCAGCTTTCCATATTTCAGCGTCGCCATTTTCTCCCCTCATCTTGTTAGAGGGTGTAATTTATGTTGTGTGTGTCCATTTACCAGCCATTATATCTCAAATGAAAGAAGAGATGAAACATATTCTCTATTTAAAGCTTCCAAAATAGGCCTGATTAATATGTCCAATTGATTGTTCAGCTGTTCTACTTGCTAATCTGCAAAAACTAATTAGACAAGTGGGAAACCAAAATACTGGGTCGTTTCCATTGTGTGCTAATGAATGTTCTTTGGTTTAGCAAATGTTTTGTTTCTACCATGGAAAAAGAATAACACTGGAGATGGATCTGGCTGCCATAGAGAGAAACTGCACCACCAGTCAGATCCATAATTGATACGTCTGAGTAGCCTGGCCTAGAAAAAACTAGATACAGCCTCTCTAGAAGCCTGTGTTTGGGGCCAGACTGCAAACAAGCTTCCTGGGTTAAATCTATTTTAAAAAACATGGCACTTTAATCAGATTGCCAAGCTCACAGCCCTCCTTGCCCTCTCACATCCTCACCCCAGCTAATAAACCCTTTTTGCCCCAAAGATGCCTTTCTGAAAGAGTCCTAGAGCGACTTCAGGTCTTTTGGAAAGAGCCTCTTCTTTCCTCTAGAATTCTCTCAGAGACTTCTGCTTTCAATTCCCCATTTGCAATTTGCTGCTCAATAAGTGAATTTGCTCTTGGTGCTGCAATTTGGAGTGTCTGAGCATCACATCCTTAATTGTTCCAATTACTAACGAGGCTGCTGGGAGCCGTGTAAGCTCAGGCCTTTGCTACCTTAAAACGGGTACCTAAAACCAGGAACACTAAAAATGGATAATTCAGGTCAGAATGGGAAGAAGAGAGAGCTGTGCAGGATGTGGGGAGGAATTTGTCTGCAACTCAGCAGCCAGGAGAAGCCAGGAGCTCATCTCCAAGTTTCAGTAAGCCGAGGAGAGGTAGTTGAGATGCAAATGTATGCACTTTGTAAACAACCCTTTTACTGCAGGTTAAAAGCCAGTTTCTGGAATTACATACAGAGGAGACAATTAGAGAACTCCCAGTCTGTGACTCGGCTCAGATCAGCACGTATGGCTCAGCTCGGCAGAGTAAAGAGCCCTGATCAGCTTGATCCTCTCCTGTTTGATCTGGAACTTACACAATGAATATCTAATGCCTGCCTGCTCAGTACCCAGGACTCCTTAAACTGAATAACTGATTCCATTAAGAGGGCATTAGCTCTGTACGCTCATAATTAATCTCCTCGAGAGAACTAATAGTTCAAAGGACTAGCATGGAGCAAGGACATTTTACATCACACAGCTCGTTTTCCCCTAATTGATTAATTTAAAGCGATCTCTAGAGCCACATTCTGTGGCACAGAACCTCTTCACCCCACACATGGGGAAAAATAAATAGCCAGCAGCTCTACCACGTTCCTCGGGTCCTGTCAGAGCAGAGCAGGAGCACAGGAGTGGAGTCCAGGACTGATGTTCATGAGCCTGAGCCTGCAGTGCCCAGGGACAGCTCGGAGCAGCAGCTCCCTCCTTTCATCCCGCAGCTCTGCTCCATCCCCTGGCGCTCTCCTGCAGTATTTCAAAACCAAGAGAGCTCTTTAAATACCCTCACTGCCGACCTCTGCCCTTTCCCACTCCTTCTGGAGAGGAAGGAATCAGCTTCACACACGGCACATCCGAGGCTGTGGCAAGGAGAAGGCGACAGCGCTCGCTCGCGTCAGCTCTGCAGCACCTGCCTGTGATGTTTGCTCCTTCCTAGCCACGACATTCCCAATGAGCGCCTTGTTCCTTCCCCACTGCCAGGCCAGGGAAGGGCCTGGCACACCTGGGGTCCCTGGGACCCCATCTCCCCGGGGCTGGCTGTTGCCAGGGCACTGGACTGGGTGCTGCTGCCATTCAGGCTGCCCAGGAAGCTGCTGCTCTCCCGTTCTGCTTTGTTTTTTTGTCAGGGAACCCAGCACTGCCTCAGTTTGGTGGTTTGCCAGCTGTGTGGGGAGTGAAGCACACCAGTCAGAGAACTGGGGATGCCAGCAGAGGGGTGAGCCACCCCAGGGCAGCCCGGCTGCTGTCCCACGCTGTCCCCTGCCACGCTGAGCATCTGGCAGGGCGTCTCTGCCTGTGGCCACCCCACTCCTCTGCACCCACAGCCTGTGCAGGGCTGGCAGAGCTGCTGCCATGCCAAGGCGCAGTGGATTTGTGCCCACGCCACAGGGGTTGGCAGCAGGGAGAAGGGGCTGCATGCCAATGCCTCGGGATGCTGCCCCGGCCCAGGGCTGGAGCTCTGGGAGATTGGAAACCCAAAGGGCTGTCTCCTTCACAGGATGGGATGATTTCCTTCTCACTCTAACAGGCTGGAGGGCACTGGAGATGCCAGAGGGAAAATCATCTGTGGGACAAGGCAGTGGAGAGGGAATTCCTCCTGACATGCCCTAAACCCCTGTGCATCCCACTGCACTTCTGCTCCTCACTGGAGCACACTCCTGTCACAAACGCAGAGCTGATTTTATCAATTACTTCTCAGAAGATGGTTTTGATCCCAATATGCTTCACTGGATCAGTAAATAGAAAGCCTGCTCAGAGAAAAAATGGCCTTTTCTTAGAACTGGCAAAACACCGTGGCTGCTGCTGAGAGAAACTGCCCAGCACGAGCGGTGCAGCAGACACCATACACAAATAACCACAAGTATCACCAGCTAAATTGAAAACCAGAGTCTTTGCTGCTGGAATCAAATACTCCTGTGGCCTTTGGCCATGGCTGGCCCCAGGAGGGTTCACGGTGCTGGGTGTTGCCATCATGCCCAAGATATTTGACCGACTTCTTATAATCTGAATTAAGTGAGGAGTTGTTTTTCTAAATAGTGAAGACATAGAAAAGATGAAAACAACAAACCCAGGCCTTGAAACAAGTCTTTGCTGCTCAGCAGATGCTGACAAGGTGTTGTAGCAGGATCTTCTGGATCCTGAGGGGATCCCCTGGTGGGACCTGGGGCTTCTTAACTAGGAAGGACTCAGACACTGCAAAGCAGCCCCAAAACGGGCTGGCTGAAAGCATCAGCAGCACTGGCTCTTGGATCGAATAGTGATGGAGTGCCCTTCACAAAACCCTGTGGATTTGCAGCCTGGCAAACCTCCTGCTTCACCTGCCCAATCTCCCTTGCACCTGCCCAGCCTTCTGCCACCTCTAGCAAGATTTACATACAGATTTACCAAGGTTTTACATACAGATTTACCAAGGTTTTTCACATATGGCACTTGAAGCAAAGTTTGAGTGTAGTGGAAAAGAGGGTTTTGCCTTGAGAGCCACTGCTTGGCTGCAGTGCTGGTGCTATCTGTGCCCTGTTGGCTGCTGCGTGTTTGGCAGAGCTCCCTGTGCTGGTCTAGAACCAGGGTTTAGTTCCAAGCTGAAGCTGTTTTCGCTGTGAGCCCCATGCAATCTCTCTGGGCTGTTTCCCCCAGAGTGGGGCCAGTGCTGGCGCTGTTCTTGCCACCAGCCCTGGCTGCGTGCCAAGCCCTGCAGGAAAATCTCCATCACACCTGAAATGGTCCCACAGGGACAGGTGCCCCCTGGCAGCAGCATCACACAGAGGCAGGGGGACAGGAATCCACCTCTCTCATAAATAAGAAACGTTTCAGTTGGAACCAAATCATTCACTCTGCTCAGGACCAGGCGCCAGCTGACCACGGTCACAAACACCCCAAATTTCCAGTAGTACCCAAAGAAAAGACAGTCTCCAATAGCTGCTGCAGATGCTACACAATGATTCCCCGATATTTAATTCTCGGAGAGGTTTGATAGCTTTCCATAAGTCAAGGTTTATTTGCCTTCCCGCGAATGTCGTGCATAATTCTTGTGGAAATGTTTATTTGCCTAATGCAACTTTTAGTGTCCAGGTTATTTATTCCTTCCATTTGTCAGCTAAAAGAAAGTCCCCCCTTAGCCTCCAGCCTGATTACTTACAGTAATGCGGTGGCTCAGGCTCTTTCATCTTCTCAGTGTGACTGAAATGCATTTACAGCTGAATGGATTATCACCAAAAAAAATCTAATTTTAAAAAGTATACTACATTTTAATACACTTTGCATTGCACATAAGTAATCTGGGAGCTAAAAGCTAATCAGAGGCTTCTATTTTGTTAACTGTGAGGATTAACCAATAAAGGGGATGTGTATGGGGAATTTCAGAATGAGGAAACTACCAGGTTTTCATCTCTGTTATTTATGTGATGAGTCCCCACGAGGCCTCACTCATCACACCTGACTGTGGACATGCAGGTGCCCAGAGCAGTGTGGCCCCAAGCTCATCTGGGAGCTGAAAGCTGCTCCACGGCCCAGCATCTTTCCCAACATCCCCAAAATCCCCAGAGCTGCCCCTGCCTCTTCCTGGGGCTTTCCACCAAATGTGCAAAGGCTCTTTCCAGGTGGGAGCAGCTTGTGCTGCTCTCCTCCTCCTTCCCACTGCCCCAGACTGCGGGGTCCATCACAGCCCATCTTCTGCAGAATTCACAGAATGCCAGAATCACGGAGGCTGGAAAAGATCTCCAAGACCATCAAGTCCAAGCTTTGGCCAAACCCCACCTTGTCAACCAGCCCAGAGCACTGAGTGCCATGCCCAGTTGTTCCTTGGACACCTCCAAGGGTAGGGACTCCAAACCTCCCTGATAGCCCCTTCCAATGCCTGACCATGGTTTCCATGAAAAAATTCTTCCTGCTGTCCAACCTTAAAGCCCCTGGAGCAGCTTGAGGCTGTTTCCTCATGTCTGGGAGAGACTGACCCCCACCTGGCTACAGCCTCTTTTCTAGGGCTGGAGAGTTCTGGAAAAGCCCTTCCAGCTCCAGCTAAAGCCCAGGCTCACCAGAGGAGCCCGTGGGGGACCAGTGGGGCCTCACAGGCACCCCCTGTCCCACGGGAACCTGTCCCACCCCCCTGCCCCGGAGCCCACTCACTCATCGGCTCCAGAACACAGAGCTGGCAAGAAAAAAAAATGAAAAATAATCCTGCTAGAAGAAATTACTGTATGTCAAAAAATAATACTTTGCCCCCGGACTTTCTGCTCCCACTGAAAATGAATCATCTTTTGGCATTAAGCAGCCACAGCTTTGTTATTAACAATCAATACCATTACAATACACCTAAAACTTGACTAAATGCAATTATGGCACATCAAAGAATGTTACAGCTTAAGGGGCTTCAAAGACTTCTCAGCAGGGATCCTGAATCCCTGGCCTTGGCTCCCCTGCACGCAGATGGAGGGAGAAGTCACCTTCATCAGTGGGACAGGAATGCTTGGGGAGCATCCAGGGGGATGCACGGGGTCACAGGAGCCAGAGAAACCATCCTGCCACTGCCTCATGGCCTGGGGAGACTCATCGAGTCCAACACCGTGAAATTAACTCACTGCAAAACAACAATTAGCACAACAAGGCCTCCTGGGATCCAGTGAACAGGAGCCTGGCACAAGAGGAAGCGACAGAGCGAGGCCTCAGTGCCACACGCACCCGTCCTGCTGCTGGGCACGGAGAGGGGCATCTGGGATTGGGAATGGTCTGCCCAGGGGATTGTTCATTGCTTTGATGTGCTCTTTGGGATGCATTAAAAACTGCAACTTAGTGCTCAGTGTGAGAATGGATTCGACTCCGCACGCAAGCTGTCACCTGTGCTGAGAGGTGTGAAAAAATTATGAGCTGCATTGTATGGAAACTACAACTAGTGCTTACTGCCAGGGATAAACACAGACATTTGAGCTGGGAAGTTGAAATTAAGTTGTACACAAAACGCAGATTTATTTGGTGGGTTTGTGGGGAATTGGCACATCATACAGTTTCACCCATGGGAATCAAGGCTCCTGCCCATCATTCATAAAAATAATCACATCTATTACCTGCCTTGCCTACGGCTCTGGGTATTTGTACATCCAACCCCACCTGCCCCTTCCTGAGCTGGGTTTAAAGCCCACGGGGCAGAGCCAGCCCGGTGGCTCCAGTGGCCACTGTGCCCTTCATTTGTGAGCCCTCGGGGCTGCTGCCTCAGGGTGATGCCCTGGAAACGCTTCCAGGCTGGCAGGAGCATCCTGCTGAACACCTCAGCATCCTGCCCAACCTCAGCCCCTCCAGCCCAGGACAAGGAACAGCCTGGGCTCCTTGCTCTCCCTCCTGCTGCCCCCTCACCTGCAGCCACAAACAGAGCACTTCATGTCCTGCTTGCTGGCTGTGCCCTTAACACAACAGCACAGAGGGAGAGATGTTTCCTATTTTTAGCTCTGTCTGGAGTGTTTTCTCCTGGATGAGCTGTCACAACACCTCCTGCTCCCCGAGCCAGGGCTGCTCACACCAGGGACACCTGGGCACAGGCAGAGCTCCTGCAGGGAGACGAGGGCTCAGCTGGGCTGGCAGTGCAGGGCCCAGCCCGCAGCAGGGGCAGCTTGTGTCTGTGATGCCATTCCCACTGCTGGGAAGAGCTATTTCTGCAGGGAAAGAGAAGGCAGGAGTCACATCCGAGACCTCTGAAGGCTGGCTGGTCTTTCTGCAGAAGCCCACAGTTCTTCCTTCCAGCTGCCTGCTTCTTCCCAGAAAGAACAGGAGCGATTTTTCCCCTGAACATCCTTTTTCCCACATCCAGGCTGAGTCTTCTGAGAGTCTGCCATCCTCCCCAGAGCTGTGCCTGCCCCCCACGACATCTCTGTGCCTGCTCCTGAGTCCTCCTGCCCTGGTGACATCCCACTGCTGTGCATGGGACACCCAACAGACCCCTCGGTACCCCGTGCCAGCCTGTCACTGCTCCCTGTCACCCAGCAGCCTGGAAAAATGCACAGGGGGGCCGTGGGCTCCTCTCCTCTCCTCTCCTCTCCTCTCCTCTCCAGGCTCTGTTCTGGCAGTGCTGTGTCACCCACAGA
>VWZN01018307.1:913310-923409 GCA_013396955.1 Regulus satrapa
GCCCTTCATCCCTCTGTGCCCTTCACCCTTCTGTGCCCTTCATCCCTCTGCACCCTTGATCCCTCTGGCCTTTAATCCCTCTGTGCCTTCATCCCTCTGTACCCTTCATCCCTCTGCACCCTTCATCCCTCTGGCCTTTCATCCCTCTATGCCCTTCACCCCTCTGTGCCTTCCCCTCTGTGCCTTCCCCTCTCTGCACCCTTCATCCCTTCACCCTGAAAGGAATGAGGGATTTGTCTTCACAAACAAACCGTGGGGCTGTAGATAAAACTAGCACTGAGAGATAAAAGAAATAACGGGAAGGATCCCACTGATTGATAAATGGAATGAGAGAGATTTGTCTTTACAAAGAAACTGCGCGTCTGCTGGTAAATAAAATTGGATACTGAGAGATGAAGGAAGCAATGGGAAGAACCATAAATTCCATAGGAATTCCACTGACTGACACAATGAAAAGGAAAAGGGAGGGGCGTGTTATACATTAGAAGGGGGTCTTAGGTATCAGGCATTTCGAGGAGTCTGTACCTCTCAAGTGCCTCGGCCAATGGGGAAAGAGAGGGTGAAATGCAACCAGGAAATCAGGATAAAAAGGAGGCTGTGTCCGCCAAAAATCTGAAAGACCCCATGGGGAATGCCCCACGACCTCTCTCTTTCTTCAAAAAAAGTTACGGGACTCCTCTGTCTCCTTTTTGAACATAAACCTCAGATATTTGTGGATTAATTTTCCTGACAGCCCCGCCGTGCCCTTCACCCCTCCGTGTCCTGCAGCACCGTCCCACACATCCCCAGCTCCTCCTGTTCCAACCCGTTCTAACCCCAACACCCTTCAATCCCCCCTCCTTAATGAGGGAGATTTCACTGCAAGGAGCCTGACAGCCCCTTCATCCCAGCCCAAAAGGGTGAGGAATCGCTGACCCTGAGAGTAAAATGCTTAAATTCATTAGTGACTGCTCTGGTGGCAGCCGATTACACGCAAATTTCTGCTCGGTGATTAATTTAATCGCAGTAAATGGTTCCACCGTTCACTTTGGGGAAGCTGATGAAATAAGAGAATTCAGTTCTCTTCTGAGTTTCACATTCTTGAAAAGCAAATTTTTGGCTCAAAGTGGAAGTTTAATTTAATTACAAAATTAAACTCCCTTGTACTGGAAGAAGGAGGGCTTCCTTAAAAGTGTCAGGAGAGCAGCCATGGCAGAGGAACAAGCCCGTGGTTCCTGGGCTGCCAGTCCCAGAACCCAGCCCAGAATGGCAAGCACCAAATAAAACAAAAACCCTGCAGTCTGCTCCTGCTCTTTACTCATCAGCTTAATGTGACTGAACAAAGGAGCAAATTACCCGTTCCTTCATAGAAATCTCTGTGGAGGAAAACTTTAATTTGCTGGATAAATGACACCTTCCAAATTGCTGATCTTTTAAATACTGGTTTGGATGATCCTCCGGCATTTCTGAGAATGGAGAGCACACCTCACCCCAGAGCCTGGCAGGAGCTGGGTGAGGACACCAGGATCAGCAAATCACCCTCCCTCTGCCTGTGGTTCTGTCCTCTGTGGCTGGTTAGAGATCTGATTTTCTTTAAGGCACCCAGGCTCCTCCTTTTCATATTAACCAGCCAGTTAATGCGATGGATTTCACTGCTCCACAGGCCAAAGAAAGCTGTGCTCCCTCCCAAAATGCCTCAGAGCTACATAAAACCATCATCAGAAAAGGTAGAAAAAAAGTCACAAACAATTATTTATCGACTTATAGTTTAAGAAAATGTTGTTTCCTCTCAGTACCAGAATAAAATGAGATCCAGGCTCTAATGCTATTGCTCCCACTCTTCAATCAATAGCTTCCACAATAACTCAGCCTTGCTCACCCCAGCCCACATTTTCAGCCTCATTTCTCAGCGCTTTTGACGAGCCCTGGAGAATAAAAGGATGTGGAATTACACCAACCATATTATACACAAGTGATGTGAAAAATGCCCCTGGCACCCAGCTGCTCACACAGTCGATAAATTCTGCAGTGGTTTCTGCTCCTTGCCAGGGCCATATCACACCTGGAAAGCACCATGTCCTTCCTCGGAGCAGCTGTCTGCTGGGAGGTGATGGAGGAGAGCCCAGCTCGCGCACGGCTGGGCTGGGGATGGGGGTCATCATCTCTAAAAGCCAACTGTGCTCCTGATTGCCTTCTCCACTTTGTTCCCAACATTACAGCAGGTCCTTAGCTCGCGGTGACATTTACAGTTCTGCAGTGTCCCATCCCATCATACCTTCATTTAATTTGGTTCATTCCATTTGGAGGTGATCAGTGCTGGGATTCACGAATTACTCTGACAACCCAGAGGCTGCCAGGGAGAAGTTCTCCTCCTGCCCCACTGCTCATTTTTTGAGTTCTGTCAGGGAGCTCACCAGGGGAAATGTGGAAGCCTGTAATTACTAAGTTATTCCAATAATTTAGATTTTCTAAAACACTTAACTCTGATTCTGGAAGGTCTCAACCATCTCCCAGGCCATGTCAGAGTCAGACCTCATGGTACCCTCTGATCGAAGTCCATCATCCCCTGAGCATCACTGCCCTGGATTTGGCTTACCAAAAGCTACCTCTTCCCCTCTATGAATGTCATTAATAATTACTAAAAAAATGCACCTCAGCTTGGGATAAAATAAATATGTGAATAAAAGACAGATCTAATAAACCTGGACAGAATTTATGATTTTTCTCAGCCATCGCTTTGCCAGAGATAATGTTGCGCAGTAAAGCTGATTTGCTGGATGAGAACCATATAATTTATCCTGTCAGGGAACATAAGAAATCTTGTCTATGAAGGGGATGACTGATGGGCTCATGGAAACTGGCAGGGAAGCAAATAAAATAATTTTGTCTGTTAAAAATATCTAATTATCATGTCCTTGTTTATGACAATGCACGCGGGTGAGGACTGTGTCAATACCTATACCAGAGATCTCTGCTTTATGCTGAAACTTTCCTTTCATTTCAGAGTTTGAGAATTTTTACAGCTAATAATTACAGCCATTAGCTCTTTGCGCTGATGTAAGAGCTCATCCCTGAGAAAAAGCTCTGGTACCTGAGCTGACACCACTTCCCTCCCAGGTCTGCTGGGAATTTACTGCATGAAAAGCACGAGTTCAGGTCAGCACAAACCAATCAAACCACCATGAAACAGCCTGTGGCTGTGCTGGGTGTGTGGGTGCTTCTGGCACACACACAGACACTGGGCCATTCCCATCACACAAACAGCTCCCAAAAGGCTTTGCCATTTCAGCTCCTTCTTTGGGCACATCTCTCAGCTTGTTCTGCTCCCTGGAACAAACCCCAGCATGGCCAGGAATCAAAGCTCCCTTGGGAAGGTGAGGATGGGACCTGTCCCTGGGCCACACTGTCCCTGAGCTTCAGGTGTCCATTCTCCCTGTTCCTCTCCCTGCTGCTCTCAACCAGCTAACGTGGCCCCCAGGCTGGAGACCCAGGAGAAGCAAACAGAAACAAAGTGGAAAGACGATGACCCAATGGGAAGAGCTGTAAAAATCAGGGTTTTTTTAAAAATTTCTGTGAAGAGAAATAAAAAATATGTCTAAAAGGCACTGCAGCTGAGAGCTGGAAAGGTCGCGGGTTTGCATTTGCCTGTGCTGGAAGCTCTGCTAATCGCTGTTTAACAGGGTTCACTGGTGAGGAATGGTTTCAGTGGCAGGGCTCGTTCCTCACTGGGAAGTGCAGACCTGGGTTAATAACACCTTATTCTGCACAAAATTCCACTTCACTGGAGCGTGTGTGAAGGGGGCTTTGATTTGAGGGAGGATTGATGCCAGTCCTGCAGAGCAGGGCACCCAACCAGCCACAAACCGAGGCGTTTCTACCCAAACTATCCCCAGCTCTCGTGTGCTAAAGAGTCTCACCAGGCTGATCATTCTGCAATAATCTGGGGGAAAGGGCTGAGCTCCAGTTCTGAGTGTCCAGTCCTGGCCCCTCAGTTTGGGAAGGACGTTGAGACACTTGACCACATCCAGAGGAGGCACCAAGGCTGGTGAGGGCTCTGGAACACGAGCCCTGTGAGGAATGACTGAGGGGAGCTGGGGCTGTTTGGCCCGGAGAAAAGGAGGCTNCTCTGCCCAGCAGAGATTCATTGCCAGGTCATAAAGCCTGCCTGAAGCTGGACCTTCTGTGGGGGCTAACTAAAGAATGTCTGATAAACTGCTCAGCACGGAGCTGCCCCTGTGCTCCAGGGGAAGAACCCAGAGCATTCTGCTGCCGGGAGAAGGGGGGTTGGATGGGCTCCCAAAATCTCTGAGCCCAGAATTCCTGGCTGGCCCAGCCTGGGGCTGCAGTGGGACACCCTGGACAGCTCTTTACAGCCCCCTCTCATCGCCCTGTGCTGGGGGTAGGTGCTGCCAGCACAGCTGATGCCTTGGAGTGGCTGCCTAGAGCAAAGGCTGGACAGGATTAAGAGAATAAAGTGGGTATTTATTAAAGACCTTCAACAGATACACCTTGGGCAGTCAGGAGCCTTCCTAAGATGAACAATGGCCACAAGTTTTTCAGACAATTATGAGTTTGGGCCATTTAGGTATCAGGGGCTAATCCTCCAGTTACAGCTTCAGGTAATGAAGTCAGATACCCCCAGTTTTCTTCCCTGTAATTCACTTTTGCTTATACTTTCCAGAGCCTGAGGCAGGGGGTGTCCTTGTGTCTCAGGAAGGATTGATTTGTCTGACCAAAATGTGAAGAGAGCTCCCTAACACTTATCATAGAGTCCAGAGTTATACGCTAACGCAGTAAAGGATCTGAAAAATATAAAATATGTAAAAAACAAACAAACAAAAAATTAATATAATATAATAAAATATAATAAATATAATAAATATAATAAATATAATATAATATAATATAATATAATATAATATAATATAACATAATTTATTAAATTATAGACTACAAAATATAAAATCTTAAGGCATCACAGCCCTGGCCTGGGACCATGGGCACACACAAGCAGTGAGAGGGTGCCCATGCTGGCACCGACCCAGTGTAGGGGCTCGGCAGGGCAGGGCTGGGCTGGTGGCTGCCCCCAGAGTCCTCCCTGCCAGCGCTGTGAGGAGCTGTGGCACTATTTTTGGAGCGTGCAGTTATTTTGGCATCTGTTTTCTCTGTATTCCCTCTGTTACCTTCACATGCAAGCGGAGAATGACACGGAGGAGCTGTGCTGCTCTCACCCAGGTGTCCTGATGCAGGATAAAACACCACAGGTGCCGTGAGGTAAAACGCCAGAAGAGAAACTGAAAATAATAAACAGGTACAACGGTGCAATAAATAAAGGGGATTAAATCCGAGCAAATTCAGGTGGCATTTATGTAGAGCATCTTCTCTGCAGATTACTCATGTAGAAAATATGTCCACATCAGCACAGACCTCAGTTTAGCTCCAAGATTAGATAATACTCGGGAAAACAACTCTCATAATTCTGTGTTATGTGCTCCAGAGTGAATCCTGTTTGCTTCCAGAGACGCTTGTGCACACAGCTGTATGCAAGGACACAGAAATATCTGAAATAACTCCCCACAGGTGGAGTCTGGCGTGGGCAGGAGAGGAGCAGGCACAGCACAGGCATGGCTGTGGCCCAGAGTCACCTCCCCAGCCCCAGGGGTGAAGGTGACCTCACCCCAGGTTATTTTATTCTGTGGAAAACTCGTTAGGGTTCAGCTTGTGCTAATTATTGAAGCACCACTTTCTAGTTTGGTACTGCCACCTCCCGTGGCATCAGCGCCCATCCCCTCAGTGCTGCCCACTGGGCTCAGGGCCAGCCTGCTCAGCTCGAGGTCAGGGCACAGACTTTCCCAGGAGAGCAGCCTTTCATGGCATGGCTGCAGAGTTTAACGAGGCCAGAGCCTCATCAATATCTTCAAGCATCACCAAGATGCTGAAAAATCTGGGCACTCTGTGAGCAGAAACATCACCTCGTCATCACTGCCTGGCTCGCAGAGGACAGTCCAGGCTATTCTCCTTGGGCATCTTTTTGGAAAGTGTACTTTGTGGTGATAAGGGCCATAACTGCTTTATTTCCCCCCTCTCCCTGCTGCTTTTGGCTCACGCCCTGTGTGGTTCTTTCTGTCATTTTTATAGTGACTACTAACAGCCTTAGTGGAGGGAGTGTGATTTACTGTGAGAGACAGGCTGGCTTTTGTCAGAGCTGAAGTGGAAATGTTCCCATTGTTGAGACTTGATGGCACTTAGCTAAATAAAATTGCATGGAAAACGAGGAAAACACAGATATTTGCTTTGTATTAAACAATTATTTCTTCCTCAGAACACAGTCGCTGCTCAGCACTGATATCCTCCTGCAGTGGCTGCTGTGTGAGGACTTCAAACGCTGCTGCGTGTTCGGAGCCTCTGCTGAGCACACACCCTTGCTGAACCACAGACACACTCTGGCTGGACATCCCTGGGCACTTCCAGACAAATTCTGGGCAAATTCTGGTGCCCAGCCCTCTCCTGCCTGGGGCCCCCAGGAGCTCAGCACTGCAGCAGGACCATGGCCAGGCTCAACCTGGCCCTTGGCCTCCACCAGAGCAGGAGGAGAGGTGTGGCTGCTCCTGTTGGTGCCTTAGAATTTTAGCTTTTAGATTCTCCATATATTTGTAACCCTGCAGTTCTTTAGTGTATGACTCCAAACTCCATGTGCAGTGTGAGCTGCTGCTCTCCCAGTTTGGGCAGACACAGCAATTCCTCTCCAGGCCTGGCAATCAAGGACCCCTCACTGCCTCAGGCCTGAGAGATGGAAACAAAAGTGAGTTGGGGGAGCAAACCTGGGGTAAATGACTTCATTACCTGAAGCTGTAATTGGGAGATGAACCCCCAATATGCAAATGGACCCAACTTATCCAAGTGTGAAATCTTTTCATTGTCCATTTTGCGTGCAGTCCCTGGGGGGACTTCATCTGCCCTAAATGTACCTGAAGTATACCTGAATTACCCTTCAGTAAATGTAACCTCTTTTTTTTTCTCTGAATTTTGCCTGGCCTCTGCTTTTAGGTAGCCCAAAAAAGGCATCAGTGTCCCCCTTTTGCACAGCCTGGGATGCTCCAGCTGAGCCAGGCACTCACCTGGGACCCACCAACCCATTCCCTCTGGAACACAGCACTGGCCAGAGTCACGGACCCAGGACAAGAAGAAAGAAAATCCAATTAAAAGATCCACTTGCAGATGGACACTGAATCAGAGTCTCATAAATAAAAGCTCAATTTCCTCCTCCTGACCTGGCCACGGGCCCCAGCTTAGCCATGACCCCCCGAGGCAGAGGCAAAGGCGCATCTTCATTTTACCTGTGCTGGGCTGTCAATCTTCCCCTCATTAGAGCTGGAGCTGTATGTCAAAGGTGGCAGCTCCCTGCTACTAAATTCCACTCCTCGGAGCACACGTTCCCCACTCTGGTGCTTCGTGTTCGTTAAGGTTCGTTTTCAAAGTCGCTGCAGTCCGTGCTCTCAGCGAGTGCAAACGCCAAGCGAGAGACGAGGGGAAGATGGGGAAGATACCACCATCATCCCCTCTTTAAAAATTGATAAAAATAAGATTAACAGATGCCTCTGGCTGTGAGACTCCATCGCTGGAGCATCGTGCTCAGCACATCTCCATGGCAACTCGCATATGTGGCCTGAATAGATGCGTCAGGAAATTCGGGGTTCTCCTGGACTTCCAGGGTATTTTGGTTGGCTCAGACCTTGCCCCCAGAGCTGTGGCGGTGGGGAAGGTGGGCAGGGGAGCTGGCAACACGGCCGCGAAGAGCAGTGTGGGGCCTGTGGATTTTCAACTCCACTATTTCTGCTGGGAATCCTCGAGCAGATCAGATTTGCCGGCTTGGGAGCAGGGAGCTGTGTCAGGGAGAAGCTTCGTGGGCAGGACAGGGCAGGCATGAGCAGCTTCGGGACAAATCCCACCCAGAGACTCCAATTCAGGGCTGGATAAATCGAAGATGCTCTGGAGGAGCCAGGGAGTGCAGCCCCTCCAGGCTCCCCTGCAGTGCCAGGAGTTTGCAGGTGTCGAGGCTTGCACGGGTTTAGGTCTCCAGAGAGGCAGGGGCAGCTGTTCATTGCTCTAAGGATGTTTATTGGGGTAAGGCATCAATCTAAAGGCAGAATTCTCAGTTAAAGTCCATGCCAGAAGCCTCCTGGCACAGAGTCCTGTGGGGCAGAGGTCTGACAGCAGCTCCTGCTCGGGGGCACCTGGCAGAGCCCATCAGCTGCTCCGTCCTTCTCTCTTCTTTTCTGGTGTGCGAGTCCTTCTTCCTCTTCATCTTCCTCCTCAGCTCCAGCCTGCTCTTCTCCCTCCATTCCTCCATCTCGCCCCAATACAGGGGAATTTACTCATAAATTATTCTCAGTTAAAGTCCATGCCAGAAGCCTCCTGGCACAGAGTCCTGTGGGGCAGAGGTCTGACAGCAGCTCCTGCTCGGGGGCACCTGGCAGAGCCCATCAGCTGCTCCGTCCTTCTCTCTTCTTTTCTGGTGTGCGAGTCCTTCTTCCTCTTCATCTTCCTCCTCAGCTCCAGCCTGCTCTTCTCCCTCCATTCCTCCATCTCGCCCCAATACAGGGGAATTTACTCATAAATTGACCAACCAACTAAGGCCACGATTCCAACCATATTTTCTAAACCTATCAAAGCTCAATTCAAAAGTACTAAAAACCAGAGTCAATTCTTACACTTATTTACACATATTTTTTATCTATTCACATATATGATTCTATCTGTTCTATCTAAAAATATGCAAACAGTATTCTACATAAATAACTCTCTCTGATTCACATAAATGGCTTTTTGTTATTTTTCCTAAAAATACAAGCAATGTTCTTACTATTTTTTTGTTATGCCTTGAAGGCAGGCCACAGAACTGGGCCTTAGGACTTGGTAGGGTTTTAAAAGCTTTTATAAATCTAAGGTACTTAGGGTATATCCTTACTTACTTAAAATTCTAACTAAGACTTATGCTTATATCTCTACTTCATGTCCATGTGGTTTAATAGATCCTTTTTATATCCTAAAGTAAATATTTATATATNTTCCAATGTGGCTGCACCGAGTGCCCTCCTCCCTCCTGCCTTCACCCTCCAGCACACCCCACCAGAGCCTGCCTGGCTGCTGCTCCCCACCTGCACCTAGCACAGCATGGACCCACCCGGGTGGAAATATTCCATTTGATGCTCCACATCCCCTTTCCGACGTTTCATCTCCCTCCCTCCTGCTGCTCCCCACCTTTTCCACCCCTGAGCCAGCCCTTGCCTGCGCCTGGCCCTGCTCAGCCCCTGCTTGGAGCTGCCTTTACCCCCCAGCAGGAGCCCACGGCAGCCCCACACGTGCTGTGTTCCCTGCCATGAGCCCTCTGTCCCCAGCTCCACGGCAGGGATTTCTTTCCACCTCCTCTTCCTGACCATGTTGTAGCTCTGCACCTGCGGCACAAGTGCAACAGCTCCTCCTCCGAGAGATATTTAGGGTCCAGATATTGAAGCAGGAATACTGAAAATCAGAGGAGCCGATTAATTCCTCATGAAATTTCAAGTGGGAGACAAAAAAAACCCCAAAAAACCAACCCAAGCTGAGAAGATCAGGAACTGGACACTCAGGGTTCAATATGAACCAAGGAAATGCCCATTCTTTATTCACACAACTTATTTTATACTGTTTTACAGACCTTGTGTCTAACTCAGGTTGGTCAATAATTTTTTTGCTAATTACTCTATTGGCCAGTAAAAGATATATTACTTTTCTATCAACTCCCTCTATTCCTGGTGAGTTTACATATTTTATTCACTGACTCCCATGAAACAAATTTCTTGTTGAATGTAGGTGCAGTTGTTTTTCACCCAGGAATTACCTAGCCTCATTCTCAGGATGGTTTTNCTTTTTATATCCTAAAGTAAATATTTATATATTATATAAAAATATACACAAATATATAAATATATATGTAGAATATTTTAAAATAAACATAATACATAATACATAATATGTAATATGTAATATATAATACATAATACGTAATACGTCATATGTAATATGTCATGTGTCATATATATGATATAAATATATAATTTATTTAATATAAAATGATATA
>VWZN01018307.1:931182-959816 GCA_013396955.1 Regulus satrapa
CAGTACAAGGCATTGCCCTCCGGGTGGGAACAGGATTCTTAATTGGGTACTGAACCAGCAGCTCAGAGAAGCAATTCCAGCAATGCCCAGAGAGAGCCCAGCCCTCGGTGCCAGATGTGCTCCTCTCTGTGCCAGCTGTGCACACACACCAGCCCTCAGTTCCAGCTGTTCCCCTCGCATGTGCTCCTCTCCATGCCAGCTGTGCACACACACCAGCCCTCAGTTCCAGCTGTGCCCCTCTCAGTGACAGATGTGCCCCTCTTGGTGCCAGCTGTGCACACACATCCCTCAGTTCCAGCTGTGTCCCTCTCGGTGACAGATGTGCTCTTCTCCGTGCCAGATGTGCACACACACCAGCCCTCAGAGCCAGCTGTGCACACACCACCCCTCAGTCCAGCTGTGCCCCTCTTGGTGACAGATGTGCCCACACCAGGCGNCTCATTGCCAGATGTGCTGTTCTCCATGCCAGATGTGCACACACACCAGCCCTCAGTTCCAGCTGTTCCCCTCTCATGTGCTCCTCTCCATGCCAGCTGTGCACACACACCAGCCCTCAGAGCCAGCTGTGCACACACCGCCCCTCAGTCCAGCTGTGCCCCTCTTGGTGACAGATGTGCCCACACCAGGCGCCCAAACCCACAGCCCCACATTCCCTGCCCCACATTCCCTGGCAATCCTCTGGCTGGAGTAGTTTGCCAGTGCGGGCACTTGAGAGACTGGAAAAGAACAGAAGGAAATATGAAATAGCCCATTGGTTTTAGCTTCATTGTCTCCATAAACCACCTCTAGCAAAGCTCTGCAAGCAATAACCCCCAAATTTCACGGATGTGCTGCACTTTTTAACCCTTGCTTACTCGGAGCAGAAAACAACACGTGGGATTTGTTACTTCCAGATTTATTCCTGAGCACCAAGACTCGCTCTGTGCTGACACAGGACCCTCTTCTCTTCTACTTTAAATGCAATTTAGCTTCCGTGTTGGAGTTTGAAGTGTTCCCTCTAATTTGTCGTATTTGTGCACATTAATCACTATTCCCACTGCACTTAGCAACATCCTTTGAGAAGGAGGAAGCACAAGGCACGGCGTACTCACCAGAACAAGTTTTTACACAGGAATATTTGAGGTCTCCTGAAGTGCCAGTTGCTAAAGCCCACCCTAAATGTGCCAACACAGCAAACCCCGAGCTGAGCTCATAGAAGCCAGAAATGCAACACTCCTGCGAGGAGCTCTGGGTTTAGCTGAACAGCTCTGCTCCTTCTAGCTGCTTCTAGAAACATGAATTTTAAAGTGATTATTCCAGCAGCTTGTAGCACTGCACAAAAGAAATCAGAAGGACTATTCCAGGCAGCGTGGCAGCCAGGAAACAATGGCATCCCAGGGAACAAACCCAAATCCTCCTTCGCAGGTGCGAGCAGAATTGCCTGAAGGGTTTTACACAATCAATAAAATTCCACTGCAGATGGATCCGGGCTGGAGCCTCCTTTCCTTCACTCTGAGTTCAGGTGATATTTCCTGTCGAGGCTCTCACCAGGCCCTTGTTACTGGGGGTTCCAGCTGCTGCCCAGCCTCGCTGCTCCCGTCCTCCTGCCCTCACTCTGCCTTGGTGTGGTTTTCAAACTGGCTCTTCACAGTGTCCCTTAACTACCAAGCACTGCCAGGGCGGTGGCACTGGAGGCAGAGGTGTATTTGTGACGGTTCAGGGTGTCAGGAAGGGCTGTGGAGATCTGTCAGTGCTGGTGGCACTGCCCAGCTCAGCACCAGCACCTGCAGCCCAGGGCGATCCCGGCCATGCCGAGCCCCAGCAATTATCACACACGTGGAAAACCATCCTGTGCCAAGCCTGAACTAATAAGCTTTTTATCTTGGTTATATTCCTCCAGTTGAATAACAAATAAAATTCTTCCAGGTCCCACGTGTGCTTCAGAAGCTTGGAAGCACCACTGTGCCCTGGAGCCCTGAGTCTGAGCTGTACCAGGGGGTCTCTGTGGACACCCCAGAGGGGTCCAAGGGCTTTGGGATGCTTCTGCTCTTCTGGAGGGATCTGCTCGTCCACCGTGTAGCCTCTGGCTCCTCTCCCCCCTTCCAGGACAGAAAGGGCATTTTGGGGTCAAGCATCTTTACCTTTGAACAAAGCCCATGGCTCCATCCAGCTGCCGAACCCCAGGATTTCTCCAGATAAAAACCACCAGCCAAGTCTCTACTCTGACAAAATCCTCCTTTCCCAATTGTTTATGTTAACCACGAATTGCCCAATTTTCTTTAATGTGGCAGCAGTCACCCGGACGTGGCACATTTGGCTGAGACTTCATGCTCTTAAAATCTGGAATCAGAAAGTTCTGGTTCCCACAGCAACCACAGGTAGCAATTATCCTGGTTCTGGAAATTTCTGGAATAGAAAGAATATTTGCTTTCTGCAGCCCTCTGTTAAGTGTACAGCAAAAGATATGTCTGTGTGCATCAAAATGAATTTATTTTTCTTTTGCTGTATTTGTAGCTCTGTTTACACCTTAGAAATCTTTTCTATATCAACATTTTTGGACAGTTTTTTATACCTGCTACAGAACACAGAACCTCCTAAAACACATCACGCTTAATTTATTTCCACTTAGCTCCAGTCATTGCAACAAATGCAATTCATTGCACTTTCTGCATCACGTTTTCCCTCTGTACATCACATATAATGAATATCACCACAATAAAATTCATAGTTTGTGACACTCCTGATTAATACCAGCTTTTCACGAAGAAGAAAGATTACTGCAGCCATTATGAATTTATTCAGATCTTGCTTTTTCTATTAGAAGACACGCAGTGATGCAGGCTGCTTCCAGAAAGGGAAAACCCTTTCCTGCCTGCTGATGGAACAAAGACAGAAACCCAGAGCACGAGGCCACATTTGCCCCTACCCACCCAGCCGGACAAGTGGCCATTGGTATTTTCAGATTCACACACTTGAAATGCCATGAGCTCAACAAAAAAGGAAAGGAAGAGCAGTGTGATGTTTCTGTTGGGGTTTCTAAGGACTTGCACGTCTCCCTGAATTCTCCCCAGAATATCCCTATGATTAACAGGCCACTGGCTTGTTAGGGGTTTAGGGGTTTGTTGTTTCTTTAATTAGCCAACCCCTCCTAATTAGTCAGTCATTCTTTATCTCCAGCACCTGATCCCCTGAATGCAGAGCAGGAAGTGCTGAGCAGACACCAAGCTGCTCCCTGGCTCCATTTGGGGGCTGCTCTTGCACCTGGAGAAGTTCAGTGATGCTGAACCTGCCCAGAAAACTCCATCGCCTCCACTTCCCGCAGTTACCCACTCGCTCTGGGCTGCAAATCGCTTTTGGTTCCTCCCTCCCTGGCCTGCAGCACTGCTCAAAATGACAAAGAAAATGACAAAGGCTGAAGCCGTGTTTCTAGTCTACCTTTTCTTTATGTTTGCTGCCAGGGCTGTGTCAGCAGCCCCTGCTGCAGCTGCTGAGTCCCTCGGGGTCTGGACACGGCGCCCGAGCCCCAGACTGCCCTGGTTCTTCTTCCCAACCCCAAAGCTCGGCACAGCTGCTCCTCCCTGAAGCCTGGTGGGAGAAAAGGGATAATTTCTGCCTCCCACACAGCAGGCAGCCTACATCTAGTGAGTATCAGTGTTGCAAACTGTCCTGATCGCTTTAGTGCTCTCATGATGTACTCGGCCCTCTCAGAGCCAAAATGCAGCACTTGATTTAAATTTTTGCTGTCAGATCTGATTAAAAATTAAGTTGAACACAGTTGTAGGAAAATGAAATTAGCATTCTTTCGGAGTAGCACCATGTAATTTAATGCAACGACTCATACAATTGAGTCATGCAACTCCTAATATATGTCTAGAGGATCCAAAGGTTGGGAGCAGGCAGGGACATGGTGCTGGTTTTGCTCTCTGAAGGAGCTCAGGCAGATGTACAGGCACGAGCAAAGGAGCATTTCACTACTCCAAACAGAGGAAAATAAACAGAATACTGGAATTCCGCAGGGTGGGGTTTCAAATGGGCAGTTCTAGCTGGGCACTGCCTCCTTGCAAGACAGATGGAAATTTCCGTCCTTACTTTCCATTTAGGATTTTTGGAGAACGCTCCTGGAACCTGCATTGGAAAGGAGCACTGGACTTCACTGTTTGTTTTCAGCACAGCTCAGCCCTGTGGTGCCAGCCAACTCCCAGCCCCTGCCAGAGTCAAGAAAACATGCTACACACACCTCATGTAACAACCCATTCCCGAGGTGGTGTTTGAATCTCAGCTCCCACACCCAAGAAACAGCCAGGAGGAGCCGTGATCCAGGTGAAGAGAGGGGAGGAGCAGCCCATTTTCTGCCCAGGGCCATCCAGCTGCAGGGGCTGCACTTACCCACCTGCAGGCAGGTCCCCACTCTGCACCCAGGGAGGGGACAGGGATCCCACAGGTGTTACAGGTTACACAGACAGCACCCAAAGCCCCGCAGGGCAGTGGTGGAGCCAGAGTGCAAGCTCAATACCCTTTGTCCCAACATCATAAACATAAAATCATCGCAGTTTCACAAAGACATAGTTACAGACATCCACCGAGAATCACATCCCCTCTCCAGAGGTTGAGCAGTTCGGGACAGTTTCCATTTCTCTGCAGCTTTCACACTGACTGGAGACAGCTCTGACACTGGGATTTCAATTCAAGGACCATTTAGGATTGAAAAATAGAGACAGGTTTATATACAAGATGGGAGCATTTCACAAAAACTCTGTCTCCTGCTCACTCTCTGAGAATTATTGTCCCTTATTATCCAGCAACAAAGGGAGGATTCGCTGCCTTGCCAAGGTGAGCACAATCAGTCCTCCTGTCATTCTGCAAAATGGAAAAGGAAAATAACATTGACCTGAAGCCTGAGCCGCGGGGCTGAGGGTGCCACGAAACTCTGGAATCCTTTTGTGCGCTGCTCCCTGTCCCTCCTTGGGCAGACCTGTGCAGGGAATGCAGAGTGCAGTGCTGGGGCCCAGCACCGAGCTCAGGGTGTGGGGCTGGGGCAGGCAGGACAGGATGAGTCACTCTCTGACAGGGACTCTGCTCAACGTGGCAGCAATTTTTTGCCATTAGCGGCGTTCTGCGAATGTCATTCAAGCTGCCCATCATTCCTGCAGGTATTTTTGGCTCTGAGAGTGCTGAGGTTCATTGTATAACCCACTCATCCCCTCAGCTCCACGGCTATTTATACCCACGTCCTCCCAGGCAGGGACAGGGCTGGCTCTGCAGCCAGCTGAGGGCTCAGCAGCTGCTGGTCAGCAGGACGCCCCTTCTTGCTGCCTTCTCCTTACTTTCACAGGCTTGCTACAAAGCAGCTGAACGTCAGGAATTCAGAGCTGCGGTCTGGGCCAGGCAGCCCCGCTTTGATCCAGCTGGATGAGACAGAGGAGCAGGGATGGATTTGGGAGCGATTGATCTCGCTGTCCTGTTCCCCCTGCAGTGAAGCTCCAGAGCAGCCAGGCAGGAGCTGTCAGTCTGGCCAGCCCATCTCCTTTCCCCAGATGCAGAAGGGAAGGAGATGCTCCCCTTTGGGGAGTTTCAGGCCGTGCCCTGCTGCCCCATCCATTTCTGCCCCCCTAGAAGGAGCCAGGTCCTGCCCCTGCAGAGCTGCAGCCTCTGGGGCTGCCACAGTGAGTCCCAAATGTTCCTGGGCACGGACACAGCTTGTGGGAGGTGAGCACAGGAGTCACACCTGCACAGCTGGACACTGCTCCGAGCCAGGGGGAGTGGCACTGATGCCTTCAGATTCCAGCCTTTATAATTTTCAAATCCTGTGCTGCATTAGTGCATGACTCTAAACTCCGGATAAAGTGCTGCTTACTGTCTTCACATTTTGGTCAGACAGAACAATTCCTTCTAGGCCCGAGGTCCAAGGACACCCTACAGCCTCAGGGCCTGAAAAGTACAAACAAAAGTATAAACAAAAGTGAAATGGGGAGGTGGGAGCTGGGGGGGTATGACTTCATTACCTGGAGCTGTAATTGGAGGATTTACCCCTGATGTGAAAATTTATCTGTCTGAAAAACTCGTGACCATCTTCCACCTTGGGTGCAGCCTCTGGGAGGCTCCTGACTGTCCAAGGTGTATCTATTGAAAGCCTTTAATAAATACCCACTTCATTCTCTCAATCTGTCTAGCCTCTGTTCTCAGCAGCCACTCCAAGGCATCATCAGCAGTTTCTCCACAGCCACGGAACCGAAGGGACTGAGGGCTGAGCACGGCCCCTCTCCCTCCCTGTGTGCCCCGAGCAGCCTGTGCACAGAGCTCGGGGAGGAAAGCACGCCACAGGCAGTGCCTGGGAGCAGCTGTTGGGTGCTCAAGTACCCGTCTCACACATTAGAGATGGTAATTTCTGAGCAGGTGAGTTATTACAGGCGTCAGCAGCGTCTTCCTGCCTCTGCTGAAGGGCACTGCAAGCCCCTATGCACTGATGCACCAGAGACAAAGCAGAAATGAATCACGTTTGGGATCATCACCCAAAGCCTCAGCACAACATTCAGCACCGTCTCAGGACCACTCGACAGGAGAACAGGCAGAGAGATGGTAAAACTGCAAATTTCTCCCCATGCAGCAGCCACACAGGGCCTTTAGGTCTATTTTCCATCTAACTGGTGGCCCCTATATTGACAAACACACCTGGAGCCAACTCGGCTGCGGGCCAGCCCTGCACCACCTGCTCCCAGAGCAGCTGCAGAAGTGCCATGGCCAGAGCAGCAGCTCAGAATCAGGACTGCACCCAGCTGCTGGGAGCCCTGGGAGGAGCAGACGCTCGATATCCGTCCTGCTGAACCCCCCTCGGCGTGCAGGCAGCCAGCGGAGCTGTAAGACTCTCTAAGTGCCTTATTAGGTTTTATTAATTCTTCTCTAGAAAGTGCTGCCAATGTAGGTGTTGGGCAATTATCTGCAGACAGAGCTGCCACCAGGAATCAGCATCTGCAGAGAGCCCTGTGGAAGGAGCCCTCGTCCCTCTGGAAACGTTCAGTGAGGAGAATTTACAGTGGGTGAAGGGAAAGTGGTGAGGATTGCAGCACGAAGCACCCAGGGCTCTGTGCTCCCAGCAAACTGATGTGTTTGGAACAGGGGGGTTACATGACGCTGCTCCACCAAGAGCCCCCAGCCCCAGAGACTGCACCCCGTGCACTGGAGCTGCCCACGAGGTGGGAATGACAGTGCTTCACCCCCTAAGCCTGCAAAAGCAAAGAAATTCTGTCTCTTCATCCTCTACAGCTGGGGTTTCAATGGGCATTTCTGCCAAGCGAGGCTGAGGTGGGACACAGGCCTGCTGGCTGGTCACCTGCTAAAGAAAACACCTCACTCTGAATGCCTTCTACCTGTCAGCTCCAATTCTGACCCAGCTTCTCCCCTAATCCACAGGCTGTGAGCTTTTAGGATGAGAGGTGGCAGGTTCTGTCTCCAGAAGCCTGGAGGATAATTTGGCTGGACTGGCCCCTCAAGACCTGTCTCTGTCTGGACCCAAAAAGCAGCAGCTAAACACAACTCCAGCCCTTCCGTGCTGCAGCCACAGCCAGCAGCTCCCTCCCAGCCTTTCCAGCGCTGGGAATTGCCTCTGATGGCTCACACATGCTGTGAGCAGGGATGTTCAGGGGTCATGAGCCTTGTGCCAGGAGCTGCAGCCCAGCCCAGCCCAGCCCAGCCCCAGCAGCAGCCTCACCTTACCCAGAGAATTCCCACTGTGTGAACCCGAGGAGCAGAACAGTTCATCCCACTGTGGCAGGCATTATTCATTCATTGCTTAGCAGAGATACACAAATTCTTCATCCCTAAAATTAAAGCCTGGCTCTTTGAATCCTGCTCAAGGTGTCTTACCCCGTCTCCCTCCGCTCCCTGTGGTTCTCAGCTCCAGAATTCACACGCGCTGCACAGTTTTGCCTTAGGTCTTTAACAAGAGGAGTTTTGCCACTGCTGATTATTGCTAAAATTATGTGTCACCTTGGGTTTTCCTCGCTCACTTTAGCGCATTCCGCTGCTGTCTCCTTCGTCTATAAAAGGAAACTTTATGGCTCTTTGCTCTCTGCTTTTTAAAAATTGCATGCGAAAAGAAAAATCTCTCTCTCTTTGGTTTTTAGGGTTGTTTTTTTTGTTGTTGTTGTTAATATGCAGAAATAGTTCGTGTTGCACATTCACTGCACAGTGACCTTCTGGCAGAAGTGCACAACTGTTCATGGCTGATGTGAAAAAGCTTTTACAGTGGCAAGATAAATATTGGGGAAAATGAAGATTCTGCATCAGCTTCTCACACCTCCGGGGTTTTCCTCCACTGCCTCATAAACAAAAGTTTTGTTGTAGAACTCTCCATCCTGACCCCCTTTTAATGCCTCAACCCCAAAATTAAAGACGCCTTTGTCCTCATTTGGTGTGGGAGAGGGATCCCTGAGGTACCTGCTGAGCTCTGTATGGATACAGGAATGTTGACAGGTGCAGATATTTAAGCCCAAATTCTTTAACAGTTTTTTGGTGAAGGCTCATCTCGCAAGAATATTGAATTAATCTGTCTGACATCACTCTTCTTGTCTGGGGCAAGAAAAGCCACTAAATAACAGTCCTAACTCTTCCTTAAATCCAAAGGACACTCCAGGAAGAAGACCAAGCAGAAATCCCAAAAGGAAGGACTGCAGAGAATTCCAGTCTCCATAATCCAATACAAAATTAATTTTTTTATTTATTCTACATGTTGGCTGCTCTGTCAAACCCCGAATGACACAGCCTTGAATGACACAACATGGACTCTCTATAGACTCCTGCAGAATTTCCTTGTCTCTCATCATTAGTACCATTTTCACAACTTGAACCAAAAAAATTAAAATCGAGGTAAACTGAGTCCTGGCACTCCTGCTTGCAACAACAGCAAAAGGGGATGCATGGAGAAAAATGGAGCATATATCTATGTGCAGGCTGGCATTTCCCACTCTCTGTAGTTCCAGCCCTGATCAGGAATTCCCTGGTTATCTGCTACCCAAGGACATCCCCCATCCTTTCCCATTCATGGTCCTTTACAGCACCCAGTACCAAAGATCTCCCTGCTCTGAAAATCAGCTTTTCCCTGTGTTTTACACTGCCCAGAGATGCCAGTGGGCCCCTCCGTGTGGGAGAGCACCAAATCCAAATCCTCTGCACAGAATATTGCTGCTCCCACTCTCCTTGCCAGAGGCAGCCATCAGGTCTGTGGGACCTCAGGGGCTGCCCCCAGCACTTACAGCCTCTCCAAAATCTTCCCGTGGATTCTCAGGCTGGTTCCAGGCAGGATCCCCAGGCAGCTTTCCCTGCACCTGGGACCAGGCCTGCCTTTAAACTATTCTCCAGTGGATCCTTTCATCCTGAGAGAACACAGCTCCCTTCCCCCGGAGTAACTGGGAAGTTTTTGAAGTTGTTTTGCCAGCATCCAGATCGAGCTGGGCTCGGTTTTAATGACATCGCCACGCTCCTTTTACACAGCTACAAAGATTGTTTTGATACTTCAAGAATATTTGACTTGCTAGTCAAAATAAAGTACTAGAAATTGAATAAAAACTACCCTTGAATACAGAAATGGCTCATTAACATGAACTTGTTCTGTAGGATACGATCTGGCCTGACTTCCCAATTAGCTCCGACACTGGAGTCTGCTGCTGGAGCCAACTGTGCGAGACACGGGGCTATTAATTAACTGCTGCAGTTTTCTTCAGCTTTTGTCAGCTGCTAAATTGATTTTTCCCTAAGTGACAGGGTGCGTGTCTGGAACAAGGGCACGAGGAGCTCTTCCTCACTCCAGAGCCGAGCACATCCCCTGGGAGCAGTGTTATCACAGGGAAGCCCCTGCCCAAGTACCTTCCTCCAGCTCTTGGGAGTTACCTGAATACAAAGCCCAAGGAGCTGGTTGGATCTGCCACAGAGGTGTTTCTTTTTATTTGGAAAATTTGTCACCTTGATCCTCACAGCTGTTTCAACAGGCACCCAAAAACTGGAGAACAGAGAACCCCCCGTCCCTCCTGCAGCTCCATACTGCCAAGCCAGCCTGTCTCATGCTATTTTTTATTATTACTATTATTGCTGAGATGCAGATGAATTAGTTCTCTCGGGGCTTTGCACAATTTTTTATTTTGCTAAGCTGCATTTTCTTTTCCAGAAACCTTATTTTGATGTAAATCCTGTAAACAGGGGACTGGTTCGTTCAAATGCTGAGCACAAAAGCTCTTCCAAAGGAGTAGATCAAAAGTCTGCAGTTTGCTTAATGAAAGACAGACTGACAATTAGGCTGGGCAGAACTGCGTGGATGGGGGGTGGGGGGGAGAAAGACAGATTTAAGGGTTTAGTAATTGCCAGAGAGCACATGGAAGGAGAGATGCAGAGCAATGAGAAGGGGTGTGGAAGATGAACCTTTCTTCATTTTTGCCACTCTAAATGCCCTCGATGTAAAATGTCCATTGTTAAGGCTCATACAAAACGGCAGTGCAGATGCAAAGTGCCGAGGCAGATAGAAAATGGAACAAAACTGAAAATATTGAACCATTTAGAAAAAAATGGTTCAATATTTAAAGTGTTTTCTTTCAATCAGGTGTACCCATTGTGCTTTCTTTTCAAGCTGTTGCCATTCCCGAAATGACTACCACGGGATAATTGTGGCACTTTTCACAAATGAGGGAGAGACGACACAAGAAAAGCAGCTGAGCTGTCAATATCATGGCCAGAACAGCAATTGTCGTGCCCTGACACCAAAGGCATCGATTCTCCCTCTGCTGCCACTAACACCAGGAAAGAGAAGGAGTGGAAGGATGAGGAGGGCTCACTCCGGGAGAGGCTGCACGGCTGAGGTGCAAGAGAATGCTCTTGGCTGGGGTTTGATTGTTCTTGAAAGTTCTTTTTGCTCTTTTTTGAAGAATTCTGCCATAAAAATGGGATAAAACAAAATTGGTGGGTAAAACCAGAGTGCAGTTCATCATCACTGGAGCCCATCCTTGAGGAAATTTGGAAATGAATTGTCCTGATTCTTAGTCCAACATCTGTCCTAATGCTCCACAGTTACTGTGGCCTGGAGGATGTGGGAACAGACTCCCCAGCCCCATGAGTGTGTTCCAGGAGCTCCTGAAACAGGAAAGGTTGCCATGATATTAGAACCAAAAGTAGATTAGGTGTAGGAAAAGAGCCGCCAGATCACGTCAGTTTTACAGAAGCGTTTACTGCCTTTGGAGCCTGAGTAATTTGCAAAGAATCATAAAGCCTGACGAAACAAAATGGACTTTTTAAGGATGCCTGGCACACTGCAAGTGAGCCATGCTGGGGATGTTTGTGGGGAAGGCTCATTTGCACGTGGTGTGAGTAAATAAAAATTTTGGGTGGTAACAGGCAGGGAGGATGAAGCTGGAGGGCCCTCGGCCAGCAGCCTTGACCCCAGGAACGGGCTGGCCCGGGCAGCAGGCAGGTGACCACACACACCACTTGCCACAGGCGTGGCTGGGGCTCCCTGATGCCTTAGGATTTTAGCCTTTACGTTTTTCAAATCCCGCCCTGCATTAGTGCATGGCTCTGAACTCCAGATAAAGTGTTGGTTGTCACCATTGGGCAAGGAACGACAAAGAATGATGACACGAAAGACTCCTCAGAGGGCAAAAAGGGACCGTTTATAAGGTATACACACATTTATATAGTCTGTTGTATGCTCTAGAAAGGGATTGGGAATATTAATATATTAAATATTTAAAGCTTATTGGTGCAGGAAGGACCAACAGCCTTTAGTAGACATCTCAGCATAAACATCACGTATCTGTCGCTGTGGCATTTACACAAACACCAGGTGCTAAGTTTGTTTAAATTCTTCCTCCAGACTTTCTCCTGCTTTCCCCAGGGCCAGCCTGGGAAAGCTTCTGCTCCTTTTCCCTGACCACTGTCAGTGTCCAGAGTTGGTCTTCACATTGTGGTCAGACAGAACAATTCCTCCAGGCCTGAGACCCAAGGACACTCTCAGCCTCACGCCCCGGGAAGACTAAACACAAGTGAATTGGGGGAAGCAAACTGGGGGTAAATTACTTCATTACCCGAAGCTGTAATTGGAGGATTAACTCCTGATGTGTAAATGGACCGAACTTATAATTGTCTGAAGAACTCATGACCATCCCTTGGGTGTAGCCTCTGGGAGGCTTTGGCTGCACAAGGTAAAGGCCTTGATTTGATTTTTTTTTTTTTTTTTCTAATAAATACTCACTTTATTCTGCCTAGACTCTGTCCCAGGTAAGCGTAGCTTATCCGCTTCACCCAGAGTCAGGATTAACAAGAGAGATGGGATTTCTTGTTGGGACTAAAAGTTTATTATTTGTTATCTATATTACGGTCACACAAAGCATCAGTTCAACAGCACACAGCTTCAACATCAAGCTAAAAATGGAGCCCAAGTTCTCTCTCTACAAGGTTGTTTCTAAAAAATAAATGATTTAATTAATTAATGGTATATATTTTCATTTCTAATTTAATAATTAACTACTTGTGGTTTGTATTTTGGATTTTAAAAATGTAATAATATAATGTTACTTAAATTTAAGAAGAAGGTGGAAAAGAAGGATAAGTTTATTTGTTATATATATATAAAATATATTTTGAACTTTAAAACTTTAAGTTTTCCTACTATGTGACTTAATACACATTTATTTGATATATTTATAATTTTCATTTTATTATTTAATCATGGGAGGGTTTTTTAAATGGTTTTAGGTTAAATGTAGTGGTTTTCTGGGGGTCAGTGCTTGTTAGCACAGAAAGCTTAAAATTCTCTGTGCCCAGCTCCATCACTGTGGCCCCTTCCAACCCAAACCATTCCCTGACTTTTCCAAGGCATCTTCCCACCCCCAGCACTCACACAGGGAGGGAAAAAAACTCAATAAGAAAACCCCCAAAAGTTTGATCTGAAAGCAGGGCCCAGAACATCCTGCATGTTAAGCTCTGCAAGCTCATCTCTGGATAAAGAGAAGTCAAATAGTTAATGTCAGAAGGGAAAAAAGAGTTGACTTTTATCTCATCTTAGCTGGACACAGCAGATTATGCAGAACGCAACGGAAAGCAGCATAAGCATTTCCTTTGGTACTTGAAATTATCCACATTATCTTAAAAATAAATCATGCCTATTGCCCCTTTGAAGTTCTGTCACTATTTTTAATCGCGGAGCTGGAGCTTGGCTTTGGAGGTGAATTTGTCAGTAATTTATGCTAATAGATTTCTGCTGCGTGCATCTCTGGATCTGTGGAGATGCCAGAGCCACGATAAGCACGGGAGCACGGGCGCATCTGCAGAGGCTGAGATGGTGAGCAGAGCACTGCTGCTGCCCTGGTCTGAGTCCTGCCCCCCACACGAGCTGCTCCAGCTCTCACACGCCCTTCCTGGAGCCAAAACCATCGCACAAATGCATTAAAAATCTGAGATCTGTTTTTTTCCTGACGTGTCTTTTCTTCCTGGGCTCCTGATAAGAGTCTTACATATTTAATTTTTTGGGTTTTAGCATCTATAAACGCGACAGCTTTCATTGTCACTTGAATGTCACTGGCAGCAAACACAGATTTTCCACCTCTCCTAACGCCTTGACACGAGGCCGTGGCACATTCAGGGATCATTTCAGCAGAGGCAGAACCCACTGATCTGCTCAATTCCAATTGTTTAGCCACATGATCTGTGTAAATCTGCTCCAGGCCTTGACGTGCTTGTGAGCAATTTTGATCCCGCGATTATTTTGGCACTTTTAAAGTCTTTACCATTAACAGGAGGGTGTGAATAAGCAGCCCCGACAAACCAGTGCTCTTGGGGAAGCTGATGCTCCAAGGGCTGAACTGAAGCACATCTGGTATTCCAGGAAATCAGAAATAGATGTTATTCTACATCTGGAATTTGATACCCCCAGCCAAGGAGTGGCTGTGGACATGGCACCAGGTAATGGCCATCCTCACCCCAAGAAAGGCTCTGACAGCCAGCACAACAGCAAATGCAAGTGGCTACCCTCAAGCAGGGCCACATCACCCTCCAGGTGACTCCAGGAGAGGAAAAATAATATTTGGTTTCAGTCTCTTACAAGGGAAAACATAAACTTTCAGAGTGACTCTGAACTAACCGGTTGCTTTGGTTTGGTTTACCTCAAACACCCGTGCTGTGCATGGCTCTCCAGCCTCCCTGAGCCTTTGCAGGAAGCTCAGAAAGGGGAAATGCTCACCCACAGGTGAGCCACAGCTCAGCCCACCTGGCCAGACCCCACCCGGCCTCCCCCTCCTCAGAGCCAGCACAAAAACATCTCCACTGAACCAGCTCAATGCAGAATGATGTGAAATGAGTTCCCTCAGAATACCTCACCTGTGAAGGGTGATTACATCTCATTTTCATGTAAGAAGGACTTTAAATAACATTACAGGTTAAAAACACGGGCTTTGCCTGTGCCTCCGAGGAGGAGGAAGGATGGATGGATGTGTAACCTTCATGGGTGAGGGGCTGTACATTTCTTGTCGTTGCAGTGGGGGGATGGAAGAGCAAATAGATCTGTTTAGGAGGAAGCAGGGGAGCTGAACCCCACATGGGGATGCAGCGATATCATCTTTTGGTACTGGGGAGGAAAGGCCTCTGCCTCAGGAAGGAGTCCTGGTCTGCTGAGGACTCACCACCCCCTGTGAAACCACCTCCTAAGAAACCCAGCTCCTGTCACCAAGAGGGCATTTTCATCTTAAAGCCTAGTGATCATTTAGGAGCTAGACATCTGAACTCTCTGTTTGCAAATACAGGCCCAAATATTTCATAAATAAATGGTTTAATGGCACTATCTTTACAGCAGAGAAAGGACAGTGAGGAGGAACTGGTGATAATCCCAATATTTGGCAGGGCAGCAGGAATGAATTGCAGAGCTGGCAGCAGCACATCCTGCCTATCTGCCAGGAATCAGTAGTCTCTGCCCTGTAAGATTTATGTTGGACTCTGGATTTAATTTTTTACCCTCTTCTACTGAATTGGTGAAATACCCAGTCTCACAAATGGTGCCATTTGTGTCCTATGGCACCAATTTTCCCCAAGTTCTAGTTCAGGTCCTGTTCCTTCAAATCTCTCCTACACCAATAGAGAGGTAAAAGAGAGAGGAAAAGCATTCATAAATCCTACATTAATAACCAATATCAAATTCTACTAGAATTTGCTCAAAAGGAAAGAGAATCAATTGCAGCCTGTTCTCAGTTCTTTAAGGCAGCCTTATATTGTTTCTAACGAAACAAAGATCGATACGAAATTCTTCTTATGGTTCATTTTTTAAAGCTCAATACCAGCTGGGCAATTTGGCTGACAATTATGAATGATCTGTTGTGTCACCAGCCCGGGCTCTGCGGCCCAGCCTGCAATCATGTGTTATTGCTTGCAGGAACATCTCTCGCTATTGGTTTGCTTTCCACTTTTCTACAATGATCATTCAGAAATAAAGGGAATTTGCTAATCAATCCCATTGACTCGAAAGCAACAGTTATTAATGCCTTCAGCCATTTGTTGCTGGCTTCTAAACTTCTCGTATCCATTAGCTGTGAGCCCCCATTGATTACAAACACACCTCCACACAGCACTGGCTTGCCAAGAAAAAAAACAGAGCTCCCTTTCCACTGGAGGCACAGCATGGTGGGAAACCAGCAAGAGATGAGCAGGTAATTTCACCACAATGACTTCCTTTGTGAGTAGAAGTGACAAAGCTATTTTTGAAGCGCCTCATTAGAAATGACTTCATTTCATTTCCAAATAATGTGTTGTTCTCTTTCCCCTCCTGCCTGCGCTTCCCCGGATCCACGCGCTCGGATCGTTACACAGCTCCTTTCTCCTCAGGAGCCACCAGATGTTCTCCTGCCCCTGTGTCCTGGCAGAACAGCTGGGGTTCAGCAGCTTGGGCTGCCCTCCAGCTGCTCTTGACACTGTGAATTAGGGGCTGCACGAGGCAGGGCTCAGAGCACCACCAAAAAATCCCTTTGCCTTTCTCTGGGGAGCCCAGTGTGCCCAGAGCCATCCCAGCCACATCGAGCTGTGCCAGAACAGCCTCTCCCACTGAGAGGCTCGTTCTGAAAAATGCATCATGACCATTTGCACTTTCAGATACAGCAGCTTGGCTTGGGAAAGAAAAAAAAAATAAATTAGAGTTGTTTCCCTCAATACGAACAACCTCCGACCCCCATTCCACCTCAGACAGCCCTTCCAGATCAATAGGAAACTTGGAACACGTTCATTTTGGAACAACAAATCCTTGGTGTCACCACTGAGATGCTTGGTAAGCACAGTCCTGCCTCTGTCCCTGGCCAGGCAGATTTGTCCACATAAGATGGGGAGGGAGGGAGAGGAAACATCCTCCTTCGTCAGGGTGGAACAGGGGTTTGATGCCTGCCACTGTTAAAAGATGCTTTTCCTGTGAATTTACCCTGTTTACAGAACTCTGATTAATTTATTTTTCCCCCTAACAGGAAAATTACATTGAAGTGGCCAGGTCTGCATTTAAAGAGATGTTGTCAGTCAGCACAGAGCTATGGGATAGACTCACCAGTCTCTGCTCTGAAGTAGGTCACAGCAACTGCCACAGAATCCCTTCAAACCCGTTTAAAATCCAATAAGTCTCAGGAAAAAAGACCCGTGGAAATGTATCTCATTTGAAAATCACATTGGCTGGGTTCAATTCTGCAAATCATTTAAACACCTTCTTAACTTGACACTAATGAATCAGCTTACAGAAGTCAAAGATGCTTGAAGATCAGATCTCAAGTGCTCAGCATCTTGCACCATCACATCCCTCAAGAGGCCACGCTCGTGGCAGCAGCTCCAAGAGGTTTTGGTGGCAGTTACAGACCAGTTACACCAGTTACACCAGCACAGTTACACCCTGCCAGGGAGCCCCATGCTCCCCCAGCTGTTTCAACCTCAAGCCATCTCGAACTTTGTCAGAGGCTAATTCAAAAATAAAATTTTAAGTCTCCAAATGGGAAAATTCACCATTTTTTTCAAGTGCAGTTTACAAGATGCTGAAAGGGATGATTCTGTTTCATTTTGTGAGGAAGAAAAAAAAAAAAAAAAAACCAAAAAACCACTTTATAATTCTCTGGCATTCAGATGCCCTAAATATATCCAACTGTGCCAGGGAAATCTCATGCCTAGAGCAAGTCTAACATTAGCTGCTTCTTCTTTTAACTGAAAATATTCCTGAAAACATCTGATCGATCCCAAGACAAGAGGATCATTCATTCTGCCCCAAGGGCTGTGCCGAAGCAGCCCTGAGAGGGGCTGGAACGGGATCAGCAGCGAGGGAAGGTGAACCTGCATCCAGACCCCCAGCCCAATCCCCACAGCACCATGCCCACAGCCAGAAGGATGAATCCCTTCTATTCCCCCTGATTCTCAGCACAGCACCCCAAGGGATGTGCCTCACATGGGCTGGGTTTCCTCAGGGTGTACAAAATAAAGGATTCGGAGAACAAGAGGTGGTGGCTTGGACTACTGCAAGGAAGAGGGGAAGTGCTGATGGGACTTTGCTGAAGTGCTTTGTAATTCCCAATAATTGCCAAAAAGTGAGAGGTGAGGCCTTGGCCTCTGTGCTTTGCCAGGTGGAAAAAAATAAATTCTTGATGTGAATAAGGGAAGACGAGCAGAGCCCTGGAGGCCGCCTGCAGGCACCTGTGCACTGAGAGGAACCTCAGCGAGGAGCAGCACAATCGAGATCACTGCAAGTTCCAGGAAGCAGGAAGGGCTCCTCAGCGAGGCAGGGCATGGAAAAGCATGGCCCTGAGGAGAGGAAGAGCACAGATGCTGTGGGACAAAGCTCCTGCCCCAGAACCCGACCAATGCATTTTGGGGTGTGAGCCACCCACAGAAGACCCCGGCTGTCCACGGGTCTGCAGGCCTGCAGGGATGATGAACTGCTTAGGAAAGGAACTCAGCCTTTCCTGGGAGAGGGGAAACAAGAGCATTGGTGTTTTTCTTTATTAATGGCCTGTGATCTGGAGCATGTGATGTGTGCATGCAATGGTGGACTGGAGAAGGAATGAGAGAGAGAAATCCCCTGAAGCCATTTCTGCTTATCCTCCTTCTTGCTTTTGGAGCATCCTCAGGGATTGCCCTTCTCACAGAGGAGTAGCTTTGGAGGAGAAAGAGGGTGACACGTTCTCAAGGAGCTTATTTACAAGTGCTCTTTTCTAAAGATCAATGTGTTGAGCCTGGTGAAGAATGATTTCAATTTTGCCTTGAAATCTTGGATCAAACACTGCTGACGATGCAAACTTCCCTGCCATCCAGAGATTAAACTTGTTCTGCTGTTTTTAATGGGGGCCTGAGTGCTTTGCTTGCCAGGGGCTCTCAGCACCGTGCTCCCTCTTGGAGCAGATTCTGAGAGCACCCTGCAGAAATAATCCAGTTGTGGCTCAGGAGGCGCCTGATGCGTCAGCACCGAGTTGGACCCGGGAGCTCCCCACAGGACACAACTGAAAAGCATTCAGAAAACAGGGAAAACTGTGTGCAAAGACAAGACAAAAAAAAAGAAAAAATGCAGCAGTCGAACAAATTTGATTTAATTCTAGATCACGACGGGCTCTTCTTGTGACCTTGAGCAACCACCAGTGATTGAGAGCACGATGGCAGGGTGAGGACACAAGTGTCCTGTGCAGTGTCTGAGTTTACAAGAGGTCTATATCCAAACATCCGAAGCAATTTATAGACAGAGGTACCCTTGGCACACAGCTTCTCCTGGGAGCTGACTGTCTGGCTGAGGCTGATCACCCTTGACTTCACCTAGAGCTGCTCACTCCCTGAGCCAGCAATCAATCCCGCAGGCTGCTGGCCCCCAGGCTCCCTCGGTAGAAGTGTGCCCACAGGAAAAGCAAGAGGTTGCTTCTGGAGCAAATTCCTGTCTTACCTCGTGGCACTGCACCTGCTCTGGCAGCTCCGTGTCCCACCAGGGTCCCGTGTGCTTCCCAAGCCTGTCCCCAGGGCAGAGCAGCCTGCTGGGCACCGCACCAGGCTTTACCTGGGGACAGCAATGTCCCTTCACCCTGCTGGAAAGCCCAGCACTAAAAGGCTGCTTGAGCCTGAGACACTCAGTCTGCACCAATAAACCTAAGAATTGCAAGTAAAATCTCATTGCATTTACTCCCTGATGGTGGCTCAGAGCCCTGCCAGGACGGGGCAGGGGAGCCACTGCTCCTTCCTGCCACACAGAGAAGGAGCCAGAAGAGCTCTGAGCTTTCCCCCGTGATCCCAGCTGCCCACGGCATTCCTCTCCATCACCCAGGGGGCCCAGCCCAAGCCTGGTGCTTACATGGTGGTGATGCCTTTTTGGGGCTGCCTGAAAACAGAGGTCAGGCAAAATTAAGGGATAAAAAGCAGTTCTATTTACTGAAGGGCCTTCAGGGACATCTCGGGCAGACAAAGCTCCCCAGGGGCTGCACCCAAAATGGACAATGGGACATGAGTTTCACACTTTGATAAGTTTGGACCATTTACATATTGGGGGTTCATCTCCCAATTACAGCTTCAGGTAATGAAGTCGTTTACCTCAGGTTTGCTCCCCCAACTCACTTTTGTTTCCATCTCTCAGGCCTGAGGCAGTGAGGGGTCCTTGATTGCCAGGCCTGGAGAGGAATTGCTGTGTCTGCCCAGAATGGGAGAACAGCACTCACACTGCATATGGAGTTTGGAGTTAGACACTAAAGAACTGCAGGGTTACAAATAGATGAAAATATAAATCTAAAATCCTAAGGCATTATGGGGAGCTCTGGGGGTCACACTGCCCACCCCCAGCCAAGGCTCCTGCCCCTTCCTGTGTCCCTCTCCACTGCCTCCAGCCAGCGGGTGTGCTGCTCTCTCTTTGCTTGCTCTTCATTTAGCCTCTGAAGTGTAAAGCATTATTAAACTTGTCCTCAGTCACTTCAGAGTGGCAGACGAGGCTGCCACGCTCCGCCAGCCACTGATTTATTAGTCACTTCTGCAAGACTTTAATCTACTCGGAGGGATTTTCTTTCTCTTTTCCCAATTCATAAATGGGTATCTTTATATTTAATCTCTAGTCAAACTACTCTGCACTTGACCTTTAAACTGCTACACGAGGGTGGGTAATTGTCTCTCTCCAGCCCACAGCTGCCCACAGGAAGGGGCTGAGCCCCAGGAGGGCAGGGCTGGGATATTTTGCTCACCCCCCACTTTCAGGCTGTTGCTCACTGAAATATTAGATGAGGATTGTGATGGCTTTCCTGGAAAGAGATGTATTTGCTTCCAGTCGCTGCAGAAAGGCACCTGACTCCCCTGGTGTCTTAGCTGGGATGTAGAAATAAGTGCTAACGGATCAATTGCATGTGGTTTTGCCCTTCATTTATTAAAAACCAGCCACCCAGCCCAGTCCAGCATCAGCCTCCCCCCATCCTGGAGAGTGGGCACCACACCCCCAGCCGAGTCTTGGATACAATGAAATGCCTTGGGGATAAAAAAATAAAATTAAAACTGCAGAACATATATGATTTTGGCAAGACCTTACTCTCCCTTCCCCCAGGGAATGCTTACAAACCAAAAATAGTTATGCAAAATTATGCTTTTTTGTTTGTTTGTTTCTATACCGTAAAAAGCCAACACAAAGTGCTTCTCTGTGTACAAATACTTTAAATATCAGATGCTTACTGGACACAGTTCTGGCTTTTCCTTTACATTTGAAAAAAACAAATGCCTCCCATGGAAAAATTACAGAAATAAACTAGGAAGAGAGGCTTGTTATTTTTCCAAGGGATTTTCACACCAAGTTTCAATATGCAAGTCACGCTCCCACCATGGAGGGCTGTGCACAGATACAATCTAGTGAAGATTTTGTGTACACTGTGTAAAATAAAGCCACATCAGCTTCATTTTGCCTGTGCTAAGAGCTGCTTCAACGTATTATTCTTCTGCCTCATCACCAAACAGAAACAACACACAGAAACAGCAGCAAAATTCAATTAAGGGATTTAGCTTAGAGCCGCGAGAAGAAAATGTCCTGTATGAGGCACCTCCGGAGCCTCTGCTGAGGGATCCTTGAGCCCTGCTTCTGCTGCACTGCCATAAGCAAACATCTGGAAATGGTTTCCAAAAAAAGTCACCCTCAGCTTGGCCTGAGGCACATCATCTTCCAACCTCCCCTCCACGGGGATGGCAGCAGCTGCCCAAGGTGCTCAGTGGCACCAGCCAGGGCTGGAGGAAAAGGTGTCTCCCATCCTTGGCAGCCCCTGGCATCGCTGGTGTGACCTGGGAGAAGCAGGAAAAACAGAGTGCAGCACAGTTTTATAAGGCAGTTTGTTTTCAACCTCTTGAAATTAATTTTCTCTGTTTTCCTAGCCCCCATTAAAATGCCAAATAAACATCAGATTTAAAATAAATAAATAAATAACTAAAAAGCAGCATTTCTTTCTTCCTGTGAATAGTAATACACAGGGGAAGCCTCCCACACTCCCCTTTCAATCTACAAATCCCCACGTGCTGCACAATCTGCTTCCCATGGGAAAGAACGTGAACTGTTCATTGCTTGCTAAGCTGAAAAGTGCCAAAATTAACCTGGTGCCCAGACACTGGCAACTGGGAATAAAAGGGAATTAACTGATACAATGGTCTGGTTTAGGAGGCGTCTCAGAGCAGCTTAAAACAAGGCCACTGGAAATCCATTCTCCAGAGCTCCTCACATCCCATGATCTGAGCTGGAAGGGGGAACTGGCGGGGAATATCAGGAAAAAGTTTTTTACAGAAAGGATGATAAAGCAGGGGAATGGTCTGTCCGGGGAGGTGGTGGAGTCACCATCCCTGGAAGTGTTTCAAACAGACTGATGTGGCACTCAGTGCCAGGGTTTAATTGAGGTGTCAGGGCTGGGTTGGACATGAGGATCCTGGAGGTCTCTTCCAGCCTGGTGACTCCATGAATTCTGTGATCCTGTGATTCTGGGATTCTGGTGATGGAGAAGTTTTCCCTCCATGCCCCCAGACAAGCCCCATGGTTCCACTGGACACAGTTTGGCCTCGAACGAGCCTTGAAACACCAAACGGGGATGTATTTGAGGATGCTTTTCTGCACTCCCCCCTTCAGACCTGCGGGTGCTGCGTTGGTCACAGCCCTTTGCAGCAGGGACACAGCCAGGCCCACACCCTGGGAATTGCTGTTTCATTATCCAGCACAGCAGGAAATCTTACAGAGCCTGGCCTTTGAAGCTGAAACTGTGGGGGGTGCTTGGTTGGCAGGTGAGGACACGGAGTTTGGCTGAGATGAGCCCAAGGATCATCCCAGCCCCCTGAGCCACTCCAGGGCAGGGCATGGCACCCTCTCCCGCTTCCCACACCCCCGCCCAAAGCTGGGACCCCTCCATAGCTCAGGCCCAGGTCATTTTCCTCCAGCAGGCACATGATTTTTGCCTCCACATGATTAGCACTCCTCAGGCTTCCACAGCATCTCCTGTGGCCAGCACCCACTGCCGTGGGAGAACTGCTCTCTCCAGACCCCCACTCCCTTCTCCCCTTGTCCCCGCACATCAGGACAGATTTTGTTCCCAGGAGGTACAGCCAGACCCACCCACAGCTTCTCACCCAACATTTAAACATCCTCTGAGCGTGCTGGAACAACCAAGAAATTTGCTGTGAGTTGGAAACGGGCCGGAATTCGCAGGGATTGGGCAAAACAACTGGCTGCAGCTGGCCAAATTAATTCCCAGCGTAATTCCACTGAAGTGGAATTTAACAGGCATTTGAAATAACGTGATCTTTTCTTGCCCTTTGCATGTGTAGAAGGAAAAAAAAAACCAAAACAAAACCACCAAAAAAACCAACGGTATTAACAACTCATTCCCAATCTTTGCATGGGTAATTAGCCATGCGGGGAGCAAAGAGCCCTGCGCACTCCCCGGGCTGGCAGGTGCCCAACCTTCTGCTCTGCCAGTCGGTACCTTTGTTCAGGAGAAAAAGGAGCTGCCCCGGCTGGGTGCGTACAATGGGCCACGCGCGGAGGCTGGCAGGTCACAAACAAGTCACGTGAGAGCTGAGCACAACGCCACGGAGCGTACCAAGTTTCTTTGTAAAGCGCTTCCATGCAAAGATAATAGCGAGCAGAGGCTAATTCTGCAGTCTCTAATTTTCTTGTCTGACTAAGCAGGCATAATTTACACCCATCAGTTGCAAATGGCTTCTCCCACCAATCCTAAAGATAGAGGACTTTTTTTTATTATTATTTTTTAAGGGGAAAAAAAAATTTAAAAAGGAAAAAAAGATGATTTCCTACCTCTGCAGAAAGAGGATGAAAAACACATGCAAAGGCTGTCTGACACAAATATGTATTTTCACTCAGCTAGTTCAAAGAGATCATCTTGCAGCCCAGAAACAGGAGACCTTGATGGAACCAACTGGCCAAAATAGTTTCTTCTGTCAGACATGAACACAGGGGGTGATAAAGACAATAATTTTAACTGGTCTTACTTAGTCATTTGCTCCCCGTTGCCCTTTTCAGTCCATATGACACGCTGCAATTGTACAAATTCAGCTGCTGCTGCACGAGGCTGACAATCAGCCGTGATGCACGTGGCTCCTTTCCACGAGCCCTGGGGGATCTGCCACCTCTCAGGTGCCAGGACAGCTCCGTCCCTGCTCACAGCCACCACATCACATCCAGAAAGGCCAGGCAGGTCTCTGCATCCTCCCCCCTTCCCCTTCCTAGGGCGGCTCTGTCCGCTGGGATTGTCTGGCCCAGACTCCCAGAGCACCAGTCTGTCCCTGGGTTCAGACCAAGATCCCTGCAGGGGAAGGGGCTGACCAAAGGGGCCCTGCCAGGGCTGCCTGGTCAGTGTCTGGCTGCACAGGGGGCACACAAGAGCTGGCACGGGTGGAGCTGCCCCGTGGCGGCTGAACCATCTCCACAAACTCCCACGTCCCAGTGCCACCCAGGGCTCCCCCATCCCCGCTGCGCCCTGCCAGGTGGGAGCAGACAGACCTCGGAGGTCTGCCCTCCCTGGTGGCAGGGCTTGGGTGCTGTGCTGGTGCAGAGACCCCGCTGGGTCTGTGCCAGGTGTGGGGCACTCTGTGAGCCTGCAGGGCACCCTCGGACAGGGCAAACTGCAGCACAACTGATTAAATATAATGACAAGATTCACACCCTTTGTTATTGTCTCCTTCAAAGAGGCTCCGTTAGCCTCAGCTACACCAGGCAGGAAAGTCTGGTAAACCTCTCTGGCCACTGTTTGAAGGGTCGAACACTCCCAGCACACCCCACAGTGTCACCCCCACATCTGCTCGGCTGGAAAGGGGCCGCAGAAAAGAAATTGCTGCTACAAATACCACGGGGGGAAGGAAGGAAGAGCCAACTGGCATCTCCTGCCAGCCTGGGGATGTTTGGGACCAAACCTCGTACCTGCTTCCAGCAGCTCTGCTGGCTGCGAGCGGCACCCGCCAGGCCCCAGCTCCTGCTGCACGGTGTGGGTGCTTCAGAGAGCGGCCACAGCGCCTTGGGACCTGCTCAGGGCCCCTCTGGTCAGAGCTCCCCGCGGCCAGCCCAGCCCAGGAGGGCAGTGCAGCGCTTGCTCCCAGCTCCCACTCTCCCATTTCTGTGGGGCGTCGCTGCTCTCGGTTTGACAGGAGCTCGCGTTCTCCCAGCTCCTTCTCCTGACTTTCACAATAATATATTCAGCAGAGCTGGATACATTTCAAACCAGCTATTATACCACGGTATGTTCCAACACAAATATATGCAGCGTAGTGCAGCAACAACTCCGCCGCGAGTAGCGCGCGGATCGCAGAGCCCCACATTTCCCTGCCCCAGACAGAGCGCCGTGCCGGCACAGCGGGAATTCATTACAGAATAAACCTCATCAAAATCCAAGCGGGAAAACCTCCCCGCTTTCAAACCAGCAGCAGTTCCCCCTGCCCCGGCCCCACGGCAGAGCTGCCGGGGCCTCCATCCCAACCCCACAAACCCCGCGGACCGGCACAGTGCCTCTCCCTTCCAGATGGAATGCCGAGTGGGAAGTGGGAATTTTTCCTCTCCCCTCCGCCCCGCAACAAGCAAAATGCGACAGTGAGTGCAAAAAAAAAGAGAAAAAAAAAAACCTGCAGCGAGTTTGCGGGGGCAATTGTGGATAGTTGGTGTTGGCTTTTGCGGGAGCTGCTGGAGCGTGGGTGGCAGCGTCACCTCACCGCGGCTGCTGGCACCGAGTTAATGCCTCTGCCAGGCACAGGCACCGAGCAGCCCCAAATTCCTCGGGCAAAACCGACTTCTCCCTGCAGCACTGCTGCGCCCAGCCCAGCGCTCCTCGGTGCCATCACAGCTCCCAGATTATTACAGCCAAAGGAATCCTCCTTACAGTACCCTTGACAGCATCTAAACTTGCCACTGAAACCAGAAAATCTGCCGTGGCAGAGCCAGAATGAACCAGAGTGTTGGAGTGCGGGATGAGAGCGGGGAGGAAGGATAGGAGGGATCCTTCATAATGGATCTGTGAATCGCAGGCTTCAATTCAATTTAGCAACCCATCAATCAAGCTGTGGGTGTCAGCGAAGGGCCGGAGCCGGGACGGTTTCAGTAGAGGGCACTCAAGTCCCAGAAATCTGCATTTCCCAGGTATATTCCCTCTGATGTTTTAGGAGCCGACTTCAGCTCATGAATCTCGGTAATGCGAGCACTGAGCCTCATAACTCAGATTGATTGTGGTTCTATTAGACCTGATGCGTATAAATCTAAACAAAACACATGTGGATGGAGCTAATTCGAACAAACCAGTTCAGATACCATTGCAAAAATAAAGAGAAGACTCTTTTTCTTCATTAGTATTGAAAAATGTTATAGCTATAGAAATGCTTATGTCTCTTTCTGCCAGGTTCCTAATTCTGCTGCTGCTTTAAAGCTTTAGTCTGATTTGAAAATGTCCTCTGTCGATCAGCATTTTTCCTCTAGATATTAATAATCTCAAAACTATTTTCCATTTTTTGCCAGTGGTTCCCTTTCATACTCAAAAATAAGAAGTCTTACATCAGTGACTTGAGAACACCCATAAACCTGCAGCTTTATTTGTAGGTAAGAGGACTGGAATTGTTATGTATATAAAACCCCCATAAGACGCACACAATTTCAAATCTGGCCCATGTAATACCTGGAGCTCTAAATACCACACATATTCATAGTAAAAACAGCAGCACAAGAAAAAAAAATTACGTTCAAATATCTTCACAACAAATTTAAAATAACGAATCAACTTCTCCTCACTGGTACACTATGTTCACAAGTTATAAATACACCAGAGATTGCATTAATTGATACACTCTTAAATGATGAATTACCACATTAAAGCTATTTTCACAGCACTTATGAACTGGGCAAATATCTTGTATTTTTAGCATCACTGTAACAAGTTAGCCAAAGCCCTTCTCCTACCTTTGATCATCCTTCAAGGCACAGCCAGAGATTCCTGAAGAAAGTCCTGACTCAGCTGGGTATAAATCCTACTCCCAAGGCCTAGCATCCCACTGGGGAGCACTCACCTGTGCAGCAGCACCGAGCCAGACCTCTGGGCCCATGAGGAGCTCTACCAACCATCCCTTCTTTTGTCCAGTCATCCTGTCTGTGCTGTAATCATCCATCCCGGCCTGGCTCCTGCTCCTGTGGGAGTGTGGCCTGGCAGCTGATTGCTCACAGCTCTGGGCCCAGGCAGCCCCTCCACGGGCATCAGGTGAAATTGAGTCCCTGTATGGGGCAAAAAAAAACCCCAAGCAGCTGTGGTGCAGCACCTGAGAGAAGTTTCAAAAATGCTCTCTGTGATCCTGCCACAGAGCAGCCCAGGGTGCTGCCCAGAGAGAGGAGCAGTGCTGGGTGAGAGGGATGGGCTGGGGACAGCAGGGGGATCTGGAATGTGGAGGAAGGGAGACACAGCCATGGTGGGCTGTTTGCTGAACGCCCTGGGGCTGCTTTGGGGAGGACAAGCCATGCAAAGCCCAGGAAGGAGACGAGCAGCCGTGGGGGGCTCCTCTGCCTGTGCCCAAGCTCCACTGCTGTGGTTATTTCTGGTAGGGGACTGTTCCTGTCCTGCCCTCTCTGACCCACACGCAGGAGACAAGGACTGTCCATGACCTCCACACACCCATCTGCCACTAATCAAATCATTTAATTCAAAATAAACCATCTGTGCTCTGCAGTAGGATCCAGTGGCTGAAGCTTAGGTCGGAGCCTTATTAGTGCCTGGTACAGACAGAAAGGCAAGAAGCAGCATCCCAAACAAACAGAGTATTTCCTCCCAGCTACAGTTTGATTTCAACACTCCACAAAACCAAACCTCTTCTCCATGTGCTGGAGTCTGCAAAGAACAGCCACAGCTGAAACAGCCCTTTTTACCTGCTCCCTCCCAACAGTTTTGTGGGGCTCTTTTATCTCCAGGTGCAAAGAGTCACCAAGTTGTGACATTTAATTTTATAGCAAGCTCACAGAAACAGCTGTCCTTCACTTAAGCGGTATGTAAAGAAATTCTCTTCCCTGCCCTTTTGCTAAGTCTTATCCATTTTTTGGTGTCAGGAGGGATAAAAATATCCCTAACACCAGCCACTCTTTTCTGTAACCATCTTTGGCACAGGCAGGAAGGTTCGGGCTGGGAGCTGGAGCCTTGGCCCTGCCCACAATAAACACCAACAGCCCCCTCCTCCGAGGCCGGGCTGGTGCGCAGCGCTGGGAGGAGGCTGAGCCGCACCTCTGCCTCTCTGCCTCGCCGCTTAGGTGGGAGCAAGAGACACCGTGCCCTGCACCGAGCCCAGGCCGCGCTCAGAGGCGCCTTCCCAGCGCCCCAGCCGGGCTCCGGGCACAGCGCGGCCCGGGGAGGCACCGCCACACCTCTGCCAGGGGCTGCTCTTGCCCCGGCCGAGCGCATCTGCCAGAGAGGCTCTTCCAGCTTCTCCTTGTGATTCCGTGCTGACGCCGGCTGTCACATTCCCTGGCCGATCTCCCTCGGCTGCTGCTGTACAAGCAGCCAGAGCCCAGACACCGCCGCAATGGGCACGCAGGGGATCCCCCCGCGCGTCCGCCTCTCCGCAGCCGTCCCCGCACTCGCTGCCTGCTGGCAGAGGCGACGGCCAGCAACTTCTCTTTGAGTTGTAGATCAGAAAGGGTCTGCAGTGTTCCTCCTGCGGTCCGCGCAGCCGGAGGCTGCTCCGGGATGGGTCTCGGAGCAGAGCGCAGGACGGCGATCAGCATTTCTCCCAGCACGGAGCGCGCCGAGCTTGCTGCTGGGGAAAGCGACGGGCAAGGGAAATAAAAAAAATAGATGAGCCGATACAGAGTAATAGTATGTTTGTAAGAAAATTAAAGATTTGCTCTTCAGCTGTTCCAGGCTGGAGTTAGCGGACAGCTGGCAAATGGGAACGGTTGAGAATGATGGAATAGATGAAATTATTTAAATGAGAAAAAAAAAAAGAAATTCGCCCTAGCCTGGCCCAGCACGTTGACAAAGCAGCTCCCGGTCCGCGGCATGGGCAGCCCTTTGTCTCTGTCACCGAGGTCATTAAACTCCCGGCTGCGGAGCGCGGGCAGGGCGCGGCCGACCCCAGCCCCAAACCCCCTGCCCCGCATCTCCCGGCGCCCGCCGGCGGGGACAGCGGGGACCCCGGGGTCATCAGGGCTCCCCAAGAGCTTGGGGGAC
>VWZN01018307.1:965829-1001353 GCA_013396955.1 Regulus satrapa
TCCGGGACACAGTGACACACCCAGGACACACTGACACAGCCCGGGGCACACTCCGGGACACAGTGACACAGCCCGGGACACAGTGACACACTCCGGGACACACTGACACACTCCGGGACACAGTGACACACGTGCCTGTCGCACGGCAGCTGCCTCTCACGGCGCAGTGTCACCAGCGCCTGGTGCTGTCCCCAGCCGCTGCAGACGCGCCTCTCTGAAGGGAGGGAGCCCCTCGGTCTCTGGTTTTATTCAAGAGCCCAAGGATGTGGAAAGGTCCCTGCGGAGCCTGCCCGGCCACGCTCCGAGCCGCACCGGGGTCACTGTGCCTCCGGCCGAGCTGGCTCCCTCTCCCCCGGGAAATGGAGCTCTCCTTGCGCGCAGAGCAGCCGTGCGCTGTCCCTCCAGCGACCTATCGCTGCTGAAGGACACCCGTCTCCCCTGCCGCCCGTCGCGACACGCCGGCTGGCGCCCAACCGGGCCCGGCATCGGCAGAGGGCAGTGCCCGGCCGCGGCTCCGCGCCCTCCTCCAGCTCCAGCTCCCGGAGCCGCCGGGCCAGCGAGCCGCGGGGCCGGAGCCTTCCCGGCGGAAAAAATCCGCCGCTGGTGTCTGTAGCCAGCATTAAGCCTCCTGATCCAGTGGAATGTGCGTCTCCACCAGTTTCGCCATCTCCTTCCCCCCTCCTCTTGGCTGCAGCTCCAAGGCGCTGCTTGTCTCGGCGGCTTTTCCCTTCGCGCAGCAGAGGACGGGCGTGGAAGTCTCTGGGAAAGGCAGATAGCGGAGTTGAAAGCGCCGGAACCCTGGGCGAGGGGGGAGAGAGGGAAACGCTGAGAGGAGCCGCGGGCTGAGGCAGGGGATAGGAACTGCTCTGCGGAGGGAATAGGTTGGAGCGGGAGCGCTGTGCCCCGCAGAGATTCCAGCTTGGTTTGCCGGGCAGCGATTGTCGCAGTAGGGGCCGATGCAGAGGGATTCCGATGGGATGGGGGTGCACGCACCGATTCGTGTTATTAGCAGTGAAAACAGGCATGGTGTGCTGCTATTTACCACTTGGCACGAAGACTAAAATAGATGCAGGTCCTTAGCACAAGCGAGAGGTCTAAAAGCAGGTGGAGGGCTCAGCTCGTTGCTTTGTCTTTGCTCCTGCACCAGCTTTTCTTTGCGGTTGCATTTGTTAACCCCTTCTGCCCTTCCCTCACCCCCCTTGCTGTGCTGCCCCCGGGGAACCCAGAGCTTCACTGCTCAGGTTTGCACTGTGAGGCTCTCACCACGCCAGCACGACCTGGGTCCTTGTGCTGTAAATCTGCAGCGAGACACCGAGCACGAATACACAGACACGGATGTGACTGCTCCGTTATTTCTGGCAGGGAAGATCATGGGGAAAATGTGTCTCAGCTGCAAAGGGCTGAGGAGAGCGTGGGGTACCCCTGCGTCAGAGGCAACCCCAGCTCTGCTCTGAGCTTCCCCCACACTGCTCAGCTCTGCAGCACTGGCAGCGGGAGAGGGAAGCAGACACCAGCCTTGGCCGCCACACAGTATCTCTATTATTTAATAATTTAATCCAGGGACCTCGTTAGATTTCTGCTCTTTTGCTGTGCCCCAGCCAACAAGCGGCACCCCCCTGTCTGGGGTCAGATTCAGAGGATAAAAATGAGAATTGGGAAGTAGTAAGGGAACAACTGGCACATTCTGTATCAGCTCGTTGTGCCTGGGACATCCAGCACAGCAGCGTGACCTGGAAAGCAGCAGGAAGGACTGGGCTTCCAAAGGCACGGACCATGTGGGGACGTTTGGAGAAGTTTTTAAGCAGACAGATAAACCAGCTAATACCAAAGGCAAAAAACCAAAAACTTAAAATTACGTAAGTGTTCAGATAAATTCTTGAATTCGAGCCTTGCACTTTGCTCATTGCTCTGGAAACTGGGCACTGGGGTTCCTCTAAGGGAACCCCTTCCCTTCCCCTAGGACTGAGGCACTCAGTGTTGCACAGGCTTTTGAGACAGACTCCAATTTCATCCTTGGCACCTGCAAGCAGCAGCTTCAGGAGCATCAGTGGTGGCCCTGCAGCAGCTGGGTGGAAAGGGGGGTTCCTAGCTCCAGTAAGGACAGGGATGAGGCCACTGACAGCTCTGGCAGAGGCCACTGGGCACTCACTCGTTTGCTGGTAATGGCATCTGATGGTCACGGCATGTCCTTGGCTCACACCGGGGACTTGGAGGCGAACAGACCAGATCTCTGAACTCACCAGCTCCCAGGTGAGTAGGAACGTTCGTCATTCCTAAAATAACAGAGCTGGTGCCGCAGAATCCAAACTTGATTAGAGACGTGGAAGTGTGCGGGGAGAGAACCAGCGTCGCCGTGGGCGGCTTCCCCCCACTCTAATGAATAGACGGCTGTCAGCTCGCACTTTTCTCCCAGGATGAAGCAGTAAATAAAATCTGGTATAACCCACAAATTTAGCTGAGTTACGGCTGTCTATTGGGACTGAAGTGTTAGACTTGTTGGTTAGTTTTGCAGTGAATTCAAAGCACTCTGAGGGAAGTCACCGCAGTGATTTTAAATTCCACCCCCTGTGAGACGCCGTGCCTGCCTGGGCACATGGGCTGAGGGGTTTTTTTCCTGGCTGCAGCAGAAGTTTTGTGTTGGGAGCAGGGTGGATTTTGTTCTGAATGGAGCAAACGGCCACAGCACCTGCTCAGCAGAGGATACAAGGGTGGATGTCGCAGACTCTCAGAATGCTTTGGGTTGGAAGGGACATCAAAGCTCATCTCATTCCACACCCCCTGCCATGGGCAGGGACACCTTCCACTAGACCAGGCTGCTCCAAGCCCTGTCCAACCTGGCCTTGAGCACCTCTAGGGATGGGGCTGGTGTACCCCTGGGGCTCTGTTAGATCACCCTGCCCGCTGCTGGCACACAGGAACAGCCCCTGGGCCACAGGAGGGAGGTTCCCTTCCTAGAGAGCCCGGGGACAGGCACCAGTCCTTTAGCACTTCAAGATGATGTTCTTTTGTCAAATGTGCAGCAAAAGGTACATCATGGTTAACCTCAAAAGCTTAAGCTTTTTCTTTGCCTGTGCGAGACAGATTTATAATATTTCCCGTTTCTTTTCTAACACGGGATTCTTAGTGCAGACAGTGATTTATTGAATAATCAATTTCCTTATCTACGTAACACATTCAGGTGATCCATCAATGCCAGATAATCAATCCAGCTCGGAATTTTTAAGTGTATATATGTGTACTTGTATATATTTTTTCCTCCTGTACTGTTGTCAGGCCAAGTAATGTCTCCCTTTCTTTGCTCCTTTCCCAGTGACTTTTGTTTATGGTGTGTAAAAGAAACCCCCGACGTTATATTACACCTTGTAAGTTTTACGGTACTTGAGAGGTTTATGTGCTATGAATGTAAAGGGCAATGCAATAACGCAAAGGGCAGTGAGACATTTTTAAGCGCAGAAGGATATACACAGAGCTGAGGAGATAAATCTGGGCGGATAATCGTCCCACTGTGTCTCTCCTATTTATGAGAGGAAAAGACATTCACTGCAAATCATGCTTCAGGTCACTCGTGCCCTGCTCTCTGCTCTGCGCTGCTTTAACTGCTCTTCATCTGCTTTGGGATCTCTGCCCTGGTCTGGAGCCATGTCTGGGCCCAGCAGAGGGGCTCGGCCCGGGTGGGATGTGATTCCCCTGTCTCTGGGGTGGTCCCTCGCCCCTGTGCAGCTCGAGGACCGGGCTATGCGGAATTTAATGAGTCTGTCCTCCGTGAGTTGGGAAAGGCTGAGCTGGGGAACGAACCGTAGGAGGAGGGAAGAGGAGTCTCAGCTGCCAAGTCTGAAGCTTATGGGTGGTTTAGCTGGGAAAGAGGAGCTGGGGTTCAGCCTCCCACGGTCTGGGTGTTCACTGCTAGAGTTGGGGCTGGGCAGGAAACTGTTCCGAGAATAGGTCTGGGAACTTCAGCGAACACTGCTCCTATGAGGAGAGGAACTTCTCCGGGGCATTCAGATTTCTGAAACAGCCAAACCATGAATCCCTCTCAAATGTGAATATTCTGAATTCAGCATTTGCAATTAACAATAGAACTGGAGACAAAATGCCATTACTTGCAGAGGTCAGGATAAGTTGTATGCAAGGGTCACTGTTCCATGTGTTTTTTTCAAAATCCAATTTGTTTTGTGGGCTTACGATGGCAGAAACGCTGATGATTTTGCTATTGCCACATGTTAGGTACTTTCTGTGCAGGAAAAGATTTTGCCTTAATTACTTTTAGTTTTAACTGTCTGGCACTGAGACAGGATTTTCCTGATTTGAACCATCTCATCAAAAGCTGAAACCTTAACTGGGACTGAAAACTTTGTGATGTGGCAGAGCCCCAGGGAGTTGCCAGGAGTAGGAGCTGAGGGCCGGCATCCTGGTTCCCATTGGGACAGCAGCTCTCCACAATGCCCCTGGGGCGGGAGCAGGGGAGAAGAAGCTGCAGGAGAATCCTCTGAAGCCATATGTCCCATGCAAACAGTCCTGCAGAGCCCGGCAGCCTCTGCAGCTCCAGGTGCCATTTGTTGCCGCAGAAATGCCGTTACCATTTTAAGCTGAACCAGGGACCTGTAAAAAGGAGGTTCTTGGTTTAAATCTCTGGTCTATAAAATCTTAAGGACCCGCTCTTTCTTTATAGGGAAAGAAAACCATTTCTCCCCTCATTTTATGCACTTTTCTTTTTGCAAATTTTCATTTCTGCAAAAGCAGTTTTTGTCATCTTTGCTTAGATGAAATTCAAAGCGAGACCCTGGATGTTTTGCTTCGGGGATGGTGTCTCAGCTTGGCTCATAATATCTGAATGGAAATAGGACCCACAGTCTTTCCTATTCATCTACAGAATGGTGAAAGGGCTGTCCAGAATGGCTATTGGAAGACCTTAGATGAAGCTGATAATATTTTTTAAAATGTAAGGCTTGTCCCTGCACAGTTTACCAAATTGCCTTTAGGTTAAAGTTACAAATGAAATGTTGAATACAAGAAATTCTCAGTTCTTTGAGCAGCTACCTTCTACCCTGTGGTGCATTCCAGCAGCCAGAACTGACTTTGGATGTGTGCCCATCGATTTATAAAGGATCAGTAAATAGAATAGTTAGAGCCATCTTGGCTTAATTTTCTTAGAGATTAATGCAGTGGTTTCTGTTTGAGTGGTTTTCTTTTCTGCAGTGTAACTTCATCTATGAGACGTGGCAATTCCAGTTGCTGGATGCATTTCCTGCAGCTGAAGGGAGAGCAATGGCACTTGGCACCCAGGATGCACCAGAGCTGCAGATCCCCCTCTTTACACCTTGGATTTACATTTACTTTTAACTGTTTTCTGTTTGTTTGTTTGTTTGTTTTGATTTGAATTGTTTTGGATTTTTTTTTTTTTTTTTTTTTTTGAGGGGGATTCTCACCTAATTGGCTTCTCTCTTACGCCAAGGATCACAAACACATAACCCACAAGCAAACTCCCTGATCCTTGCCAGGTGTGACCTGCCCTGGGCTCCTGGCACAGCCACCCCCTCTGTGACTCTCCTCTCAGATTCTGAGCTCCCCTCCTCATCCCCAGGCCTCAAAAGTGGAGAGAAGAGATGAACACAGTTGAAATCCTGAACAAGCTGCACTTCCTGGTATTTTAAGAAAACTCTGAATTTTAGGAAAATTCAGAGTTTCCTCAGCAGCTGGATGGGATTTTCATTTATACCCAGTGCTTGGGAACAGAGCCCTCAGAATGTTCCTCAAGATCCTGTGAGGTGCCACCAGCCCGGGTGACAGCACTGGTGACACTCTGAGCACCCACACTGACCTCACCACCACATGCACATGAATTTACACTGAATTTCCCCCCAGCCTGGTGGCCTTCGATGTTTAGTGCTGGCCCAGACACCTGGTCCCTATATTCTGTGTTATTAAGGTCATTCTATGTGGTTACACGACTCCTTGTGCTTTGTGAGTGTTTGTGGGGAAACCAATTTCCATATGAATTATGGAAGTTGATACCAACAGGGCTGTAATTCGTAAATTGTTCTGACAGCAACATTTTGTAACAGAACACAGAGAAACCAGGGTAATAAAACTTGCCATTAAGGGAGTGGACTTGTGAGTCCTAGAAAGAAATCTTGTCCAAGGATTATTTATGATCATTGCACACCAAAATGTGTTTTTGCATTTTTATTGCTGGCAAATTACTTGTAAACCCACCAGGGAGCTAATGATTTTTCCTCTGAGGCCATGCAACTTCGTTTTGGTTTATATATATCCATTTCTGCAACCAGTTAAGCTGTCACTTTTGATTTATATTAACGAGAATTATTTCAAAACAGCGCGGGTGTTAAAGGGTTAGCTGTCCTTTGACTCCAGCTGACAAAATCCACAGGACAGCGATTCCAAAGGAGAATTTCATGGTGGTGCCTGGGCAGGTTTTCCCTGGATCACTGTAACGGTGCTAACTACCTCTAATGGGGAACACGGATTATTTATGTTCTTCTGCAGCTTCTCATTAATTTTTCAGAGCGCTCGCTTGAAGAGTTCTGACTTCTTGGCTCCTTCATTAGTGTTACCTGCTCAGCAGTGTGGAGCAGTGGAGGTGACACTTCAGAAAGGAGCGTTTCAGTCCAGGCTGCTTTCCAGGGCGAGAGCAGGAGCAGGGAGCTCTGCACAAGGAGCTCCAGGGGCAGGATTTTAGCCAGGTTTTGGTCTCCCCAGCGGGGCTGGCTGGTTCAGGGGCTCACTGGCCTGAGCCTGCTGGAGGCTCCCATGGCCTGCACACCCTCCAGGGCCACACAGATCTCCCAGCCCCTGGCACCCGGTGGCATTCCCAGCATTGCTGAGGGTCCCTGTGCCAGAGCCCCTGGGACAGCCATCCCTGCCCCTGCTCCCACCCTGCCAGCTGGGCTGTGCCCCCCGTTGTGTCCTGTCCCCCAAATGCCACGGGGGCATCTGAGCCACTTTACAGCTCCTTGGGATGCTCCAGTCACTCCCAGTAGGAGCATCCCAACTGCAGAGAGCAGCAGGGAGCTCAAGATCAGCCTTACAAAGGTTCTGGGAGCATTAAATTATTCCTAACTGTGGCTCCCAAAGCAATGACACCTCTTTTTTGTGTGTGTGTGTGTGCTGTGCAACCTTGGACAGAGTTTCCTGGTGCAACAGAGGCAAGAGCTGACTCCAGGGATCACTCAGTGGTGCCCATGCACTGTTGTCAGTCCAACTGGCACTCCCTGGGCACAAGTAGCAAATGGATTAAGATGTTTGTTAGGTTTTGGGGGTCATGGGACATTTGTACATTCATTACCAAAGTCAGTAATGACTAATTGCATTCTTGATCATAACAGAGCATTTTGTTAGAGCCACATTTCCTTTATGGATTTTCAAAGCCTTATTTTTAGAGAAATATTTTTTGATCTGTTGTTGGCTCCCGTTCTGCTCTATTACAGACTCCTTGCATGGCTTTGAACAAATTACTTTGCTCTTCTATGCCTTAATTCTGTGCTTGTAAAATCGGGCTGAGCACACTACGAGCTCCTTTGGGCTGTGGGAATGGGAAGAGTTTAAAGCCTGCAGATGTCAGTAGCCGAGGAGCCACACCCAGCAGGATCTCTGAGGCAGAACAAGAGGATATGAGCAGGCACAACCCTATTACCAGTGAAATACTGAGGTTATAACCTGGGACTCTCTGACTGGAGCAATTCTGGGGGGAAAAAAAAAAAAAAAGAGAGTATCCTAAATACACTTAACTGCTTATTTAATGTAGATCTTAAAAAGTTATTTATCGAAATTTAGCAACTGTTTATTCAATCTGGGACTGGAAAGCCTTTAAACCATACTCTTAATAATCCCCTTGTATTTAACTAACGTACAATAGCGTGTGCTATTACATTGCAATTACATCCTATTGGAGACTTAATTAAAAGGGAGGCTGTAATAAGCTCCTGATTGTTTGGCTCCTCAGCCAGACCCACACGATGGAGGATTCTGCCTGTCAGCGGGAGCCAGGGATATCCTGGAATGACACAGTGGCAGCGTGGGACTGGGGCTGTGAGGGGCTGGGGGTGTTTGGGGCTGTGTCCATTTGAGGATGTGTCCATCTGGGGCTGTGTCCATTTGGGGCTGTGTCATTTTGGCTCTGGGTCTGTGTGGGGCTGGATCAGCTGGGTGATGACCCCACAGGGGTCTCAGGCCCTGGGATAATCCCACTCCATTTGGAATGGCTTAAATCCCAGGAAGCTCTGGGAGAGAGGTTGGACCAGGGATGCTTTATGCTTCTGGATTTCAGAGCTCCCCAGGACTGGAGTATCAAGTCCTGGTCAAGAGCTCTTCAGAAGCAGCTGCCCATCACAGCAGCTCTGCCTTCATCCCTGCCATGGGAATCAGCCCCAGGCCCCTCCTGCAGGAGCCACCTCCAGTTTTGGCCAGAAGTTCTCATGTGGAAGAGCAGCCTTGGAAGGGGTACAAAAGTCAAAATGCTGAAGGATGTTCGTGGGAGCACTGGGAACCCTGCTCTGCCCCTCCCTGCTGGGTGCCTGAGCAGCACATCTTCTGCCCTGCTCCGCCCTGGCCTCTCCCACAGCTGGGAATCAAAAATCTGCACGGCACGGTGCAAAAAAATCTGCACTGTGTGCCGTGCTGGTCTGGTTATCCTGCCCCGTGCCAGGCTGCCACAGGCTCTCCATGGAAGAACTCTCAGACATCTGTCTGTCTGCAGCCAGCTGCTTGCCACCCCACCAAGTGTCTGCTCTGCTTCTCTCAAAGAAAAAAATAATAATCCAAGCCCCCTTTAATTGAAGCCTGTTTGAAATCAGAAGTGACGACAGCTTTGCGCTCAGCTCCGAGGCAGGATATGAAGTTAATTTGTAGAAGTGAATCTTTTGCTTTTAATTTATCAGCCTGAGATTCCAGACTGAGGAACACTGGGACCCCACGAGGCATGCCTGAATCTTTCAGGAGTGGAGCTTGTTTATTCAAGGGCTTAAATATAGCTCTTAATTGTGTGGCTGATCCTACAGTGTGGTGCAAGGAAGGCAGGATAAGAGATGCTTTTGCTCCCTGGATCACTGTCCAGGCCCTCACTGTGGTACTTGTGCAGCCCCTCAAGGGTAGGGAACCCCAGAGGAACCAAACTCTTCTCTGACAGAGAACTGATAAAACAATTACAGAGGGATCTGTGTGCAGCAGCTCTCCGGGTTTTGCAGGGGATTCTGAGGCCAGCCCGGGTTTATGAATTGCCCATGAACCCACTGCACAGCCTCTCATAAAAATCCCATTTTCCCCTCTCAGCTCTGCAGTTGTATTTTGTTTGCAGTCTAAATCTACTAAGAGGATCAGCGGAGTTTTTGGCAGGGAACGGTCCCAGTCCTGGGAGCGGTGACTGATGCAGCACATGTTGGAGATCCAGGGTAGCAGCCCTTCCCTCCCAGGCATGGCCGGAGGAGGCTGTTCCCTGGGATTTTGCTTAGGAAAGGAAGGATGCTTCAAAGTGAAAGGGAAACAGAAACCTCCAGGTGTTTTCTGTTGCTCCAAGTGCTTTAAAATGATGTTTAGATTTCATGTATTGGTAATTACATACACTTGGGTGGTATTTAATACTAGCCACTGATGGATGCTCTATAATCCTATAGAAAGAGAACACGTTCGTTTTCTGAGGCTAACTGCACACAATCTGTTATTGTGTGATGTTGAATACTTTGAGGGTTGGTGCCTTTCAGTGTTGAGCATAAAAGCCAGGCCTCCCCGACAATAACCTCCATTAATCAGGCTTCCCCAGCCCGCGAGCCTCGGAGGCCGCGACGTCTTCTTTGTACACCAGGGCTTGCCAGGATTCCACAGTGAAAAACCTCCCACCGATCTCCCGCTCTTTCATTTCTTCTTTATTTGGTTTAAACAGGAAAATCGCCTCCCAGTACAGCTCCCACTGCTTTAGCTGCATCTCCACACATTTCTTTCAAGCTAACCGACAGCTTATGGTGGGAAGGAGAAGCAGCTGCAACTTGCTGGGAGTGGGGGAACTTCACTTCCAGAGGATTCAGCTCCTTTTGTTTTCCACAAGAGCTGTTGAGTGCTCAGAGCTTTAAAAAAATACGGCCACTCATTCAGGCTCCTGAAACATGGATTCAGGGGAGAGGTGTTCTGCAGGCTCTGCAGAGAGCTGGCAGCAGGAATGAAGATCCCCCAGAGCCCCACCAGCTGCTCTGCTTGGCTACACTTCCACAAACTCCCATGGGAACTGAAATTTTGGTGCTTCAGCTCAAGTTTTCATCACTGTTGGGGTCCTCAGCTATGTTGTTTGATATGTCCCAAACTCCCTGACTCCTCTGAGTGGATGGGAATGAGAGAGAGGTCCCAGTCTTAAGCTGCACCAAAGGAAGTTAGGTTAGGCATTGGGAAAAAATTATTCACTGAAAGGGTGATTGGGCAATGGAATTATCTGCCCAGGGAAGTGGTGGAGTCACCACCCCTGGATGAGTTAAAATAAAATCAACAGGACGTGGCACTCAGTGCCAGGGTTGGGCTGACGAGGAGGTGTTAGGTCACAGGTTGCACCAGGCGATCCTAAAAGTCTTTTCCAACCTGGTTCATCTTGTGACCCTGTGACTCTGTGATGCAGGGCCATTCCACACTGAGCACCTTTTACTGAGGAGCTGCAATAGGCCAGGGCTGTCAGAGCTCATCCCGGGTGCAGTGGGTGCAGGGGCAGGGCTGAGCTGGGGCAGCAGCCGTGCTCTGAAGGGAAGGGGAATTCTGGGCAGCAGGGAGCATGGCCACGGGGCTGGGGAAGGTGATGCCAGCCACCTGGCTGAGCAAGGGGGTTTGGGGAGAGCAGAGGCTGTTCCAGGATGGCTCATCCTGCAGCTCTTGGGCAGCTCCAGTGGGGACGTGCAGTGTCCCAGCCTGGCCAGCAGCACAGCGAGCCCCTGCGGTCAGCCAGCTGGCCAGATTCCCTCCAGGCAGGAGGGACCACGGCTTTGTGGGTCTCCTCAGGGAGAAGGGCCCTCCACAACGATTTAAAGCACTTTGGAAAAAGCCAAAACATGCAGGAAAAGCCAACCAAACTTGGACTGCAGCTGGACACTTTGGTCTTGAGCAGTGTGTAACCTTGACCTCATCCAAGCTGTATTTTCCTCCTGAAGTCAATCCCTGCCTGTCCTTGAGGGGCAGTTTCTCAATGGAGAAAAGACTCCTCTGAGCTGCTAGCCAAAATAAACCTAATTGTTGCATTGTGTCTGAGCAACTCTGAAAGTTGCCAGTAACAGCTATCTCAGACCATCACAATCAACATAATTTTCGTCTTAATTGCTAAGTATTGCTGTAGAAAGACTGGCTGTCTTTCTGCTCCAAGTCCTCACAGTTGCTCTCCCAGGTTTGAAGATGCAGTTAAAGTTTTTGGGTTGGTTGTTTTTTGGTTTTTTTCCACACTACGTTTCAAATGCTTCATTGTCAAACCGGTTAAAAGCCCTTATTTATAAAACGTGTGCGTCTCTTTCAGCTTAACTGAAAAGGCATTAAAATAACTGCAGCTGTGGAAAGAATAATTACAGCGAGATTTCGTCAAGGACTCTCTTGTCTGATGTTGCCATCTGTGACATGGTGAATGCAAAGATCATTTGAAACATAGGCGGTTAATGTAGAGAATAATTTCAGAGCTTTCGATATTTATGGTAAATTATTTAACTTTATTGTTTGGTTTTATGGCCTCATTATTCTGTGTCGTAAGGATCTCTGCTTTTTGTGTTGTTCTGCATTTCGATTTCCACTTTGTGAAGAAAAGAACCCTGCAGTAAAAGTAACACTTCACACATTTCAGAAATGTTTCAAGGAGACATCATACTAATCAGATTATTTTCATGCACCTCAATATCATCCTTGACGCCTTTTAAAAAAAAAATCCGCAGAGAAAGATCTCCTTATTGACCAGGTGTTAATAGTCAGTCCTTCAGGCATGGGCAGCGACAGGGGCTGGTAAACATTACTGTTGCACCAATTTTCTCTTGTCTCTTAAAATATTGTTTTCTGAGACTCCCTCTGAGAGGACATCGCTGCATTATTTCCTTCAACAACCCCTGACCGGCCAAATTAGGAACAGACTGTCGCACTGGAAATGAGTAATTGGCTGCCAGAGACACAGAAAAGGCGACTTGGCTTCCCCGAGCCTGGCTGCTCTGTGCACAGGGCGCTGCTGGAGCCAAGTTCATGCGCTCCTCAGCCAAACGAGGGCATGGCCAGGCTGTGGGCAGCCCCTGATGGGCACTCCCCACGCTCCTCCGGCTCTGCCTGGCTGTGTCCCATGTCACCTGCACGTCCTGCCCCATAGCAGGGTGGGGGAAACGCCCCGGGAGTGTTTCTCTCGTCTGCTCTTCCACTCGGCTCTGAGCAAGGTGAGAGCAGCTGGCTGCAGGGAGGGCGGCTCCAGGACGAGACTGTGATGGGGTGAGGGTTGATGCTTTTCTGGGACTACCTGAAAACAGAGGCCAGACAAAATTAAGGGAATAAAAGCAGTTCTAGTTATTGAAAGGCCTTCAGGGACATCTTGGACAGACAAAGCCCCCCAGGGGCTGCACCCAAAATGGACAATGGGTCATAACTTTCACACTTTCATAAACTTGGACCATTTGCATATTGGGGGTTCATCTCCCAATTACAGCTTCAGGTAATGAAGTCATTTACCCCCAGTTTGCGCCCCCAACTCACTTTTGTTTCCATCTCTCAGGCCTGAGGCAGTGAGGGGACCTTGATTGCCAGGCCTGGAGAGGAATTGCTGTGTCTGCCCAGAATGGGAGAGCAGCAGCTCACACTGCACATGGAGTTTGGAGTTAGACACTAAAGAGCTGCAGGGTTATAAATGGATGAAAATATAAAAACTAAAATAAAAGCTAGAACATCAGCACCCACTGCCTGTTCCTCGCTGTGGCTACTTACTGCAAACCACCCCACAGCCTTACTGTGCAGTCCAGGGCATGGTGCTGCCACAGGATGAGGTTTCCATCACCACTTGCTTTGGAGGTGGTGCACATCACATCCTTAACAGCACCATGAAGAGAGCAAGTGACTCCAGCAGCCTTCCCTGCTCCCACAGTGCTTCCACAAGCCTGAGGAGAGCTGAGACAGCCCAGCAGAAGTATTTTGTCTGATGTGAATTTTCTGTGGAATTGGGATCATCTTCCTGACAGCTGAGAGCTGCTGCTCCGTTGTGTGGTGGCAGTCCCGGGCAGCTGCTTTGGAGAGTGTGGAACAGAATCTGGGAGGGATTAGGAGCCACCTGTTAGCCTCTGCACAAGAGTCTCTTCCCACCAGCCTGCCTTCTGCAGCGGCTGTGCGTGCCCTCTGCAGCTGCTCAACATCTGGATCTCTGTCTGGCTCCATGCTGAGGAGGTGGTGGCACCACAGCCTGAACAGCCAAAGCAGCTCCAGCTTCTCCATGGATCACTGGAAGGGCACAGCTGCTCCAGCCAGGAGCTCTGCCCTGCAGATACACATTTATCTCCAGGAGATGGCTGTGGGCAGTCCTGAAAACCATCTGAGGGCGCTGAAATGCTTCAGGAGGTGAGAGGGGAAGGTCAGGAAAGCGGGGTGTAGAGAGGTGCAGCAGCAAGTGTGCAGAAACCTGGGCTTAGTGCAGCCAGAAGGGCAGAGGTGGCAAATCCAGCTGCTGTGGGCTTACTACAAGGGGAACTAAACTGGGAACAAATATGTGGGTCAGTGACTGATAGAGAAGAAACCAGGTAAGGTTTATTTTCCTACCTATAATAACAGCCCTGGGGCAATTCCCTCTTTGCCCTCAGCCATTCAGGGGCACAAGAATCCCTCAGGAGGTTCTTCTGAGCCTCCTTTCCCACCTCAGGCTGTACAGGAGGCTTTGCCACATTTAGCTCGATCTTTCACATTTCTGTACCTAAAATTAGACACTGTGCTCCATCCCTGCACTCCCGGAGTTCCCAGCTCTAGGGAGGCTGATGTGCAAAGTCTGCAAGCACATGAAGAAATATTTAAAGAATAACATTTGCAGACCCCTGGAAGCCAGACACTGCCAGGTGTTCCTTTATTTAGAGGAAAAGTAAGTTTGTGTATGCAGGTGGTTTATGCTATTTAGTAAATTTTGGTAATTTGTCTATCCCTGGTAACTTGCTTTGCAAAACAATGCAGCTCATTTTGGAAACAAATGAAGCAAATGGACTCAGAACTGTGCAGCTGATAAAACACAGGCAGTAGTCAGGATAAAAGCATTCCCCACTAGGGACTTTTCCTTCCCTCTGAGAAGCGATGATTTCTAAGCATGTCCCAGAGTGAGAGCTCCCTGTCCAGCTCAGCCCCAACTGGAGCAAGAACCTGCTCAAGGGCTCAAGTCTCACCAGGCTGGGGGGTAGGAGCCAAAAAAATACCAGTGGGAACAGGAAAATGCTGGAGCTGCAAGAAAGCTTCGGGTATTAACAGCAGGAGCATCATCTTTGGGGTTTCTGATTCCTCAGAGACTGACTGTTTTAATGGTGGGGTTGTAAAAGCCCCAGAAATCTCTCCATGCAGTGATGTGCTCAGCCAATTTGGATTTCTCTTGCTCTGCATTGTTCAGGACCTGTGAGGTGAAAGCCTTCCCCCTTTGCAAGCAATTCTTTGGACAGATGGACACAGAAGCCAGGAGTCAGCCATGGTTCCTCATCCTGAAAGGCTCTTTCCTGCAGCCTCATAGTTTGTGTTTCTAAGAAAACCCCTGTGCAGCGTTTGCTTTGGCCCTGAGCAGGTGGGACAATGGTGAATGCAGACATCAGGTGCAGCACATGGTGACAAGGGCCAAGTTGGCTCTGTCCAGCTCCTGCATGTAGGACACGAGGTCAGAAACTTTCCTACACCCTCATTTTGCACCCTGAACAGAGGTTTGTGTACAGCCACTGTCTCAGCCCATGAGGTACCACTGGCTGGTTTTGACACGATGCTGTTGAAGGCTCTGAGAGGGCAAAGCCTTTCTCCAGGGATCCCGGAGCCTGGCCCCGGGGCTCTGCCAGCAGCATCAACTCCCTTTGTCCATACGTTCCTTTCCCTGTGCATAAAGGCACAGATGGCCAAGCCCTGGAGACAGGCACCCGAGGTTTGTGAGGGCACGTGTGTGCTGGGTGTGCGTGTGAATGCACACTTGTCTGAGCACAGCCTGGAGCCTGCACTCGCTGCTGCCACTGCAGCAGGGGCTACCCAAAGCACTTTGTGCAGGGAATGTTTCAGCTCAGAATGCCACCAGCAGGTTCTACCCACAGTGCCAGATCCGGTGCTGACCCACAGGGAGTGTTTCAGCTCAGTACAGCTGCAGTAGAAGGTGTGTGCAGAAGTCTCTGTGTATGTAGCCAATACTTGTCTCACTCACAGAGGTCCTTAGACCTGAGGGACAGATATGAGGAAAAAGCTTCTGCTCTGCCATTCCTGGCTGTGGCTACACCAGGTGTGCTGGCCAAAAGGAAGCAAAAAATTTCCGGTGGTTCTTTCTGAGTGTGATGTTGTAGCTTGGCAGCATGGGAGCCAGTAGGGCCATGGGATGACACAGCTCTGAAACAGCCCTGGAAATACCAACTGGCCAAAGGGAAGCTCTGCACCACATCCATCTGGAATGGGGAGTGGAAGCAGGATGACATTTGTGCCACTCCTGAGCACAATTTACAGCCAGATCACAGGGGATGAGCAAGTGCTGCCAAAACAAGACATGGACACAGAAGCCTGTGTCCCCTCTGCCTTCCTACCTCAGCTGGGGACAGAATTCCCAGTGCTACCCCACAGTCGGGAAATCCATGCCAGCAGAAACTGGGGCTGCTGGCCCAGTTACCATCACAAACAGGCAGGAAAAGCCCTGTACTCTCTTGTAAGCAAAGAGTCCTCATGCTCTTTGGTTTCTTTTCCTCTGGCTCTCATACTTGTTAACTCAAATTAACATTCATAATGCAGAAACCATTGGAACATGCCTTCCAGACTCACAGACATTCCTGCTATGGTCAGGATTAATCACAAGGGATAATTAGAGTATTAAATGAAATAATTATAACATTATGACTCTAATAACCAAATTAATGGATATTAGCTTCTGAGAAAAGACAAATAGAGGAACCAGAGAAGTTTTGATGGATGCCTCTAACTGTATTTTTTTACTTTGTGTTTTTGATTTAAAACTCCCAAACACCTCCCACACTGATCCCTGTGATCTGAAAGAGCGAGGTAGGGTTGGAGCCATGGGGCTGGTGGCAAGAGGGGCTCCTGCAGAATGTCCACAACATTTCAAGTTGAGCATCCCAGGACTGGGGAGTGGTGAGGACCCTGATTGCCCCTGCACCAAAAATCCCCGGGGGGCTGGGCATCCTGGAGGGGAGCCAGAGCTGCTGGAATGGTGGAGCTGGTACCTACAGAGTGATTTGCTTATGTGGCAGTGCCAGTGCTCCTGCTCTGCTCTTGGGGTCCCCCCCAGCTCCTGGCAGCTAGGAAACACCTGGCAGGTCCGGCTGGAGGCCAGCTCCGAGCGCAGCCAGCTCAGCTCCATGGGACAGCAGGCTCTGGCAGCATCTCCTGGCCCCAGGCATGACCTCCTCTGAGAAAATGGAGATTTTCTCTGCCTCGAGGATGTGATTATTGTATCTGACAGAGCCCTGAGCACAGCCAGGCTTGGCTTGTCCTACAGGACAGCTGCTGTTCTCCAGGGATCCAAACCCTGGTGGTCAGGGCTCCTCGGAGCCCAGGAGGTTTCTGTGGCACTAATGTATGCTCAGCCTCTCTCCTGCATTCTGTGTCGTGCTACAGGGGAATAAATGAATTCATTAAAGAATTACGCAATTGCAAATGTTTAAAAATACCAAGTACGTACATTTCTGGGAGCCTACACAGCAGAGCCCTGTGAGGGGCTGGATGGGGACTGGCACATGTTCTCAGGGAAGGGAACAGAAAGTGCTGCTGGGAATGCAAACTCGGGTGCTCAGCGCTCTGCACACACTCAGCACAGGCAGGGCACTAAAAATGCAATGAAATCTAAAATACACAGACTAAGCAATTCCATCTTTCCAACAAGCAATATTAATTCTAGATAATAAATTGGGATTTTTATCATATGATCCCTGGATGATTTAGAGTACAGCCAGATTTATATTAATATTGAATACTTCCTCTCTCAGGCAACAAAAGAGAGAGTTCCTTTTGGTACCTGGAAGCAGCTCCCACGATCTGGGGAAGGAATCATCTCAGTGTGAACTACTAATACGCCATACTCCATATATAACCTGGTATCTGCACTTGCAGTCTGCATATGCTAGTCGAAGTTTTAATATCACTCAGTTCCAAAAAGAGACAAGACCTGGGGAGCAGTGACACATCTGAGCACATGCTGCACATGTCTGGGCTCCCATGGGCCACACACCCCATGTCCCTGCACACCCCTGCAACATCTCAGCTTTGTAGTGATGTGCCATTCCAGAATTTCTTCCTAATATCAAATGATAAGATTTTGTAGTGATATTATTTTTTTTTTCGGAGTTCTGACAAAGCAGTCAAAATCCAGTTGCAAATGCACTGCTGCTTATTGATAGCTCCATAATACAGGCGAGGTAGGATGCCAGACAGCTGCATTTCCTGGCATTTAAAAAGAATTCACTGTAATGTATTGTAATGCATTAGCATAATAATTGGTAAGCATTCGCAGATGAATAGTTTACTGACTGATAGATTTTGTACAGAAACTGTGAAGGTTACATGGAGGGTGAAAACATTTCACTGTGTCAATGAACATACTTAATTTTTCTGGAAGTGCTATTTAAATTGTGCGGCGCTGGGACATTAGCATAACAAAGACACAAGGCGCGAGTTTGTGCCGTAATAGGGAACACTGCCCTGCCGGGCTCCGGCAGGTGACCCGTGAAAGATGGGGCTCGGAGCCTCCCAAACCCGGCCACCGAAACGGGCAGAGGCGCGCCTGGAGCGGCGGCTCCTCCTGTCCTTGCTCTTCTCCCTCCTGTCCCTGAGCGAGTCCTCTCCTTGTCCCTCTGCTTGTCCCTACTCTACCTGTGCAGATTTTCTCCTGTCCCTGCCCCTCTCCCTCCTGTCCCTGCCCTTGTCCCTCCTGTCCCTGCCCCTCTCCCTCCTGTCCCTGCCCCTCTCCCTCCTGTCCCTTTGTCCCTCCTGTCCCTGTGCGGATTTTCTCCTGTCCCTGTCCTTCTCCCTCCTGTCCCAACCATTCCTGGGCAAGTGGAAATGGCCTCAAGCTGCTCCAGGTAGGGTCAGGTTGGACATGGGGAAGAATTCCTTCATGGAAAGGGTGACCAAGCATTGGGAAGGGCTGACCAGGGAGGTGGTGGTGTCCCCATCCCTGGAGATGTCCAGGAAATGGCAGGACATGGCACTTGATGCTCTGGGCTGGGTGACAAAGTGGGGATTGGTCACAGGTTGGGGCTCCTGGAGAGCTTTTGCACCCTCAGTGATTCAGGGATTCTATACAGGTACGTGGCAGTGGGCTGGGCAGTGTTCTGTGCTTGTGGCAAACCCGTGCTCCTGTCCCTGTGGGTCACCACAGCTCCTGTCCCATGTCCCCAGAGCCACCAACACTTTGTTCTCCACAGCTGAGCTGCAGAGCCCTAGAGCAGGGCAGGTGCAGGACCAAGCTGAGCAGGGTCAGTAGGGTTTGGGCTCAGGGGAAGAGAAAAATGCAGAGAAGCAGCTTTTAAATATACATGAAGTGCCACTGTGTGTGTGTGTCTGGGCTGTTCCTGTCAGGGCACAGGGACAGGGACCTGCTCATGGACAAAATGTCATCTCAGACTGGGAGATCTTGGAAGGCTTCCACTAACTCCCAAGTTTTCTCTGGGTCTTCTGAGGTGCTGGGTATGAAAAGACATCACCTGGGTCCCCTGGAGAAATGTGCATTTCTGAATAATTCACAGACTTTGGCTGCTGCCTCAGTCTCCTCCCTGTTGTGCCACAGACTATCACAGTGACAACTCTGCAATTAACTCAGTGAAAACCAAAAAGCCAGATGGAAGGGACAGAACTGAATTTTTTGGACAGAAAGTTTATTGAAAGAATTTTAAATCAGGTTTTCACCTGCCATTATATATGTTAATCTCAGTGTCATCTAGAATAAATTGGGGAAAACAGATGTGAGGAGGAATGAGATATTCCAGCACAGGAAAGGACAAAGATTTCATCTCTACCAGCACCAGGTGCTGAGATATCAGACACATGTACAGACCTTGCCTGCTGGGGGATCCCAAACTCTTCTACCACTCAGGTAATGTTCATCTCCAGAGCAGAAATATGGAATTTTCTTAAAATCAAAGGAGTTTTTTGTCCAGGTGATAAACCCAAAAAATCTTCATCATCATAACCATCTGACCTGTATTTTCTACCTGAAACAAACAGATTGTAACTGGTTTAGGATTTAATCTGAAAGCTTCATGGACAGGTACAGCTGTACAGGTACCTCACAGACTGTAGTACAGTTCAGTTATTTTCTTCCAGAAATGATGGAAGGATGAATCAAACCTTATTTATAGGGATCTTTTATCTTAACATTTCATTTTTCCTCCCCGGGAAGTTCCTGTGGTATAAGGGGGGAAGCTGCAAAAAGGATTTGTACCTAACTTCAACATTTGTCATCAACAAGACGCCTTTCTGTAGATTTTTAAAACCACCTTAAAACATGAAACACATGGGATATAAATAATGGATTAAGAAAATCTTCCTAGAGGTAAGAATATGTAATTGCTGGAAGAGATTCCTAATTTAAGAACAGTAATATTTAAAATTTTGGGGAAAGCAAGCTGTGATGAGGAGTCCACAGGCAGACAGCTGCATCCTAACCAAACCCTTCCACATCTTCTCTCGAAAAAGGCACATTAAACAATTAAACAACTCTTCCTCCTGGTATTTTAACTGTGAATCTTCTTGATGAGCCATACACAAACATGACCCGCTCGACTCCCTGAGTCTAACTGGGAATAAGGAGATGGAAACGCGGTTTATAGTAACAGATTTCTTCTGACTTTACAGCTGCAATGTGTTTCATTAACACTTCTGCAGCAATTTGCACTATTAGGGACACATTTGCTTCCAGTAAGAGGAGGGAAGATGTACCACTGTGGAGTGTGAGGGTGGTGTCAGCAGCCACTGCCTCCCACGGGCCTGGCGAGCTGTGGGATGGGGGTCCCTAGGCAGACACGGCATCACTCTGCACCCTCTGATGCTTTTCTATTTTCCATCTATTTGTAATCCTGCAATTATTCAGTGCATAACTCCAAACTCCACATGCAGTGTGAGCTGCTGCTCTCCCATTCTGGGCAGACACAGCAATTCCTCTCCAGGCCTGGCAATCAAGGACCCCTCACTGCCTCAGGCCTGAGAGATGGAAACAAAAGTGAGTTGGGGGAGCAAACTGGGGGTAAATGACTTCATTACCTGAAGCTGTAATTGGGAGATGAACCCCCAATATACAAATGAACCAAACTATAAAAGTGTGAAACCTGTGACCTGTGGTCCATTTTGGGTACAGGCCTTGAGGGGCTTTGTCTGCCTGAGATGTCCCTGAAGGCCCTTCAGTAAATAGAACTGCTTTTATTCCCTTGATTTTTTTTAGTCCCTTGATTTTGTCTGTTTTCAGGTAAGCCCCAGTAAAGCATCTCCTCATCATCACCAAACAGGGCAAGAACCCCACAAAACAGGCTTGAGACATCCAGGCCTGGCGTGGGATGGAGGTGACAGTGGGTCCCACAGGCACACGCCTCAGGCAACATTATTTTCAGGCAACATTTCTGGGGGCACATCAATAATTACTCTGAGGGGAAATAAAATGTTTTTCATTCTTTCTTCCACATTTTCTGTATGTGTAGTCCAACACTGACATTCCTTCCTGTTTCTTAATAATTTCACTACGTATTTGATGTGAGGGAGGAAGAGAAAACGCATTCCCCAGAACACTCCAGAGGAGCATTGCTCGGAATCACATCTCTCACAAGATCCAACACTGTTGTGCTCTACCAAGCCAGCACCAAAGGAGCTTCAGGCTCCTTGGATTCAGAAAAAATTTCCAAGGAGTTCAAAAGCCAGTAAAAACAGGGCCAGGATCTTTTGGGCTGTCTGGCACTGCTGCTTCAGCCCTGGCCCTGCCTGTGGCATTAAGTGATGCAATATAAATAATTATATTAATGCTGCACATCACATTTTAAAAGAAAGGGCATAAAATCGTGAGGCAATTTGTAACAGAAACACTCCCTTACTCCTGGATATTCCTTCCAGTGAAGGCATGAAATTCGCTCACCAGGAAGGGAAATGATGGAAGTAACTGGAGCTCTTCCAATCTGGTTTTGCTGAGGCTCTGGGGGAAACTGAGGCAGGAGGTCTTGCAGTTTGCTTGAGAACAGCTATAAAATGGTAATTTTTAGCTGAGGATGGCTTTGGAAAAGGGCTTGATGGCAAATGGAAAAGGAACAAAAGCATGTGGCCAAAGGGAGACTCGGTGTGCTGGGAGGGAGTTCAGGATGGCTCAGGATGTGTTAAGGGACTGCAGCTTCAGAGGGAAAAACACATCCTGATGCCAAACACTCATTAAATTTTACTTCTAGTTCTTTAAAGGAAATCAATTATTTATTTCTGTTCAGATATATTTAATAATTAGCTGAAGAGAAAGCTAGCAGCAGATGGAGACATTCCTGGGGACAATTTCAGTGCTGAATGTTTCATGATGTACAAATGTAACTCGTAGCCCTTTGCTTCAGACAGAAGGGGATTTGCAGAAAATGTGGGAGGTGTCAATATTTTTTTTAATGCTGTTTGTTTAGCAAATAAATTGTACTTTAATAAAAACACAAATTTTTAAGTCATCCTGTGGAGTATGTTTAAATCCATGTTAACATCTTCCTGGTTTACACCAGATGAAAGCAGATCATTCCCAGGAATGAAAATGATGCTAATCCCTGGATAATGCAGACAAAATCCTGAGTGCAGCTGTGAGTGGGTTTGCCTATGGCAGCAGCACTTCCTCCTCGCAGGAAATCCCTGCAATTTCAGGAGAGTTGGCACTTCTTCTAATTTTAAACATGACGCTTGTGATATTTTGCATTCAGATGAAGACCCCTGGTGGGGTGGTCTTTGCTCCTGACTGGACTCATCCAGAACAGAAAATTAAGATTCCAATAATTTTTTATTAGAGGATGATGGACATTGCACAATTAAACCTCAATAAAGGTGTATGAATGGTCCCCAAACCTAGAAAAATCCCACTATTTTCAGTCCATTGCTTCAGAGTTACTGGAGAATGATATGAAGAGGGAGCTCAGACTGCTGCAATCTCCCCTCTGCAGTTTTTCAAGTAACTACATGCTTTCTCTCTCAAAATTTAACAGACTTTCCTCTCTCCCCTGTAGCATTAAAAATCCCCTCAAATTTGAATTTTTAAAGTTTGAATTCTGTCAATGTTATAAACATACTTTGATGGTCTGTAACTGCAAGCACTCCAGGATCTCTGAGCCCTCCCAGAAGTGCCACAGCTGGGAGAGAAGAACAGGTCTGGGGATCCTGGGCATTCCAACAGGACTTGTCTGTTGCTGAGAGCAGGGTCTCTGGTCCCTGGATGCAGACAGACTCCCTGGGTGGCACTGATGCCTTAAGGTTTTAGCTTTTACATTTTTCAGATCTTGTACTGCATTAGTGTATAACTCTGAACTCCAGATAAAGTGTCGGTTACTGTTTTCACATTTTGCTCAGACAAAACACTTCCTCCAGGCCTGAGATCCAAGGACTCCCTACTGCCTCGGGCCTCAAAAAGTATAAAGAAAAAGTGAGTTGGAGGAGAGTAAACTGGGGGTATTTGACTTGATTACCTGAAGTTGTAATTGGAGAATTAACCCCTGATGTGTAAATGGAGCAAACTTACATCTGTCTGAAAAACTCATGAACATCTTCCATTTTGGGTATAGCCCCTTGGGGTGGCTTCATCTGCCCTAAATGTACCTGAAGACCCTTCCATAAATATAAACATTTTTATTCTTTTATCTTCTGGCCTCTGTTTCTAGATAAGCCCCCAAAAAAGGCATCAGCACCATCCTTCCCCCAGCACGTGGCAGTGCTGGCAGCCAGGGCACGCCACTGCCACGTGCCACCCTGGCTGGGGATGAGTTAGTGCCCTCAGCACTGAGAACATCCAAAAAGGCAGAGTGTGGACGCTGGGAAGTCGTATCGATGTTGGATACTCCGTGCAGCACACTTGGCTGCCCCATATATACTGGGTAATAAATGCCCCCTTGGTAGGAGGAGACGGTATTTCATTGCAAAAGTAAAAAATAATAACGAGGGAAAGTGCTATCTCAGCTTGCTGCATAAACAGCTCAAATAAGCAATATGCAGGCATATCATTTGGAACCCAGATTAATAATTTCTGTTCTGAGTGGTCGTAGCTGGCCTGATTTACTGCGGTGATGGTGTTATGGCCTCAGACTTTATTGTCCTTTAAATTATACGGCAGTCTATACAGGAGGCAGACAGGGATCTAAATCAAGTGCTATTGCCTGTAAATTTGGAAACAAATAGTAGTTTTCCCCCCTTTAAATCACTGAGTTTGTGTGTTTTATAAGGTGAATGTTACGACTTTTTATGGGACCGAAGTTTCTGTTCCCCCACCTCTCTCTCCCAGAGCATGGAGCCCATCCCCAGCCCTGGGGGATTCACAGCCTCTGCCTCATTTCCATTTCCCTGCAGGGCTCTGAGAGGGGCTGAGCTCTTCACCTTTGGGATTTCTGCTCAGGACGGTGCTTTTCATCCAACTCAAAGCCCCACGCCCGCTGTGGCGTGGCCAGGCAGGTGCTCACTGTGGCTCTCCTCCTGCCCGTGGGTAAGAGGGAACCCGCCTCAGCACCCATGTGCATTAATATTAACACTGATTCTGCATAAAGCAGACCCACTGGGGGTGCCTGCTGGCAGGATGGGCTCCAGGTGCTTGGGGATGGAGCAGCCCAGTGAGGAGGTAACAGGAAAGCAGGTGGGCGAAGCTGAGAACCCCTTCCCCAGAGCCATCAGACCACAATTCACCCAATGGCTGCTCATGGTTTTGTCACCTCACACCTGGATGTCAGATCAGACTCTGTTCCTGCCATTCCCTTGGTCCTGCTGGGTGCATCCACAGCGTCCCTGTCTGTTTGCTCCCTGGGAGCACGGAGCAGGGACCAGGGAAAGAAAGGGGCCACCCTGGCAGAGCCACCTCAGAGACCATGCCAGGACAGGGACAGCAAAGGATCCTGCCACAGAGGAGCTCTACTAACCCAGGCAAAGGACAGCCGTGGCTGTAAAGAGCTTCTGGGGCTACAAATAGCTGAGAGAGAGAAAGGAGGGACAGGGAAGGAGAGGGAGGGTGGGAGCCTGGAGATGCAGATGGAAGGAAGAGTGGCTGGAGTGTGCTTACCGAAGGACAGCATATGACACATCACAAACCCCTCCTTCTCCAGGCTTCCCAAAGCACAGCATTCCAGCTCTCAGCTCAGTTCAGAAGGACCCGGGCACATCCCTCCTTCCTCACCCAGGGACTGAGGGCCCTCTGCTCTGTCCTGCCTGGCAGGAGCCTCAGACAGTTACAGGGAAAAGGCAGGGCAGGGCCACACGGAGTCCCCAGCCTGTGGCTGGAGCCATGGACAGAGGATTCAGAGCATTTTCACACATCAGTTATGGCTGTGATGCTGCTTGCAGACCTGCTCATAGTGTATTGGCCTGGCCTCCTCTCAGGCAAGAAAAATAGGGTAGGCAAAATGTTTCTGTATCTGTAGGCTTGGAACAAATCACTTTTATGTTACCAGAGCAGCTGTAACCATTAGGGAGCCCTGGTGGCCTGAAAGTGCTGCTAAAGGAAACTTTCTCAAGCTTCCTGTGACACCTCGGTGGAGAGGCTGGGTGTCACCATGGGCCAGCTGGGGTCCCTGGGGACCCTGTGGCCATCCTGCAGGGTGACTGGCATGGCTGAGGCAGGAAACAATGAGAGAATCCTCCCTTTCCCAGAGCACTGGCTCCATTAACAAACAGATTTGTAGTAATGCCTCTCCTGTTCAGCTTTGCACAAGCCAAAGCCTTGTAAATAAACATGAGAAAAGACTTTACTGTCACATCTGCGTATTTTAGTTGAGCAAAGGTCTAAGTTACACACGGAATGAAATGGCCTTGGACTTGCAAAATCCTGCTCAGAGTGACCCTTCCTGCTCTCTTCAGTGCTCAGTGCCCCCACGGAAGAGAAACAGCTGGACCTTAACGTGTCGTTCCTGCGACTTCTCCTGGTGTTCATTGCTCCTGCCATACTTTCAGGCTTTCAGCAGCTTCTCACCCATGCTGTGCTCTAGCTGAGAAGCAGCTCCAGAGAGCTGAGCAGCGCCCCTGAGCTGAGCCACATGCAGAGGCAGCACAGGCAGCTGGCCGACAGTTCTGTGTTCTGAAGCAGAGATCTGTACTCGAGAGCTGAAAAAAAGGTGTAAGATGCCACCTTTCCAAGGTGTCAGTGTCCTGTGCTGTCCTTACACAGGTAAATACAATGCTAAGAGGCCCCAGCCTCGGATGGGGGCTGCCTGTGACTCACCTCCCCTCATCTGCCTTTGTTCAGCCTCTGAGAACGATGACACAGACACTATCAAGGCTGAACTTGAGACTCACAGCCAAGTTTGGAGCCCCGGCTTTTCGAGTGGGTTCATAAATTCAGCATCACATGATTTACTTTTTCCTTTTGAGATCTATAAAAAGCAGAGTGCACCGTGCCCCAGCGGGGCATTGGCACCAGAGTGGAGCCATTGTGAGAGCAATCTCCCCTGGCTCCTATTTTTAAACACCCTCCTGGAGTCCCTCTGCCCACGTTCTGGTGAAAGCACTCCACAGCTTAACAGGTTTGACATTTTCATTTCTGTTTTCCTTGAAATCTTTAACATCATCTGATGGAGCATTACAGCTTGTTTGCATCCTGTTGCCTGCGAATATCTATCACAAGCCCTCACACTGGAAGCACGAGGTGTGAGGCTGTGACAGAGATGTCCTGATGAAGTGAATGATGGCAGATGAGCGGCTGCACCCCCCTCTCAGGGCTGTGCTCTCCTCACAGACCATTCTGTAGATCATTTGCTGTCTGGCTAATGGCTCCTGGCAGGTAGCACCAGAGCCTGTTTTTATTTCATGAGCGCTCCGAGGCTGCTGCCAGGGCTCCTGGGCTCTGTTCTGCCAGGAACACAACTTTGCACTTTTCTTCCATCAGCTGCTGCTGCAAGGGCATTACAGACCCTGTGCTGCTCTGTGCTACCCCTCAGCATCTCATTCGTGGGTACAAGCAGCCGGGGAGTGAAACACAGCCCTCAGTGCAGTGTCAGGAGATGGAGCCCATGCCAGGCAGCCTCGCTGCTGGGAGCTCCTGACTAAAGAGCTGCTGTTCTGTTATTAATACTCCACACATCTACATATTCAGACATTAGCAACCTGCTCCTCACAGCTCGTCTCAGGTCTTGTCCCACAGCTCTGAAACATCCTGTTCCACAAGAGTCTGCAGATGGAACAGCCCCAGCTGTGGGGTGAGGGAGCTCAGCTGTCTCGTGCCACTGGAGATCCTCATGGCAGCCACAGCACTGCTCCTGTGCCTCCCCAATCCAACATCTGCCCACAGGGACTGCCAGAATCGGGGCCAAAACAGCACCCAGGTGCTTTCAGAGCTGCTCTTTGCACCACAGCCCTCATCTCTCCCATAAATCCTGCTCTGCTCCCCCTCTGCCCTCAGCTTCAGCAAATCCACCCCAGACAAAGCCAAGGCTGCAGAGTCCCTGGCAGGCAAGAAGCTTTTCCAAGCCCCATTATGTGTTCAAAGGTGCTGGACATCAGAAGGACTGTGCGTTGCTTTCATTGCATAGCAACTAATCCTGCCAAAATGATGATGATGATTGCCACAATTTCAGAGCTGTGGGTGTTTCCCCTGGAACAGCAGCACAGCAGAGGAGCAAACAGACCCGACTGTGTCAACAGGGGCATCCTTCACGGGATGTCTGGTCTGTGTGCCAAAACATCTGGGGCATCCATTCACCTTTAAACTCTGTTTTAACTCCTTGTCTCGTGAGCAGAGGTTCAGATCTGGGTGTTCTGCCAGCCTTTGCCTCAGTGACACGCAGAGCCCTTGGCGTAGGGGTTTGCACCTGGGCAGCCCCAGCAGGGGTGGCACCTCAGTGGCTGCAATCCCTTTTTCTTCCATTTACTTGGGGGTCCAAAGCATGGCAGGGTTCAGAGGACCCCCAGTGTCACGGCAGCATGCTGTCATCTCTGGGAGCGTGATTATAGCCAGGACTGAAAATTGCACAAAATACCTCCCCAATGATGAAGATTGCAGGGAGGCTGGAAAATTACCTTTTTCATTATGTCTTAAAAACACTGCAATCTCAGCCTGTGTCTGAGATTCCAGGAACTGGTGTGTTGTTCAGAACAGCACTGCTGGAGTGGGCTTGCAGAGAGCAAAGCAAATGGATCCTTCTCTCAGCCAGGTACATCAGGACCCCTGTGACCGCTGTTTTTAAATCCCAATACTCTGAATTTTCCATGGCTGTTGAAAGCTTTCTGCAGCTCCCACTAAACGGCAGGAAATGCTGGAGGAGGTTTAAAAGAGGAGAAATTGGAGCCCAACAGATGCTTTTGCAGGCTCTCAGAGGTGCTCCACTGCCCTGGGCTAACCCAGGAGTGGGGCCAGAGAGGATCCAGGAGAAAGGACTCCCCTGTACAAAGCACAAGGAAGAGTCTCCCAGCTGGTGGCTCCTTGCTGGGCCCATGTCCCCTCCAGGGTGCAGAGCACTGAGAATCGTGCAGAGTGCTGGGATGGTGCAGCAGTGCAGATGAAAGGACCCATAATTGCCTTTAGCAAAAAGCATCTTGTGCCGAGTGGCAGGAGGACACACACTGAGGTGGGAGCACTGTGCTGCCAGCCCATGGGTGCTCCACGCACTATCCCTGCTCCCCTGAGTCAGAATCTGGCAGCAGCACTGTCAGCTGCCTCCTCTCCATCCACAGGTTAATGCCTTAGGATTTTAGCTTTTATATTTTCATCCATTTGTAACCCTGCAGTTCTTTAGTGTATAACTCCAAACTCCATGTGCAGTGGGAGCTGCTGCTCTCCCATTCTAGGCAGACACAGCAATTCCTCTCCAGGCCTGGCAATCAAGGACCCCTCACTGCCTCAGGCCTGAGAGATGGAAACAAAAGTGAGTTGGGGGAGCAAACTGGGGGTAAATGACTTCATTACCTGAAGCTGTAATTGGGAGATGAACCCCCAATATGCAAATGGACCAAACTTATCAAAGTGTGAAACCTGTGACCCATTGTCCATTTTGGGTGCAGCCCCTGGGGAGCTTTGTCTGCCCTAAATGTACCTGAAGGCCTTTCAATAAATAGAACTGCTTTTTATTCCCTTAATTTTGTCTGGCCTCTGATTTTAGGTAGCCCCAAAAAGACATCAAGGGCTGCCTGCTCCATGGGCACGGGGCAAATGTGCTCTGTGGGCACCATCCAGACACAGGCAGAGCATGGAGCTGGGTTGATCAGACACCTGTGAGCACGGACTGGGCTCATTCCCTGTCTGGCTACAGGAGGAACCTGCTCAAAACTGTCTGGATAAGGTGCTTCAGAGCCACAGAGACAACTACTTCTTTGTGCCAGTCAAAGAGCATCTCTCCACTGCCCTGAGCTGTGTGTGGGCTCTGCAGTGAGGGATAGGCACACCAAGAAAAGACCTTGCCCACCCACATGAATTGGAAACCCTCTTCCCTGCAGTGCAGCACCCAGATTCTCTCGTTTGAACATTGCTGTGTCACCGCAGAGGCTCTGGGGGCTGAGGTGCAGCTCATCAAGCTGGGGAATCCTTCTAGGAAACTTTCTGGTCCTGCACAGCTGCTCACACAGCACTGGCACCACAGCCCTGGCCAGCAGCTCCCAGACACTGCAGCCCCCCAGCCTCGGGGAATGTACCAGAATATGGAGATAAATTTTCTTTGGCAAATCAGAGAGGAAGAGAGCTTTGGCTGGGAGCCTACCCTGGCTCACGGCTGAATGGGAGCCAGCAATGAAATTAAAAGGCAGAAACAAACCACAAAAAGCATTGTCGATGAAAGGGAAAAGTAACAAATTTGTAACAATAAAGATAAATGACAAGTAAAATATCGGAAGGAAAATCTAAAGGCATCCTGATAGAATATGGTCAGCAAGGCAGAAGGGAATAGGTGAAACCCAAATGAACTCTATTGAACTGATAGGACATCATTAGAGGAATATGGTGTAATTGTTGTTACCAGTGCAGAGGGAACCAGGAGAATATTCAAACAGACTTCCTGATGTTTACATGGAAAGAAAAGTGGCATCTAGTGCCACTGAGGGAAGCTGAAGTGCATTTTTCCCCATGGGTACTGGAGAGAGAGCCCAGACTGTGGTTTGAAGGAGAGACTAAAAACCCAAGAGCTGCCCCGGGGCCTGGGTGATAGCCAGGAGCAGCTCTGGGTGCAAGGGCTCATCCCAACCAAATGTGTAAGATTTGGGGATCTCAAGGAGTTGGGAGAGAGCGGGGTGAAGGAGGGGAGAGCAGGACGAACCCGTTAATGCAGGCTTGGCAGAGCTGACAGGAAAGACAATTACAGAAGCATTTAGCAGCAGCGTAATGCTGCTGAACACATTTCCATGGAAAACAGTTGTCAAATAAATCTGACTTCGCTCTCTGATGAGGTTTGGGTGATACAGCTTCTCTTATCCCGTGTTGGAGTTTAGCCTTAGAGTGAGCCTGGCGCAGGTGAGTGCATAAAGGAGTGTGAGAAGATGTTTGGGAGGATGGTGAAAGGCACAGAGACTGGTGAGGTGCATCTGCAGGGCCAGGCCAGGGGTCTGAAGGGGCATTTCTTGCTTCTCTAATTTTGAAAGGAAAAAAAAAAAATTACTCCATGGCTAACTCCAAACCCTCCTTAGAAATGTCACCACCTTGGAGCTGTCCAGATGGAGAGCTCCCACAATTCTGGGAGCAAGAACTTCCCTCCAGTTTTTAGAGCGGGAAGAAAGTGCCAGCACCAACCATGGCTTTGGACTCCAGAACAAAAAAATTGTGTCCTGGCAGAAGAGGCACTCAAGGGCTATTTCTTCTCAGCTTTATGCCATTTAATCATTCTTCCCCCCACCCCAACCATTCCCATCACCAGGAAATAACTCGTCCTACGTGTCCCTGCACCAAGAACTCCAAACAATGCACCATCTTCAGCAGACTGTGAACAAAACAGGAGCAGCACATTTGTGAGGCACTTACTGGTGCTGCTATAAAAAGCACTTCCCATGAAGTGTGCTAGTGTGGCACAGCTGCTCAGGTCACCACTGGTGCTCCAGACACACTTCCTCTGCCTGAATCAATTTTTTTGGTGTCATTTTTAGCATGCAGTGAATCTTATTTCTTGTAACAGTAGAACAGTAGGGCACTAAATAATCGCATTAGGGGAGGTGAGAACAGATGCATCTTGTTTTTGAAAACATTATTTCCAATTGAATCAGCCCGGCAAGTTCATGCTCAGATATTCTGTGCTGTAGGGACACTTAATAATAAAAGTTCCTTTCACTTGTTTTTCAGGACACAAATCTAATACAAAACTGTCAAACTCTGGTCACTATTGATTTTACACTGGCTTTTTTCCTGGCTACCAAAAGGAACAAAGTGGCTCAGCTTGAGCAATTCGTGGCTGTTTGGAGGAGCTGGAGTTCCCCTCTCAGCCAGACACAGCCACACACATCTGCACATAATTTGAATTTGGTTTAGAGAAGTCAAAACTCTTTCAGACCAAGGGCAAGAAGCCAGGAGATGGCTGCTGCCCGACCTCCTGGGGGTCCTGGTTGGAGGCAGGAATGATCCGTGGTGGCTCTGGGCTGGGCAGTGGGACCTGGTGCTGCCCACGGGGCTGCTGCTGGCTGGAACCAGTCTCAGCTCCTGCAGGGCAAAGTGGGTTTTTTCCTTCTGCCAGAATGAAGTAAATACCATCCCCCTGGCTGAAGGCTCAAGTGGAAAGGCCCGTCTCAGACTAACACAAAAAAAGCCTTTTTAGCTGAGTTTCTGAAAACGCGGTATTTGAAGTCGGCGTCTCCGATTAGTCCCGTGGCAGCTGAGCACCTGTGATTACGTGCTTTCATTAGATTTTTGTGTTAATTGAAAATGCTTTTGAAAGCCATGGAGTGTTGTTGTGCCGCAGCCTCAGTGACCTCAGCGAGGTCTGAAAAAAAGGAGCTCTTTCCTTTGAAGCACCCAGGGAAAGAGAAGTCTGGCGCCAAGATGCTCAGAAAATTTGTGCTATTATTATTTTAGAAGCAGAACAAACAGATTTGGCACCAGCAGCAGAGAGCCTGGCCTAGGTCAGTGTTTCTTGCCTGGGCTTTTTCCATTCCCACAGGATCGTGCACAGGCGTCTCCCAGCACTGCCAAATGCTGACGCGCTCCAGGTACCCAGAGAGGCACCGCAGCTGCCTCAGTTAGGACAAGTTCTGACTGCAGCTGAAAGGACTTTAGAAAGGAGATTTCTTCCCTCATTTTCCCGGCTAGAGAGCTGCAGTGAGTCCAGCTCACTGAGAGTGATTCAAGCCTAGGTTTTCTCCTTTCAAACACCTGCATTTCTTCCTTATTTAGCAGGATCCATCCAAAAAGAACTCAACAAAGACATGGGATTTCATGCAGAAATCAAGTAAAAGCTATCATACAATTTTGCTCTGATGGGAGGCAAATACAGAGTAATTTGGGCTGAATTTTCCTGTAAGTTTCTTTGGAAATGAAACCTGAAATAGCAAGGAGCATGAGGGAAATTGCTCCTCTGTATCCCTGGGAGCTGAAATTGCTGAGTATTGCAGAGTTTCACCAAATCCCCTTATCCAGGGCACACTCTTGCAGCATTGGTGGATAGGACAGGGCTGAGATTTGAGAATGTCACAAACAGCACCATGAGCAGGCAGGGGCTCTTTTCTAGCCACCATGTGCATAACAGCCCTGGTAGGCACAACATTTTCAGATATTCTCAATGTAAGACTCTTTTTTTCTTTTTTAATGAATCTTCTTGCCACATATATGCCTTGCAGGTGAATAAGGGATAGTGTGCTCAACACAAGGTAGTTCTTCATCATGTGAGCTCCTATATTCACAGACAACCTGCAGCTGAGCAAATCAAGTCTGTGCAAGCCCCAGAAATACATGTTTGGTCATTCAGTAGAGCAGAGAACATACACTGGGCACCTTCTGAAGTGCTCAGCCTTCTGTGTATCATGAGGTGACACGATCAGGGGTGGGTGACCGTTCCTTCAGCACGTTTCCACACTGTCTAGCAGAAATCGGACTCTGAGTCAGCACAACAGAGTTTCTCCTTCCTTAAGATGAGCCCCTGAGCACCAGCATGGGAAGGCTGTGCTGGATACCCCACGCTTTCTGCAGGCTCTGGTGGGATCCACGTCTCTGAGAGGGCTGGGAAGCAAAGCTCTTCTGCCTTCAGTCACTGCTGACTGCCCTGTCCTGGGCACAAGGTCACCCGAACACACCACACACAATCTGCAGGGCGTTTTAAAGAACACACTTTAAAAATTAAGAAGAGAAGGTGCCTGCAAATCTCAGATACCCCCACACCACGTCCGTGTCAGTGGAGTTTGAGAACAGGCTCGACAAATAATGGAGCATCTGTTTGCAAAAAAGCAGACAAAGGGAATAATCAGGCCTGTGCTTATTTTTATATCATAATTCACTGCTGGAGTGTGAGTGTCTGTGGCTGGACTCCTGATAAACAGCAGACAGGCAGGACGTGGTGACCAGCTGGTGCTGCTGGCACGGCTGCCTGTACTGCAGCAGGGCTGGAGCCCGGCAGGGCAGAGCTGGGCAGGAGGGGAAACCACAGCGATCCCGTGGGAGAGGAGGGAAGGGGCAGGCACTGAGTCACAGCCCCGGAGCACAGCTGATGTCTCTGGGACACTCCACAGGTGGTGGTGGCAAAGCTGCTTTACCACATGATGCCATGGTGATTTTTTTTCCCCCCTTTTCTTTTATATACTTCTGATTTATTTTCAGTGCCCTTAACATGCATACTTGTAATTCCCTCAGTCTAATAAATTAACATAGTCCTAATATTCTGTTAGGCCAGATCACCAAACATCCTAAAGGCCTCACAAGTGGAGGCTGGAGAGCCCAAGGCTATCTTGAAAAACCAAGGCCCCCTCTAAAATACAACCTATAAACTAGGATTAGGCCCATGCAGGGAGGAGTACCTCGAAATACGAGAATGCCACATTATCCATTCAAGCCTCTCATTGGGGCATCTTCATTAGATATGCTAATTTGCAAGGTCTATAAAATTACATACGTGTGTGTACATTGCAGCACGCTCCACCCTGGAGAAGCGGTGCACCATAAAGATCCTCATTAAATCCCAGGATAAAAACCCTTTTTACCCTTAACCGTGTCCAGCTCTTAATTTTAGGACCAAGGAAAAGGCACCACCCACACTGCTGTAGCCCACACTGGGGCTGCTGTGCCCTGCCCCGAGCGGTGCCAAGGCTCACGGCCCCTCCACACAGAGGGCACACAGGAAACTAAAGAGCCAGAACAGCAAAGTACTGCCAGGGAGAAGAAAAACGACCCAAATGTAAGTGACAAGTGTTGTTTGAATAGGAAACAGTGTCTCGCTGAACTCTGCACATAAAATGAGTGGAGAGAGTGGAAAATGTCTGAAGCAATTTGCAGGAGTTTATTGAATCCCCACAGGGAGCTCCAGATGGTTTGTGTGGCCAGTGTGGCTTTTGTTGCTCATGCAAAAGCTGCCCTGGGTTTTCAGGAGCATTTGTGATGGCAACAGTGCTTGCTTTCCTCTCTCCCTTCCCACACTGACACAAGATTCTCTCCCTACTGAAGCCCCTCTGTCCTCCCCCTGGCACCACCAGCACTGGCCAAGAGGGACGTGTTGTCCCTGTGCAGCACATTGGTGCTTCTCCCCCTTTTCCATCTTATTTGGGACGCAGAGGCTCGTCCTCAGACCTGCACTTCTGTTTTTTATGATGCTTAAAGACGTTTTTGTGGGCTCCATAATGAGACAATCTGTTGTCATCCGGCTGTTCCAAAGGGTTTGTAGGCACAATAATGCTCTGGCACAGCATTTCCCCGGGGCAGGAGATCCATAGGGCTGCTGCTGACTCCTGTTGCATCTTCCTGTGACAGCACCACTGCAGGTACAATCCCCCACTTGCATCTCCCACGAGTTGAAAGGCACCAGGTTTAAACCTTCAAGACCCCCACACAGTCCTGTCACGTACAGTGCAGCCAGCTCCTGCAAACCCTTCCCTGGGCTCCATTTCCAGTCTCTGCACCTCAGGTTGGAGCACCAGAGCCAGACATTCAGCTGTGGAGAGCAAATGACTTCCAATAATGGGGAGGCAGCAGCTCTGGGACAGCCTGTGACTTTGAAAACCACCTCCAAGGCAGAGAGAATTCCTGAATCAATTACACATCCAAACTATTCCTTCCTTCCAGTTTCTGATCAGCCCCCACCTATGCTGTGCTCTCACTGCATTCTACCTAAAGTAGGAAGAAATGTATTAGAGGTTTGGGGATTTTTTCAGTTGTGCATTTTTAATTGGACTGTAAATTCCACTTTGTTGTGTTCTAGAATGTTATTTTTATTTTCCAATAGAACTGTCTCTTCTTTGATGAGGGCAGAGATTTATTACCCAATTTCCAGCTTTATGTCTCCCTTTTGGTCTGTTGTTTTAGCTGTTTCCTAGTTTTACAGACAATCCCCTTTCCCCATCTTTTTATAGTTGAATTTCCTCAAGTCTTTGTTTCTGCACTACTCATTAATACCCACTTCTTTTACTCAGTCTCCTCAGAATTCATCCCGGATCCATCCACACACCTACATTTCCATTTTATATCTTCTTGAGGACGTCTCTGAGCTTTCCATAATTAGAGCAGATATTGTCACTGAGCAGTGTGGTGTTACAGTGATTTTATGGCCGTGTTTATGCTCTGTCCCCCTACCCAAACCCTGCACAGAATTACTGAAAGGACACTGCATGTGTTTATTTTTATACACCCATGGAGAATGTCACATCACGACTTTCAGTCCAGCCTCTGGTTGTTGGTAGGTGCAGCCACAGCCTCTTGCCCAGGGCCCTGTCAGGATGCTGCACCAGTAACTGGAGTTTTAACTGAGTTTGTGCAATGGAAGGAAAATGGAGCCAAAGTTAATTTAAGCACAAATACCCTGGAACCTGCTAATTAAACCAACTCCCCGGTGCTCTGCCCTAAAATACCTCCTCATTAATAGGCACAGGCAGCAGGGCCACAAGTAGGACACAGCTGTGCCTTGGCAGAGGGGGCTCCTGGCTGGGACACTCCCAGCCTGGCGTGGGGAGGGCATGGAGACCTCGAGAGTACCTGCTCTGCACACCTGGAGAGCTGGACCCACCTGAGGAGCTGAACCCACCTGGAAGATGAACCTACCTGGGGAGCTGAACCCACCTGGGGAGCTGAACCCACCTGGGGAGATGAACC
>VWZN01018307.1:1001432-1053680 GCA_013396955.1 Regulus satrapa
CACCAGCCCTGGAAGATGAACCTACCTGGGGAGCTGAACCCACCTGGGGAGATGAACCCACCTTGGGAGATGAACCTACCTGGGGAGATGAACAACCCTGGGGAGATGAACCCACCTGGGGAGATGAACCAACCCTGGGGAGATGAACCCACCTGGGGAGCTGTGACAGTCCTGGGCACAGCCCTGCCTGCTCCCCAGGAGCCACAGCAAAGCCCAGCCAGGGGCAAAGCCCAGCAGATGTTGGGTGCTGGCCACGCTGCAGCCAAACTACAGCCCAGGGCTGGTCTGCTGTGCTGAGGTGACTCCAAGGGGCAGTTCAGGGTTTAATTCCAGCCCCTGCTGGCCACAGGGCTCAGTTTCTGACCTTTCCATGCACGATTACCGTGTTTATCTAAGCAAAGCCTTTTTTGCTTCTAAACTAAAGAACCAACCCACGTTCTTCACCATTATTTCAGTCTATTTATACAAAGTGTAGCTCTGTGCAGACTTGAAAGGTCACAGGAAAACCCAGGGAGTGAATTGGCCCCATCGGTTCTAATGCTGCTTTGACATTGGGAAGATTCCTTGTATTAAGCCAGGAAAAGGCACAGTTATTACTATCTGATTCCACTTTAAAAATGAAAATTTGCAGAAAGATTCAGAAGAGAGAAAAGTCTTCCCCCTTCCTCTGAAAAAGTGTTTCCAGTGGGGGCGGGTGAACAGCAAGAGGAGGCAAAAAGTTCAGAAAGGCATTTGTATTTATCCCTTTAGCTCCACAGACAGCCCCCATGTTCCTCTGTGACCTTTCACTTGAACTCCTCCTGCAGAGCCAGACCTTTGTGTATCTTTGTTTCAGCATTTCAAAGCAGGGATTATTTGAAGAACACCCAAAGCAAGAATGAGTTTCTAATATTCATGCAATGTACCCTGTAAGAATATATTTCAAAATACACTTGACCAAGATGAACAATCCCTGCTTGGATGAGTTCTGGGAGGGAAAGCTTAAAAAATAACATTATTGACAGTAGAATCTGCAAAGGACACAGCAACACCTCAGCACACACATGGCTGCAGTGATGAGCCTGGCCCTTCCTCAGCTCACAGCTCATGGCTGTGACTGCCCATCCCACTGAGCAGAGCCACCAGCCCATGGGGACACGTCTTGGTGTCTCCAGCAGAGCCAGGAGTGAGTCAGGAGAGCCACAACATCCCCAGCAGCCAAAGCCACGTGTGTGACACAGGAGCTGTGGCACCCAGCCAAAGCCACCTGCCCCCCAAACCAAGACGAGCTGTGAGTGCTGCCAACCATCCCTTCACCAGGGGACAAGGGAATGAGCGTGGGGCTGTCTCTGACCAGCTCCAACATTCACCCTTTCAGTGGATTCCATCGACCAAAGAGATTGGCTGCCCCTGGGATTTGTGTCTGGATTACTCTGCTGGAGGAAATAAAGAGTTGTGGGTTTCCTTAGGTGAGGGGAGAAGGGAAAGATGAAACTCACATTTGAAACCCATCCAGCTGTTTAAGCAGCACATTAATGAATGAAGTTCAGAGCAGCTCTTGCGAGCAGAGGAAGCGCAGTTGGAATAAACAGTTCCACATGCTAATCCTGTCAGGGTTTCTGTCTTCATCTCCAAGGGGACTCCGGGATCATTACTGCATTAAGGCTCAGCTAAACAAAGCAGGAGGAACAGAGGTTGAAGCTGTGGGATTTTTGGTTTCATCAAGTCTGACATCTCTGAGATAACACATAATTTTCATCTCCATTTGAAAGCATTAAGAAAAATTTGTTAGTTCAGCATGAATGCTTTGGGAAGAACCTCCCAAATCCACAAAACTGAACAAAGAGCTCGAATGCACTGAAGTTAACTCCTGTTTGTTGGGGTACAAGCATTTTATTATTGCAAGGTGGGAAATGATCATGCCTGGAGCTCCTGCCAGCTCCCTCATACCTGCCATGAGGGAGAGAATTCACATTGAGCCAGGGTACCCAAGATCACTGCTGATCTTCAGCAGAGAATCATCATCCTGGGCCTTAATCCTGCAAGCTCCAAAAGCCACATCCCTTCTCCCCTTGCCTTCTAGCTGGTGTCTGTTTTTTCTCTTTGCACTATAAAGCCGGAGGATTCTCTTTCTACTACAAAGGTGAGCGAAGCGCTGAGTGGGTTGGGTTATCCCAACTCATTGTCTGGTGAGACGTGACTTAGGTCAGGCCTTGAAGTATTTCCATAAACAGCATTTAACAAGTGAAACAATTCACACCGCCTTTCTTGCAAGTATTTCCTGGAGAGGGAGCTGAGCAAAGCCTGGAGATCCACAGCGCTCCCTGCTCTGGGGAAGGCAAGGTCACCTCCATGGCTGGGGCACCCCTGGAACTGCTGCTCTCCTGCTCCAAAGCCAAGGGCAGCAGCGAGGGGTGCAAGGACAGACCCCATCTCACTTCGTGGTTTAGTTTCTTTTCTGCATCGTTGCTACATTTCAGCAGCAAGGCCCTGGAGCTGGATCCTGTTCCACAGGAGCTGGAATACCACCACTGATTCCCAGCGCTGCCTCAGAGATCCTCATTTTTACTGATGCCTTCTTTGGGCTTACCTAAAAACAGAGGCCAGGAAGAATTGAGAGAATAAAAGTGGATATTTTTAATGAAGGGCCTTCAGGTACATTAAAGACAAACAAAGATCCCCCAGGGGCTACACCCCAAATGGACAATGGTCACGAGTTTTTCAGACAATTTTAAGTTTGATCCATTTACATATCAGGGGTTAATCCTCCAATTACTGCTTCAGGCAATGAAGTCACATACCCCCAGTTTTCTCCCCCGCCAATTCAGTTTTGTTTATACTTTTCAGGCTCCGAGGCTGTAGGGTGTCCTTGGATCTCAGGCCTAGAAGGAATTGGTTTTTTTCTGATCAAAATGTGAAGACAGTAACCAACACTTTATCTGGAGTTCATGCACTAATGCAGTGCAGCATTTGAAAATTATAAAGGCTAAAATCCTAAGGCATCCTTACAACCCCAAGCTGTTACCCGTGGGTTTAACTAAGGGAATCCCACAAAGCAGGGGAGCTGCACACACTCACCCTGGCCGAGGAGCCGAGGTCAACAGCAGCTGTAGGAGAGCACAGATCAGGGCAAGAAGATGTAACTCGAAAGCCCTGTATCCCCGTCCATCTCCTTGCTCACGCATTTCCAGCAGCTTAATTCTGGATATTGCAGAGCACAAGTGGCAGTGACCCGACACTTCATCTAATCAGATCCACGTGCTCCTGCCCAGCACAGTCCCACTTACTGCTGGGCCAGAAGATGCTAGAAGCATCTTTTCCAAATAGCCTTTAAATATATTACACGCCTCAAGAAGAAAGTGCTGCATGAACCAGCGGCTCGGCGCTGCAGCGGGGGGTGTGTGCAGCATCCTCTCCACATTTGCTTTCACATGGACAGCTCTACTTATTAATCTTGGGTTTTGTCACTTAACTCTGAAACTGAGGATATTACTCAAGTTCTGCAGCAGTCACTGGTAAATGAGAGGGATTTCAGGGGCGCTGTCGCTGATTCCAGTCCGTGGTCCAGGCACGGAGCAGTGACCCCCATGGGGCTGTTTCCCAGCTGCTCATCCCACACACAGGAGGAAGAGGAGGAGGATTGTTTTGCCCAGCTTCGTGTGGTTTCCCCCCCAGACAATCTGCTTACTGTACAGCCCTTGTGAGAGGAGGATGCCAGCTCGTGTTCACCGATTTATAAATAGGGTGGGAAATAGGAACCCTTCACTCCTCAGTTTTCCTGTCAGAATCTCTTCCTTCAATATGCTTTTTAATTAAAGTCAAATTCAGCTCAACTGCATGCTCAGCTCCTTTTGCAGCTCCCACTCACCAGTATCCCTTTTTTTTTTCCAACTTCTTCAAACCATTTTTCCATTGAATTCGTGCTACTCCCAGTTTGCAGCTCCCAGTTGACACCATTGCAGAGGAGATACTGACACACCTAAAATGTAAGAAATTGAAAAAAAAAAAAATATTCCAGAAAAAAAAAAAAAAAAAAAAGTTTGGNAGAGGAAATACTGAAACACCAAAAATAAAAAAAATTGAAAAAAAAAAAACTATTCCAGAAAAAAAAAAAGAAGTTTCACTTCAATCAGTAGATCCATTAACCCTTCCAGAGACCTGCCTGCTCCCTGGAGCAGTTTGCTCATTGGTGCTAACGAGGCATGAGTTATTGCTCATGTTTATGATAGGTTGATGTATCCCATTAATTAGCTCTGCATGAATCAATGGCAGCCAGTGAACACATAATCCTTGGTAATTCATAACACTGGAGCAGAGGCAACAGTGTCCTTAGCGTTAAATAAACAGTGATCAAGATGATGAATCTCAGAATTCCACGAAGCACCAAGGCTGCGGGGCGGGTGTGAGCAGTTAGAGGGTCAGGTCAGCGCTGAGCTGCCAGTGCCACAGTGACATCCCCTGTCACGAGTGACAAAGGGCTCCGAGAAGCACCGCACAATGACTAACACTCAGTTTTAACTGGATTTGGATCTCTTAATAAAGCTTTCCTCTCCCACCTCCTCTAGAATTTGAATGTTTCTCTAATTCCCCCTTTTCTGATCTACCAACTAATAATTTACCCATTTGAATTTGTGATTCATTGTGTTTAGTCATAAATAATGAATATTCCGCTTCATTAGCAGATATTTGGTTCAGTTCCTACTGAGACACTCAGCTCTGCCAGTGTGGCAGCTGGATCGGTGGCAGCAGATGGATCAGTTGGCATCTGGCAGTGGATCCCTTGGGCACTGGGGTCATTTCCAGTGGAACCCTGTGACAATGGATCCCTTTGGCATTGGATCCTCTGGCAGTGGATCCCTCCAGCAGTGGGATTGTTGGCAGTGGATCCTTCCAGCAGAGGGATCATGGCAGTGAAATCATTGGGAGTGGGATAACTGGCAGTGGATCCCTGCAGCAGTGGATCCCTCTGGCAGTGGGATAATTGGCAGTGGATCCCTCTGCAGTGGATCCATCTGGCAGTGGGATTGATGGCAGTGGATCCCTGCAGCAGTGGATCCCTCTGGCAGTGGGATCATTGGAGTGGATCCCTCTGCAGTGGTATTGTTGGCAGTGGATCCCTCTGGCACTGGGATCATATGGAATGGGATCATTGGCAGTGGATCCCTGTGGCAGCGGGATAGTTGGCAGTGGATCCCTATGGCAGTGGGTTTGTTGGCAGTGGATCCCTGTGGCAANGTTGGCAGTGGAGCCCTGTGGCAATGGGATTGATGGCATTGGATCCCTCTGGCAGTGGATCCCTCTGCAGTGGATCCCTGTGGCAGCAGGATCTCTCCTTGCAGCAGTGTCCCCCGGCTGTGTGCAGGACGCGGTGCCCACAGCTCTGGGCGCTCCTGCCCTGTCTGGAGCAGGGTGCCCACCGCGGGGCCCTGCCCTCCCCAGAGCCCGGCGTGGGGCAGCTGAGCCCCCGGTGGTGTTGGGGTCCGGTTCCCTCCCGTGGCACAATCCCAGGCCCTTTTCCCAGGGCAGCAGAGCTCAGCACGGGGGGGTCAGGGCCCTGCTGGGCTGTGAACGCCCCGCTCTGCAAGGGCACACACCCAGCCCCGAGCCTGGGCACAGAGGCAGGAGCAGGATAAACCCTCTCCCAGGGCAGGCTGGCGGCGTGGCTGGGAGCAGGCAGGGCACCCTCCACGGTGCCAGGATCCCTGGCCACCCTCCCCAAGCCCAGGGCAGCGACGTGCTCGGGCCACGGCACCAGCACAGCCCCACGCCAGCTGCTCCTCCAGGGACAGCTGTTCCTCTAAGAGGCAGAATAGGTTTTTAAAAGCTGTTTTTGATCATTTAGGGAATGTGGAATTCCTTTGGAGCCGTGCTGCCGGGCAGGTCCAGCACGTCCCTTTGCATCCCCTGTTCTGTGTGTGGCTGTTTGTAAACCAAGAGTACAGATGACAGGAAAATAATGAAAGCATTTTTCAGAGCAGATCCTTTTGTCATTCTCTCTCTCTTTTTTTTTTTTTTCTTTTTTTCTTTTTTTTTTCTTTCATTCCCTGGAATAAAGTGCTGCTTTAAAGCCAGCAAATCTTTCAGCTGTAATTACCCTGGGCATTCAGAATTGAAAATTAGGAAATGGAGGGGAGGGTTAAAACAAAGGGAGGGAAAATAACCATTCATAAAATATATTGAAGATTATAGGTTTCAAAAATGCCCTCCCAGGCATATCTTTCCCACCATGAAAGATTTCATTCAAGGTAGATTGGGAAGGAATTTGTAAAAAACGGTGAGCTTTTATTCTCACAGTTCCCAGTGTGGGCCCCTGTGCTGGCCTCACCTCCCATGCCCAGCAAGTGCCACATCCTGGCAAAGTCTGGTTTTTCCCTCTGCTTAGCAGCACTAAAACATTAAAATAGGAAGAGGAAAAGGCAAAATCGGTCTCAGAATCTCCCCATTACAGCTTTGGCTGCCCCAAGCACCCGCAGGGCCCCACGCTCCCTCTGCACCCTGCACTTCCCGAGACCTGTTGAAATCTATCTTTGCTCTCACCCTACGAAAAGGATTTTCTGAGGAGAGGAGATGGGATTAAGCAGAAACATTTTTCTCAGGACACTCTGTGGGTATTTATTTTTTTCCCTTCCTTGTTTTCTTTTAAGCAGCAGATCCTCACAAGGCTTTGGGACTGTCAGCTCCTGAACAGAATCCATTTCATCAGTCAAATTTAGCATCTATCAGGAGCAAATACTCAGCATGTGGCACAAAAATCTTGTAAAATGGAACTGTTAAATATTTAGGGCAGATGACAAACAATATGTCATAATATTTGCAGAACTGCATTTACCATTCAATGCCTCATCTTAGTCAAGGCCCCAGTTTTTGGAAGCATCAATGCAAGAGTGAGAAACAAGTTGACTCTTGGTGTTTGTCTACACTGTGGATGAAAAACAGGATTTAATGTAAGTTTCTTAAATCTAATATATGCTACATCCCAAGTGGGTATTAACATTTATTAGCTGTGTCTTAGAAATGAATGTTAGAGAATAATTTAATTAATATGCTGTAATTGGCATTTTAATTTAGCTTGGCAGGTCCGTGTGCGGCCAGTGGTTCTCTCAGTGCAGAGCTCAAAGGCTTGCAAAATCCAGTTTACAATTTTTTGTAAGACAATTTTCTTTCCCAAGAGAAGAGGGTTTGGTTTCCAACACCCTGTATCCAGTTTACAGTGAATTTTCATAAATGGACCAGTTGGACCCAGTTTGCACTGGGATAAATGGGAAGAAGTCACCTGCTCAGTGGAAGCGCTGCTGGGTGGGGAGCCCCATACTGGGGAGTGTGTGCAGGGGGACAGCTCTCCAGCACATAGAAAAGAGCAATCCAGAGTATTTTATCACCCTGCAGGCTTTGTTAGAAGCCTGGTCAGCCCTGGCATGAAGGGGGATTTATGTTTCAGTGTGGCCTCACTCCCTGCTCCGTACCTCCCCTGAGCCATGCCCTGATGGACACCCCAGACCCCTCCACAGGGCAATAAAACACCACAGAAAAAACACTTCCAGCTGCACCACCTCAACCTGTATTACACATCTGCAATAATCTGAAGCTTTCAAACCATTTTTTCCCCTCATCTAACACGTGCTCTCAGCCCAAAGCACTGCCATAAAAGTGACTTTTGAGTGTGCCTGATTTATCCAGCCATCAGTGATTCCCAGGACACATCTGTTGAGTTCAGACTGTTTCAGTGAGGTTTTGGGGAAGGGATGGGCATGGGGGACTGGTGGCACAGTCCAGTCCAGCTGCCCCTCCCTGGAAGTGGGGTGGCAGAGAGTGGAGGCTGGAACTGACACCATGGTTTAATTCCGGGCAGCTCACACACAAATCTGAACTAGTAAATAACTCCAGGTGCCTGGTGAGGTGTCCCAAAGTGAGAACAAGGCAACCACAAGTAGCCCAAAGCTGCCAGATCTCCTTTTGGCAGAGAAACAAACCACTTAGAGCCTGTGGGAGCCTTTCCCAGCCAGTGTGGAGGGCAGTGGTGGGACTGGGTGCCACTGGGAGATCAGCCCCGAGGGGAGACCTCCAGCTGCAACTCCACGCTCACTCTGGGAGATTTGCATTCCCTCTGAGCTGAATGTTGGGTAAATTAAAAGCTTCGTGGCATTTTCCTTGCCTTTATCTTGATGGGAATCTGTTCCTCTGAGATTATGATACTGCTTTCTTTTTTTTTAATTAATTGAGCCTGCTTTAAAAAAAAAAAAAAAAGCAGCCCATTTTATTTTAATCATGTATTATGCAAATGAGAAATTTAAATATCATTAAGAAATCTGTTGCTAACTTAATTTATTTCTGCTGTAGCACCACTGAAGGCTTTTGATCTCAGATTAGCGCTTTGATCCGCTCCCTTGGTCGGGGTTACGCTCCGCCGCTGCGGTAAACGCTCTTCCTCAGATGTCAAACGTGCAACACCAGAACAGCTTGTTCAAAGCATGGCAGAGGAAACGCTGCCAATTAGGCCAAACGAGGAGGGTTTGCAACGAGGAGAAGTTTGTTTCCAGGAGCCACAGCCTGTTCTGCCGTGCCCCGGCCCGTGGGGATGAGCAGCGCCAGCGTCCAGCTGAGGATGCAACAGGTCACCCCTAGGAGCAGTGACAAACTTTTCCAGACCTTCCCTATCTACTGTTCATTAAAAACACAACCTGCCACGTTCCATTAATTCCTCATTTAGTGCGAGTAAAGTGCTGATACATACATTTTAGCTCCAGTGGTTTTAATCAGTTAATTTAACCAGAAGCATTAATAATGTATTGCTTTGCCACTTGACTGCTCATCTGTTAAGCAGCTTATACATAGAAGAATGTCACCCCCTGTGACATGAAGTGCCTAATTCAGAGCAAATGAAATAGGATTTTGCATATTCAATACCAAAATGAGAAAAGAAGGAGACACTGTCTCCTGGGAATGGATCAACCTGCTGTGATGGGATTTCTGTCCTGGCAGGCGGGAAATCCCTCCTTGTGGGACATGCTTGCACTTTGCGTATCTGATTTTCTGGTTGAATTCATTTTCTTGGCATTACTCAGCAAGTACCTGGCTCTGCCTCCTGCTGCACCGTGTGGTGGAATCAGAGGCACTGGGAATGTATCTCTGCTCATCAGCTCCTCGACCAGCCACCATGGGGGTCCCAGGGATACCCCCAGAGTGACCAGAGCGGGGGGCTGTGGCAGTGAGGCGACAGCGGGATGTTCCCACTCCGGTTTGGCTCCATGATGCAGGGTCACAGCAGCTGAAATAGAAATGTTCCTGGTCATGTTTGAGGGTCAGCGAGCTCCTGGACACCGGGGGGATCAGCCACCCCACCGTGCCTGTTTGTCCTCTGAGCTCATGGGGGATCCAAGCTCCATGTCCTCCCTCTCCCAAAGGATGTTGGGCAGCAAATCCAGTCAGGTGTGCTGGGGAGTTCAAGAAGACCCAAACCAAGCCCAGAGGGGCTGCGCTCAGCCCCTGCTTGGCTCCATTTCTCTGTAGGGTATGGTGGACACAGGAAGCTCCTGGGTGGGCAGGCATGGCACGGGCTTCATCAGCCCCATGAAACTGGAGTCCTCAGCAAAAGCAGGTGGAAATGCCTTGGACCTGAGAGCCAGGGAAGCTGCCAGGGTGGGAGCAGCTCAGGGACAGGCTGGTGCCTTTTTAATTTATCCAAAAGAGACACACAGCGAATGCAGGCAGCGTGTGAGAGTAAGCGATCCAGACACGCCGGCTCTGAGGTTAATCCTCTCCCTGCGTTCCAGGCAGATCCCGCTCCTGGGCTTTTAGCAATCAGCATCCAGAGCGAGGAGCTCCCATGGGCAGGGCCAGCTCAGCCCCCGAGCCGCCAAGCCCTGCGCAGGGGCTCTCTTGCGTGATGCGTGTTGATGAAGCCTGAAATTGCTTTGGATCCGTGGCTGTGCTGCATCACATTAAGCAGTGCCACGCTGAAGTGACAGGGCCAGTGCATGATCAGCAGCAGTTGAAGGGGACAGGGACTCAGATCCTGCCGCTCTGTCAAAACCAAGAACCCACTGACAGGCCGCGGGAATTATTTTCAGCTCCTTCCCAGAAGGTTTGTTTCAATCCGTTTGCAAGTTGTGCTCCCTGCCTCGGCGTGGAGCAGCTCCGTGGTCCTGCCACAGGGCACGTCCCAGGATGCTGCCATCTGACACGCAGGCTGGATGGAGCCTGTGGAGGGCTGGGGGATCCACTCACCTCTCTGGAAGCAAGGGCTTCCCAGGAGTAACAAGGGCTCTGGAAGGGTGGGAGCCCCCACCCCTGGCACTGCTTTCCTCACCCATCAGTTTATGGAGTGGGTTTGTTTCTGTTTGGGGATCAGCTGGTGTCAGCACCACACCTGGGGGCTGTGATCCATGTTGGGCTGAGCAGAGGACCAGCTCCTTGGGGCATACTCATGGAGCATTTCACAGCAGCTCCTTGGGGGAAGGTGCGAGGAGAGATTTCTTGTGAATAAACCTGTCATTGCTTTCCCTTTTTGTTTTGCTGATATTTATTGCCTTCTGGATTTCCCTGCTCTCTCTATTATTGCACCTGAGACTGCCACAGTCCCCCAGGATGAGCAGGCTCTGGGAATTGAAGCTCCATTCCCAACCACAGCTTCGTGCTCCAGGGAACTTTCTTTCACTTCCCAGCAGTGTTGTCTCGTTTCTCTGTATAATGCTGCTGTATAAACAGCAGCTCTCAGGGGACCTGGGCATGACAGGGAGCTTCTCCCCACTGGACTTGTCAGCCAAGCAGCAGTGTCAGGTTCTCCACACCTTCCTGGGGAGGCAGCTCTCCATTCTCTGCCTCAGGGGCCTGTGGAGCAGCATCCTGCAGGAAAAAGCACTAAGTTCAATTTACCTGTCCTTATTGACCCATTTGCTAATACTGTCCCCAAAGCAGAGTGATTTGTCCTCAGAAGAGGGCAGGTCCCATGTTTTAGAAGGGAACAGCAAAAACATTTTATAACCTCAGAGAAAAAAAACAACACACCAAAAATACAACTCTGGGCATGGAAGGGCTGCGAGAGGGAACGGGAGCTCCCGTGTCCCTGAGGAGCTCCGCTGGCTCCATCCTCAGTCAGAGCTGTCTCAAACCAGGTATTTCTTCCCGGATGTCACATGGAAAGAGGCTGTCAGAGCTGTCTAAATGTGTGAACAACACTGTCAGCGGGGGAGAGAAAAGTGTTATCAGAAATAGTTGTTCTTCAAAGCTAAATAACTCCGTGATTTATAAGGAGTAGAGATAAGAGATCACACCACACGCTGAGGGCTACTGGAATTTTCTTTCTGAGAATGAAGCTGTTTGTTTTGGTAAAACGCAAAAGAGGGGAGAAATGAAAACCTAAAATACTCTGACTTTCTTGACTTAGCTCTTGAGAAAGCTAAAAATAACTGCACTGGCACTGAGCCCATGCAGCCACGTCCCGGGATCACTGGAGCAGTGGAGGAGGGTTCCCAGCTCATTGTCCAGATGTTTTCCCAGCTCCATCCTGGGGCCATTCCCAAGGTCCTTCCAGCACCATCCCTGGGGACAGAAGCATGCAGTGCAGTTTTGCTGGATGCAGACAGACCTGGGCCTGTTCTGATTGCCATCAATGGGATTTGAGGTGTTCTGTGGGATCCAGATTTTACCCTGGAAAGAGACTCAAGTTCTGCTGCTCCAAGTGAAACCCTCTGTGGTTTTCAGCCAAATTTCCCCTTGTGCCAGGCCAGGCTCCTTCTGCCTGCCCAGCCCCACTGCTGCTCCTCTGGTCTAGACCCAAAGGGAATTTCAGGTATTTGCTCTGGAATCTCATTTCAGATTTTGAAAACTCCTCACCTTAGCAGCAATGTGGAGGTCATCAAATAAAATAACATGAAACAGTCAGACATGAAGTTGATTGTAATTAGTGTGTTTTCCCATACGCTGGCTGACACTCTCCAGAGAGCAATTAGTCTGCTTTAAGAGCAAAAGACAACTGAATAATTATTTAACCTGCTTGGGATTGATTTTAAAATCCAAGAAGTCAGATATAATAATGGATGACTTCATCAAAAAATATGTTAAATAACTTTAAAGGGTTGAAAGCCTTCATCAACAGCTTGTGTGAGGCATCTCCTACAAGGCTGACTCCCAGCCCCAGATCCCCCTGCACCAAAGGCCTCCCAAACATGACATAAAAAGAAGGTTTCCAGGGAAGAATATCTATGGATACAAAATCAACCTGAATTGATGAACTTCAGCATGTGTTGGACAGCACATGGCGCTGCAGTGGGGAGTCCTTGGGCTCTATTGACTGGGCAAGGAACAGCACACATAAATCAGGCAGCAAATCCTCTCATGAACCTCAGGAGGATGTCACGAAGCATGGCAGACCTTGTCACGGCCATCTTTTATCTCTCTGCCAAGCCACAGGAGGGGAAGGGAGAAGGTAAAAGAAGCTGAGACCTGCACAGACAGGAAAGGCCACGAGCACCACAGGGCATCCAGTGATCTCCAAGACACTGGAACCAGCTTCCAAAATGGGGCAGAGGTTTAGCACCACTAAAGGAGCTTCAGTTTTACTGCCTCGGGTGGGATTTGCTGATATGTGGTGTATAAAAGCGGAGACTGTTTCGTTGTGCACTTTTCTCACCCCCTGACTGTGAGAGCTGAGCCAGATGAGGTTTCTGCCCAAGGCCCACGTGGGATCACTTGCAGTGGGGCTGCCCACAACTGTCCAGCCCTCAGCAGCAGATTGCCCAGCCCTGCTCCTTCATCTCCCCTGCTGAGGCTTGCAGGGGACCCCTGGGGCCCCCCAGCCCAGCCATCAGCCAGCTGATGTCACACCCCTCGTGCTCTCAGCGCCACGAGCTGAGCGTCTCCATTTTGCTCAAATGGAAGAACTGCAACAATTATTTTCATAATTAGCTGGCTTTGCAAATTAATGCCAGTTATGCTGTGTAATCATGATGAAGATTATGCATTAATCAGCTGTTTCAAGCCAGTTATTAGGCTCTTTAAATAATGATGGGGATGAACGTCTCTGAAGGAGCGGCGCAGAGCCAAGAGGGATGTGAGGATCCAACGGGATGCGCCGTGCATCCCTGCACAGATCTGGCATCAGGTGCTCCCACTCTCCCCAGTTTCTGAGCAAAGAAAGGCTGGCGTGTCTGGTGGCTGCTCTTAGCAGCTGTGGGAGATTCCCAGTGTCCCAGAGTATTCCCAGTGTGTTCCCAGCAAGAGGAAATACAGGGAAACACATCCCTGCTGCCTGTCAGCTCTCTCATCACCTGGCCCTGAACTCAAGGTATTGGGTGGCTGCACAGAAGACTCTTTCCTGTCAAAAAGCCTATTATATCCAGCTGGATGTCTGGGATGGGAATTTACTAAGGATCAAACACCAATAATCCACATACCCAGCCCTTCTACATTCTCTCATAGCAAGACATGCTGAACCCTGAAAGTGTTGGGCTGGGAGAAAGCCTAATGCCAGCTAGTTACCATTAACCAGTCATCACTTCAGGACCATGCTAGAAAAACAAACAAACAAACAAACAAACAAAACGAACAACCACACACACAAAAAAAAAAAAAAAAAACCAAAACCAAAAAAATCCCTGGCTAGACAGTCTGGGCAGTGAAGCTTTGAAGAGAAAAATAGGGTGAATCTCACACTCAGTTTTGTTTATTGTGTCTGATGTAATAGTGTTGATGAACTTTCTTCTGGCCTAAGAAACTTAACTTGAGCTGTCAGCATATGCAAACTTTGATATGGATGAATAATTTTATTTGCACCAGTCAAAACCCAAATGTTTTGGCATAATCCAGTGAGAATGAGGCACGTGGACAATTCTGCTGCACTCCTACCTATGCTGCTGAGCATTCTGGTTTGAAAACCTGCCCAAGAGTGACTGGCTGAAAATCACGTGAGATTGAAATGACACTCCAGAATGAGCATTCAGCCTCTTTTTTCTTTATTTTTCTGCCTACTTCCAAAACTAGCACTGAGTTCAGTGGTTTTTTGTTTGGTTTTTTTTTCCTAGCAGAGATATGCAGGGAACGGCTCAAACTTTTTTCATGTGTATGACTGTAAATTAATTCCCACACTCGGTTCACAACTGGGGACATGGATGCACAAAGACTGAGGAGAAAGAGGAGGAAAGGGACTTGCCATGATCAAGGGGAGCAGAAAGTCAGAGGCTTTTTGTAAGCCCTTCTGCTTCCTTGCTGAGAATATCTCCAGCCATCACTCCTGGGCTTCACCCAGTCCATGGCTCTGGTCGTATTCCTGGGAGGACATCCAGAGCATGGATTTGGCTCTGGCCAAAACTGGAACCCCTGGCTAACACCAAGCTGCCACAAAAAAATACAAAACATGCTCTGGCTGCTGGAGAAGGATTCATGGCACTGCCTGAAAGCCAGGAGGGCTGAGCAGACATCTGTTGTCTACAGCAAAACATTTGAGGACTATCTTAAATTGAAGAGGAAGATTTTCCTTCTGCTAATGAACCCTGAGACCATCTGTTACCAATTGTACTTGCTGATTTCGCTCATCCATTAATTATTTTGGATTACTTTTGAATAAGATAGAGCAAGGTTTGTGTCTTTCCACGGTTCTGCGTGGGGCTGAGGGTGGCTCCTGCATCTCGGAGACAAGGACACATCATTACATAACCCATGCCTGCACCAAGTCACTCCAATTAGAGTGGGAACTGAGGACAAGACTCACAGACACAGAGCCAAGAAACCCAGGGATGCTGTGACATGAGCTTGTTGCCCTTGGGGAGGTGTAATGGCATTAACAACTTTTGAACACAGGAAAGCTGCATCCGAGATGTGCATTACTGAGCAGAGGAGCTGTAGGGTAGGCAAATCCAGAAGCCTCTGCTGGTCTGAATTGAAAACTTGGAGAACTAAACATGAGGAACAATAGAAAAGGAGGAGAGGACTAAAAATGGCACTGAAAATAGCCAGCAGCAGCACTTCCCTGCCTGTCTCCTCTGCGAGGACCAGAGGTGAGCGACGAGGCAGGAGGATTTCAAGAGGAGGGCAGTGCCAGTTTTGTACCCAGTAACTCCTAAGTAAGAGCACGGACCTGGAGCCTCCCTGCAGATGGGCAATAAGCCTGTCCACTTACCATGGTCTGGTCCTAAAGTTTTATGGGAAGCCACTTATCTGGCTCATAAAAATATTCCAAGACTTTAAACCACCTCTTATTGTCCCACAAAGCTGCCACCCTGAACATTCTCATAGACCAGGATATAAGAAAAACCCAAATCTTCATGTCTTCATTTCAGTACAGGACAGGTCCTCAAGCAAGCCCTGCTGCGCCTGCAAACATTCCAAATGCTTCCTCACCCTTGCTGAATAAATTTGTGAATGAAACTGTGGCTCAAAGGTGGATTTTTTTTTTTTGTCTTGCAGGAGTAATCTTTGAGTATGCAGATGGCCCCAACACACAGGTGATGAGTGCCGAGGAACAAGCCTTCAGATTCTCTGCCAACATCATTAACAGGAACAGAACTTTATTGCCCAACACAACCCTAACCTATGACATCCAGAGGATACACTTCCACGACAGCTTTGAAGCAACTAAGAAAGGTAAGAGCAGAGCAAACTTCTGAGCAGCTTTGTGGCCATTTATTCAGTGTAAGAAAGGTCTGGTTTCCAGACCAGCAGCTTGTTCTGTCCTGCTCTCACCAGTGATCTGGATGACAACTCCTGCCGGAGCTGACCTTCCAGACGGATTTAATACAAGGGGAACAACTACCTTTTTTTCCCTCTGAAAACCTCACAAAACTCCTTTCAGCATTTGCTCTAATCCTGAGCGAAGGTCTGGAGGCCATGCCTGTGTTTGTGTCACTGCATCCCTGGCAGTGTTCACATCCATTGCATGCACGTTCTGTTCTCTTAATAGCAGTCACTTTTGATTACTGGATAACAGCAGCACACTTGAATTGCTGAAGGGGAGGGACTGCACAGCAAAGGCTGAGAGCTGGTGACCTGCAGGCTCATGGAGTTTGATTCTGGCTGGGGAGAAAGGAAACCTGCTGCCTGAGCTGGCAGCTGTGGGAGGGACATCACCAGGAGGGAGCTATCTGCTCCCAGCCAGCCCAGTGACCTCCTGTCCCTTTTCAGATGGTTTTGTGGTGAAGGATCCCTCAGAGGAGCTTGGGACTCCTCTGTGCCTCTACCCACGAGTCCAGACCCACCTGGCATAATTCATCCCCTCTCTCTGTGCCCCATCACTGCTGTAATTACCCAGTATCAGTGCTGGGTCAGTGCCCAGAAGTGTCTGGGCTGTGCCCAGGGCTGCCCCATGCTTAGCCCCCCCAGGCCTTGCTGACATCCCTCCCTTCCCCTGCAGCCTGTGACCAGCTGGCTCTGGGGGTCGTTGCCATATTCGGACCTTCCCAAGGCTCCTGCACCAACGCTGTCCAGTCTATCTGCAACGCCCTGGAGGTCCCCCACATACAGCTCCGATGGAAGCATCACCCCCTGGATAACAAGGACACTTTCTATGTCAACCTGTACCCTGACTATGCTTCGCTGAGCCACGCCATCCTGGACCTTGTGCAGTATCTGAAGTGGAGGTCAGCCACAGTGGTGTACGACGACAGCACAGGTGGGTGACGGAGGAGCTCAGAGATTTTCTGTCCTGGGTCTCCTTGGGAACTTTTCCAATGAACCTCTCCAGAGCCAAACGAGGCCCCCGAGCAGTGATGGTTCCCAGGAGCTCCAGACAGGGCTGTGGGAGGTCCTGGGAGCTTTCTAAACATTTCATTCACAAAGCTCTCAGCAAGTGGGGCCGTGAGCTGGCAAAGGGTCATGGGGGCGTTCATTGATGTGGGGTGACCATGTCAGCCTGGCTCTTTTGGCACTGTGGTGCCCTCTGCAACAGAGAAGCCCCTGTCCACAGCTGCCATGGAGGGAGCAGTTCCCAGCTAAAACCAAAAGCAGTTCTGGAAAGTTTTTTTTTTGTTTTCTGGATAATTCTGTAACACAGAGCTGGCAAAGTTCTTAATGTAAGGAAAGCTGTTGATGGCTAAACAAAACAAAGTGCTGCACAGCTCTAGATATAGACCCCCTAAAAAACAAAAGCCACATTGGATAGCCTGTCCAACCTAATTTCACTAAACCAAATGGTTTCTTTAGGGGAGGGCTGATGAGAACACAGTTTGACATTCCTGTTTTGCAAATGTGGGTCACAGTATGTTCCCTTCATGGCATATTCTAATGTGCTTCTTCTATGCAGAGGGACACACTTCTCTCTTCCCCCTTGCAATAGGCATCTGCTGAAATTCTCCTTGCAACACCAGATTCCAATAATTCCTGCTCAGCTGCATCCACCTTGGCTCTTTCCTGCCTTGTGCAGGAAGCAGAAATGAATTCTGAGGGTAGTAGGAAGTTACGAGTTGTGATTAAGTGACCGTTACGATCTATGCGACTCATAAATCCAAGCGCATATTCATTTTTTCCTTTTGCTGCTGTGCGTGGTAAATATGCAGATTTTAATTTGTCGTGCAGCTGATTATCACATCCTGTCCTTTCTCAAGGGCACATCTGCTTAAGAAAATGTTTTGTGATCCCAGAGGTGCCTGAGTTTGGGACCAACCTGCTGTTGTCCCCTTTCTACCCAGTGCAGGGACCCATCCAGCTCTACTGGCTGCAGTGGTGGCAGGGAACCACCAGGAAAAGCCATTCTGTCCCGGAACAGCTCCTCTGGGGTTAATGGTTGACCTGTGACACCTTGGCTTTGGTACCCTTTAGCAATGGCCATTTGAGGGAGGGATAGATGGAGGTCCAAATCTCATTCCATGGAGAGCAGGGGAAGCACTGAGCTGCTGCAGCCCAGCCCAGGGGGGAGGAAGGCAGACCTGTAACGCTGTGGGTTTGTCTCTGTGCCACACCCAAAGGCCTCATACGGCTGCAGGAGCTCATCATGGCCCCGTCCCGCTACAACATCCGCCTGAAGATCCGCCAGCTGCCGCTGGACACCGACGACGCCCGCCCGCTGCTCAAGGAGATGAAGCGGGGCAGGGAATTCCGCATCATCTTCGACTGCAGCCACCTGATGGCAGCTCAGATCCTCAAGCAGGTGAGCAGGAAGGCTGCCGAGGAGCCCATGGGTGTGGGGTGGCTGTAATGAGGAGTGACCCCACCCTGGGGTGCAGCTTTCCCTTGGGCCACAATCCGCAGCCAGGCTAAAAGCTACAGCAGGTCCATCCCTCAAGGACACTGATGGATTTCTACAGAAAATGGCGTTTTCACTGAAAAACTGGAAGTACCAAACAGTGGCTGTGGGGGAGAAGAAACAAATGTTACAGGAGGAGAAGGGGCTGTGCCAAATGCAGCGCCAGGCCCAGGCTGGTGCCGGACAATTCTGTGGCTCTCCCTGCAGCTGCACAGTCCCAGCCCTCTTCCCTCTTCTTTCTTCCCTCTTCCCTCTTCCCCCTCCATCCAGACAGGTTCTCCCAGCCAGGGCCAGCCAGGAGGGACAGCATCCTGTCCCTTCCCCAGCACTGTCTGCAATTCTTGGACTTTAAGCCAGATGTCAGTGATTTTCCACTCATTTGGGCTGCCTCCTTTCTTCCTCCACAAGTTCCTCCACTGCAATTCTTGCTGCATGCCCCAGCTCTTCCTCGTGCCCGAGTGCCTTTGGGTTTCAGGGTCAGTATGAGGCAGAGGAAAAGGCTCTCCCAGAGATGCTAAAAACCAGCCAGTGGAAGCGTCGCTCCTACCAGCTCAGCACGACACCACCACACAGATTAAATAAATCCCCGAAGGGATGAGAAAGCGAGCACAAGGCAAGAGCCTTCTCCTGCAGCCTGCCTGATGCAAAATGAAGGGAAGTGCTCAGAGAACTTGGAAAGCCTGGGAGGGATTATTATGGGAGGCAATAGAAGGGGCTCATTGTCTCCTGCCAGTTATTTTCCCGTGCTGGTTGTGTTTGGTGCTGCTCACTTATTACGCAGTTTATTATAGTTTATTGTGCCATCTGCTCAGCTCATCACCGCCGGTGCAGAGTGAGGAAGATGGAGGAGAGGGGGGACTAGGGGAGACAAGTCTCTCTAAGTCCTTCTGGCTGGGTTTGTATCTGTGTGTCGGGGTTTTGTCAGGGCCTGAAGCCATGGATTTCAGCTTAGCAACATAAGACAGTGTATTTTTACTCAGGGACATATTGAAGTATTTTCAGAGTCTGGGAAGTTGAGTAAACCCAAATCCCAGCCTGACTGGACTCTGCATGCCTGGCCACTCTGGTGTGTAACATCAGGCAGGTTCAGAGCAGTGCACATGACCTGCAGCTCACCCGCAATTTCTGAAGATTAGGAGGCTTAGAAACCTCATATTTTCCTCACTTTTCTACCTGTAGCAAGAAATGCTTGTCTAGAGGTGCCACCTTCATCTGTGAAACAGCTCTTTTCCACTGAAAAGGTATGAGTTAGGCAAAGCCATCTCCTGGAGGAGGGGTCTGCTTCCCTTTGCAGCAGTAGAAGAACAATGCACAAAAAATAATGGCCTAAAAAACCCAACAGAAACCCAGGGAGGAAGTCCCAGCATTCTATTTATGCCAGAATCAGTAATAATCATATTTCATTGCTATTATGTGCCTTTTGTAACATTTTGGTCACTACACCAGTCAGCTCTGTGGACATTTGGCTGGATAGAGTCCCTGGAGTCTCTTGGCTTTGTTGCCACTCCTGTGCAGCCTCATGGATGACAACAAGGTTCTCACAAGACTTGTGCCAAAATTTCCACTCCTTGAGACTGGTTTTCCTTGCACATCTTCAGAAAACAGAGAAGGTTTGGGCACCTGCAGCCTGTGCTGGCTGCGTCGGCTCTCCCTGAGCAGTGCACACACCATCGTGCCAGTCGGGATCTTGCTCCCCAGAGATTCGAGGTTCCATGCTCCCATCAGCACAGCACTGATCATCTGGGCAGTTTTTTTTAAGCTGGAGTAGTAAAAAAAAACCCCACAGAATAGTAGTCCATGAGTAACACCACATGAGCCAGCAGAGCTGTACAGATGAGACTGTCACCTACTGCTCCAGCCTGGAGTAAGCAGACACCAAACCATCAATTATTTTGCCCTCTTGGAAAACAAATAATTGTAGAAATCTATCAGAGAGTGAGTCTATCTTGTGGAGCTTTCCCCATTCTCCAGCCTTCCTCACTTTTGGTCCCTTGTTGTCACTCCAGGTCTGTTCCAGGCTTCCCCACACTGTCCCGAGCAGCCGCTGCGCTCCTCAGGGCACAGCTGTGCCTGTCAGCTCTGACAGAGCTCCTGCTCTCATCCTGGCCACTGCCTGTGGCTTATCCACCAGGATGATCATTTATTCATTTCCCCACAAACCCAGATGCATCCTGCCCCAGGCTGCCAGTGCCGGGAAGCTGGAGCTTCCTTCTGGCACTGGGTCTGGGCTCCTCAGCTACAGCCAGAATGATCCAGCTGTAGAACGTGACCTGAGATCTCATTTTTTGCTCCAGATTTTGGCTCCCCATCACTAACTGATGCCTACCCACACTGAGGTGCCATTCCCTGCTTCAGCTCTTTGAACCAGGGTGTGCAGGAGTGAGAGAGCTGCACTGCAGTCCCCTGGATGCGCTGACCAGGCAGGGATTGGGGGACAGGACAGTGAATGGCCACAGGGACAGCCCCCAGACTTTTTAAAAGCTACTTCCAGAGCAGAAAATCTGGGGTGAAATCACACTCTAGAGTCACAGTATCCAGGCTTGCAATCCAGATCCTTTGCTTTTCCCTTGTTTTTGACATCTCACTTCTTTTCAGACTGTCACTTCCTTCCTCGGAGGTAAATTCCGCCCTAGTAATTTTAGCAAAAACCAAGGGAAGCAAACATTTCCTGGGGGGACTTGAAGTCACTTTCCCATCAGTGGGGATTTTAAAGTGCTCTTGCTTGTGTTTTCTCCAGAAAACATGCTCCCACAGTCAGCATCCCAGCCAAACCCACAGGAATCCTCCTGCCACCAGCCACCAGCTTCAAGGTGATCTTTCTCATAGGCTGAAATGTGTTGCCCCCATGTTGTGAAGGGCCTGGACATGGTCATCCAGCCAAGGCCCCTTCAGCCCATGGTTGTCCTCTGAAAGAGGACAGCCTGTTCTCTCCAGTGCTCAGTTATGCAAATCCCAGCAATCAGCAGGAGCCATCCTCCGTGCAAGGGCTGGCAGGGAATCTCGAGCTGTGCTGGCCAAGGGTGCTGAGGACTGTGATCTCCAAAAGCTGAGGCACAGGGGATAATCCCACTCCGCATCCCTGTGCCCACACCTCCACTGACCCACTTCTAAACCAGGCCCTAAGCTGGGATCTGATTGCTGTGCTCAGGAAGGAGGGAGAGAGACAGGAGCTCCAGGTACCCACTGCACAAATGGGGCTGAAGGTGGGGATGCAGAATTACAGGTGTCAGAAATCAAAACCCTTCCAGCTGGCTTCTTAGCCACTACACAGACATGGAACTATAAGAACAAGCTATTTATGGTCAATCTGCACAGGTTTGTGTGAGGCTGCTCATTGTTTGGAGCAGGAAAAGGACACCTTTTATTCTCCTGTTATTGGAGAAGGTGACCTCCTTTCCCACAGCTGTGGCAACAGAGCCTGTGACCCCGGAGGATCCTGCACCCGTGAGCCAAGTGCCACAGTGCCCCGGCACACCCAGGGACACCCAGTGTCACCCAGAAATGCCACCAGCCCTCATGGGAGCTGGACACTGAGGCTTTGCCACGGTTTCAGAATAGTTTAAGGACCACAGCCTCACTCAGCTCAGCACTTGAGCATGTGCCTCTTGCTGACTGAGCACAGCTTAACTGCTCCATGACCTCAATCCTGAAGCCAGTCCTGGTGTTTCTGGTCTCTCCTGCCACATTTACCCACAAACCCAGAGTTTTATGTTGCATGGCTGTTGTTATGTTCCTGTATCCCTTTACTAACCCCTTTTCCCTACTCTTCTTAAGGCTATGGCAATGGGGATGATGACAGAGTACTACCACTTCATCTTCACCACTCTGGTAAAGTATCTGACTGTGCACACATCTTGCACACTCGCTGATGGGGGTGGGAGTGAGGGGGCAGCTGGAGCAGGGGGTGGGATGGGTGTCTGAGCCTGGCAGTGCATGTGAGGGGGGGAAACACAGGGAATTGGGGGACCTGGGACCCTACGAGGAGGAGAGGGCAGGGTTGGACTTGGCTGCAGGTCAGAGCCCAGTGACCTGGCTCTAACTCACTGCTCTGCAGCACTGCCCAGCTGCTCGGCCTGAGAGATGGCAGTCCTTCCTTCCTCTGCCCTTGGGCAGGTCACTCCTTGGGAGTGGGTTCTGGTTTCACTTTCCCTCCCACTCATCTTGATTTCAGTGTAGGTCCCCACAAGTAGCACAGGTAGAGTGCAAGGCTGCAGCCCCCACCCAGGATTTGGTGGGATCCTGTTTCAGCAGGAGCTGGGATGAGCACCCAGGACCCCCTCTGGAGCCAGGAGCAGCCCTGCTGTGGCCCAAGCTCCAGCCCTGCAGGTTTATTTAGCAGGAGGGGAGCTCAGCCTGACATTAACTTCCTTCTGTTAAAGACGGGCTGGTTCCTCTGTGACAGTGGGAGGTGTTTGGCTTTCCTGGCAGGGTCACTTTTGTCTCTATTTAAGATGCTATTGTCTAGTCTACTGTTGAATTTTGTGTGATTTTGAAAATCCAATTTATCTTTTTGCCTTTAGGAAAGAAACAGACTAAACTAACCCTTAAAAACTACAACATTTATTTTTCAAATGCAAAAGACATTTTAATTACCCCTGCTGCCATTATCTATTCCAGGCAGCTTTAAGCATTTCCCAGATAACCTCCTATTAATCAGCCCCAGCTGAGCCTGGAGTACATTTCATGTGTAGGTACAGCCTGGAGGTGGGAAAAGAGGAATTATAATAAATTAATAGATAAGCAATCACAATTAATGCCACTTTCCTGAAATAACAGTTATATCATGGGAAAGATATTTTAATCTGTCATTCCTTAAGGCAATGTTTTCCTAGCTTGCAATTCCTGTGCTTCAGCTTCCCCAGTACGAGACCCATGGGGTGCTAATGAATTAGTCTATTATGTTATACTGAATGTTTCTAAAAGGTCCCCAGTCAATACTGAGCACAGTGTATCAACACTTGGCATGAAATGCTTCAACATTTTGCTAGGCAGCACGACTACAGTTCACTGACTCCAGCATGAAGAGCCCCATCAGCCTTTTGCACCTCAGGAGGAGGAGCAGGAGGAGGATCTCTGATGAGCGCTGGTCTCTGTCACACGCGGATTTTACATCCAGAAAATCCTGCAGGGAGAGCCCCAGAGCTCCGCTCTGGTGGGGGTGGCTCAGCAGTCTGTAAAACAGGGCTCTGCCAGATGCCAGGGCAGGGCTGTGCATCCCACGGGCAGCAGAAGACAGGGATGCCCTTCCTGGAGCACCTTCCCACTGAGGATCAGCGCTGCCACCACCGAGGAGCCCAAGCTGGGCTAACTGGGGGAGAGCTGAGAGGAAAAATAAGGGTGGAGGGCAGAATTAATCTGCAGCACAGAAAATAATGAGTGAAAGGGAATGTAGATGAGGTGGAAAATAGAACCAGATGTTTCAATTTGTGTCTGTGCAGGAGCAGAAAATCCAGAAGAAACTGATCTGATGTTTCCCATCCACACCTCCCCACATCCTGACACTCAGCTGGTATTCTGAATTATCCTCTGATTCCAGGAGGTGATAAATCAGGCTGCAGCTGAGATTTAAACTGGAAGCAAGGAGGGACCTGATGGGAGGCTGGTTTCTATAGGAAAAGGAAGGGTCGGAGGGGAGCAGCAGGGCAGGGACAGCACCCTAAATACCAGTGAGTTCTGAGAAGTGGCCAGGGCTGGTGCTTTGAGACCGTGGGGTCTGGAGCTCAGGGGATCTGATTTGTCACACCTGGTCACATTCTGAGGGGGAAATAATTTGCAACAAAATTATTTCCTCACAACAATTTCTGGAATGCAAACTGAAGTGTCTGATTAAAAATGAATCTCAAAAAACCAGACTCATTCCAGCAGGTCAGACATAGAACTGCTGTCCCCCCTCCCAGCCAGAGGCATGAGCACCTACCTGAGGTCAAACCAGTGTATTTGCCCTTAGCTCCCTTAAGTCAGTTAAAAGTCAACATTTTGGCCTGGTTTTCACAGTGCCCTTTAACAGAACGTGCAGGTTTGCACCTGCAATTTTTCAGGGCTAAAAAACAACCCAAAAACCCAAGTCCTGACTGCCATTGTAGGGTGATTAATGATTTGGTCCCGGCTGCACCTGCAGGTTTGAGCACTGCATCCATCAGCAGCGAGCCCTGGGGCTGCAGAGGCCAGGGCCAGGCTTACAGAAAAGATCAAACCCCCAAAGCTTATTAAAGCAAAACAGCCTTAAGAACCCTCACTCCCCCACAGAGAATGACGCCTCACTTGCTGGCAAGTGCTGCTGCTGTCCTGCTTTGCTGAGGGCAGCACGGGTGGGACTCCACACAGTGCAGCTGTGTCCCAGGAGCACAGCCCCATCACAGAGAGCACAGAACAGCCCCAGCATCTCACCCCATCGTGAGCCTCTTTTTGATGAGCCCTTGTGAGGGCAGTGAACGCCACATATTGACCCCCACGCTCCGTCGCAGGCCTGTGGCGTTGCCTTCCCGCCTCCCCACGCTTACACTGCCACGAAACACTTGGAGAAGTTGCTCAGGATAAACGCTGATGAAACGTGCCCCATCCAACAAATGCTGGCCACCCCTGACTGCCATCTCACCCCACGCCCTCACTCACCCCTCGGGTGGGCTGCTTTGGGGGGCAGATCAGCTGCCACACGCTCCTGACCTGCTGCCTAACCCCAACCTCGCTCCTCAGCACCGAAGCTGATATTTGGACACGTGGAGAGCCAGGAGCTGCAGCACTGCAGTGATTCCCCAGTATGCCCTGTACCCCGGGTGCCCTCCAGTGCCCCCCATTAAATCCTGTACCCTCCAATGCCCCCAGTACCCCCCAGTGCTCTCCCAGTACCCCCAGTACTCCCAGTGCTCCCCCAGTGCTCCCAGTACCCCCCAGTACCCCCCAGTACTCCTCCAGTGCCCCTCAGTGCCCCCAGTACCCCCAGNAGTACTCCCAGTACCCCCAGTGCCTCCCAGTGCCCCTCGCTGCCTGCTCAGCCATGCCCGCAGGCCGGCAGCCAGCAGAGCTGAGCACTGCCTGGCTCCGGTTTTCACGTCGTATAAAGGGCACCCTCATCCATCTGCAGACTGTGTAGGCTGGTCGGAATGTCAAGAAATGCGTCTTAGTTCCTCTTTGATAGTCTGCAAATTGGTGGTTTGCACTCAGAGTGACTCTGTCATCCGCAGCACCCTGTGAGCCTCAGCACTGCCAGCAAATCCTCTGCGGAACGGCCCGTGGGATCTTCAGATACAGAAACGCCGCCTTGCCCCCCCTCCCTGGGTCGCAGGTCTCTTTTTTCAGGGCCACAGGCAGTGATTCTGCTTTTCTCCCCACAATCCACTCGCCTCTTTCATGCTGAGAGCAAATTTTTTGGCTCTTTCGGCAGGAGTTCCCTTCTGCTGCGTGTGGGGGAACCTGCACATACGGCACCCAAATTCCACCAACACCTACAGGCCTCTGCAAGCAGCGACTGACGGCAGCAGACAGCACAATCCTCTGAATTCCCCAGGGATACGTGCTCCCTCCCACCTTCTGTGGGCTCTGCTGTCTCACTCCAAACACAGACATGAACCGACGCAGAAAACTCAAACAACACAAAGCTAAGCAAAATGTTTAAACCGGTTTCTCTCTTTTAAGGATCTTTATGCATTAGACCTAGAACCATATCGCTACTCTGGGGTGAACCTGACCGGCTTCCGGATCCTCAACGTGGAGAACCCACACGTGTCCTCCATCATTGAGAAGTGGTCCATGGAGCGGCTGCAGTCGGCGCCCAAGGCAGGGCTGGGGCTTCTCGATGGTGTGATGATGGTACGGGCAGTTCAAACAGGGCACGGGGGGCTGGGAAGCAGGGCCCAGTGGTAAGGAGGGCAGTCATTAAGGCCTAAATGTTACTTTTGTTGGTTCTTGCACCAGTAACAACTCATCCCAGGTATTTCCTCCCCTGAGGTATTTGCATTCTTTAACAACTGTCCCTCCGAGTCTGGGGTGAAGCCCATGCCGGGGGCTGTGGCATTGGTGGCACCAGTGGCATTGCCACCATTACCGTGGTAATGCTCCTGCTCCTGCCCAGCTGTCAACAGATTTGCCACCAAACAAGGCAGGTGGCCAGGACATGTCCCAAAGGGCTCCAGCTGCCCCCGAGGGCAGCGGGACATCGGCTCCCAGGGCTGAGAGCACAGCCAGGCTGGGTCAGGCACTTTGCTGAGGCTGGGACAGGGGGAAAGCGCCAAAGCAATGCCCAGAGATGGGCTGTGCTGCAGCTTTGATGACTCCTTTTAGGGTCTGATGGCAGCTCTGCTCTGCTGAGTTACTGCTCGGAAGGTACAGCACCTGCTCGCCCATCTGTCTTCCCTGCGAGGCTGTCTCCGACCCCCGGAACTGCTGACTGGCTCCCTCCTTCCCTCTCCTGTTAGCTCTGCCAGAACCAGCCCCACAAAGCGGCAAAGCCTCCCAGACTTTCACCTTGAAATGGCTCCTCAGATCCCTCCTGTCGTGTTTGCGGTTAGGGGGGAGATTCCTGCCTCTCCCCACGCTGCCCACAACTGAGCCCTGTGCCTGCAGCAGAGCTCAGTCCCCAGCGCTGCCTCTCCTCCCAGCCCCTCTTTGCTATCTCAGAGGGATCCTGCCTTTGATTCCTGTTTGCCAGGTGTCTGTCCAGTGGGGCCCTGGACTCAGCTGGGCATTACAGTCTGTAATTCACCATGAAATTGCATGGACATATCCTCGCCCTCCCTTTCCTCCAGCCCTAAACCCACAAACCTGTCCCCGCTGTGGTCCACACCCGCCCACGGATGCAGGTGGGGCTCCTGCTCTTCATGCTTGGTTGCTGAGGGAAGGGAAGGTCACAGGGATGGCTGCCAAGGCTGGAGGATTTTCTCCATGGCTACGTCCTGTTAAGTGTTTGCTCAGTTATTTGCTGTATTATTTTGTTTTATTGTGGTTTATTACGCTGCTGCTACACTCACATCTGTTTCGTGGCTCTGTGAAGCCAGCAAATCATGTATTTTCACTAGGAGGTCTTACCACATCAGAGTGCAAAATAAATCCAATTCTCTTGATCAGTGTTTGGACGTGAGATGGGGCATCTCAAATTTAATCTAAAATCATCACATTATATAGAGGAAAAAAGTTCTCCCTAGTTCAGATCACTGAAATGCTAGAATATGTTACAAAGCCATGAGGTCCCGATTTTGGTGACAGCTTGCGTCGTTTTTTGAAAACTGTGTGCCCACAAACATCTCTGTTTCTTATTTTCCCATGTATAAAATAGTGTGGGAAATATGTTCTCATAGAGGTTTTTTCTTTTTATTTTTACACTCAGACAAAACAGACTCAATAAGAAAATTCTGTTACTACCTTCTACATTTAGAAGCCGTTGCCTCCCTCTTTGACACCACAGCAGGAAACGTGCAAGAAACAAACGACCCTTCCAGAATGTCTGATTTTAGACAGCGCCAGGCGCGTTTGTTGGGTCTGGGAACACGGACAGAGAAACCCTCAAGGGCTGGCGGGGGTAACCCAGGGTGGGTCCCACCTTTCCCCTGACCTGCCCACGGCCACCAACGCTGTCCCCCTTCCCTTTAGACAGACGCTGCCCTGTTGTACGACGCGGTGCACGTGGTGTCCGTGTGCTACCAGCGCGCGCCGCAGATGACCGTGAACTCCCTGCAGTGCCACCGCCACAAGGCCTGGAGGTTCGGCGGCCGCTTCATGAACTTCATCAAAGAGGTAAAAATGAGTGGGGTTTTTTTTTTCTTTGGATTTTTTTTGTTTTTTGGGGGTTTTTTTGACCATAAATGTTATCCTTGGAGGAGCAGTTTCCTGAGGGCAGGTGGTAGAGGCTTGGCGGGTCCAGGGTTAGGAAATGTCTCCTTGCACGGGTAGGTGCAACTGGATAGAAGCACAGACAGACATCAGGCTGCTGAGTGCACACAGAAAGGGAAAATCCCACCTTTTTCTTCAAAATTACACCTGTGCAGCCAAGCCAAAACATCCCTAAGGAGCTAAAATTTCCTGTGCGTCTTTGAGACCAGCTCTGGCCTCTCCAAGAAGCTGGACCACTCCATCCAAGGTCATCCCATACCTGAGCAACAGCCATTTGTCCCCTACTGAAGCAGTTTCCAGGATCCTCAAAGGGCACTCAGTGCCTCTGAACCCCAGGACTGAGCTGGGTTTGTGCCTGCCTGAGTGCCAGGGAATGGCATTGGCCAAGGGGGTTGAGCAAGTGGGGGCAGGGAGTGAAGGGGCATCCCTCTCTGATTTCAGGCATCACCATTTCCCTGTTCAGCCCATGGAGTTGATGGCTTAAGGCCCCGAGCTGGCTCAGAGCAGGCTGTCAGGAGCAGCGGGTGCTCCAAGGGAGCACAGCACAAGGACCAGCCCTCCCAGTGAGCCCCCAGCACACACCCCTGCACCCACACCTCGGGTTTTGCTCTGTCTGCAAAGAGGAGTCTTTGCCCAAGGAAAAGTGAAAGCAGAGCTGCAGGGAGATGCAGCAAACCCTGCCAGAGCTGTCTTTGTGACAAAGCTCTTACTTGCCCGAAGTCCCTGTGGCTCTTCCCATGGCAAGTCATGGAACTGGCTGCCGTGTTGGTCACAGGATGGGGCCACGTTTAAGGCTGGCTATAAAATCCACAGAAGTTTCCAGACAGAAGTGTAGAGCACGCCGTTAGTTGTTACTGTGCTCTGTGCTGCCGTGTCACCTGCTGACCCCAGCAGGTCCATCCACGAGGTGACACTGCGCCCACCGGGCACCGCCCGAGCTGCACAGAGCACATGGATCCATGGGAGGAGAGCAGGACAGGGATTTACACTGCAGACAGAGAATCAGCTTTTCTCTCAACCTGCACTGAGGATGAAATCTCTCCCCCTCTGCCTCTCTCCTTCCTCACGCTTAATTCCCTTCCACTCCAGCTGGTTGCCAAAAAAGAGTGTAAATAATTTGTTTGGTTGGCTCCTTCTGCACATCACCCTGTGCCTCCCATTCCCGTTGCCTGTTGTTTTCCTCTGTCAGCACCGTGTTAGCCCAGTGCAGGGATCAGCTTCCTCTGTGCTGCACCCAGAACAGAGGAATTGTTCTCTCCAAACTCCTCTAAACTCAGAGCAGTGCCGAGGGATGCGCTGTGCCCCCAGACTGGGAGCAGTGCAGCCCCTTGGTACTCCCACTGATGCTTCAGGATTTTAGCTTTTAGATTTTCCTGTATTTGTAACCCTGCAGTTCTCTAGTGTATAACTCCAAACTCCACGTGCAGTGTGAGCTGCTGCTCTCCCATTTTGGGCAGACACAGCAATTCCTCTCCAGGCCTGGCAATCAAGGACCCCTCACTGCCTCAGGCCTGAGAGATGGAAACAAAAGTGAGTTGGGGGAGCAAACTTGGGGGGAAATGACTTCATTACCTGAAGCTGTAATTGGGAGATGAATCCCCAATATACAAATGGACCAAACTTATCAAAGTGTGAAACCTGTGACCCATTGTCCCTTTTAGGTGCAGCCCCTGGGGAGCTTTGTCTGCCCAAGATGTCCCTGAAAGCCCTTCAATAAATAGAACTGCTTTTTATCCCTTATTTTGTCTGGCCCCTGTTTTTAGGTAGGCCAAAAAAGGCATCAGCACCGCAGCCCCGCGGGAGCTGCAGGGCTCAGCACGCAGCTGTGTTTGCTCCAGCTGGGCACACCAAACATTCCGTGTTTTCCCCAGCTCCCAGGGGCTCCATGGGCTGCACATCCCACAGGCAAACCACCTGCACGCCCAAATGAGCAAACACGAGCCTCTCCAGGACTCCAGGGTGGCAAGGCTGGGAGCAGGCTGTCACTGCTCCTCAGGAATTAACGAGGGAGAGCCAGAGGAGCGTATTTACTGGGAGAAATGCCAGTTATTCCCCCTGAGAATGCATTATGCCACCTTGATCACACTGGAATATTTCAAGCTCCCCCACCCATAAAGGAAACACATTTCCCAATGAGCAGCCTGCATGGAGCTGCTCAGGGGAGAGAGCCCGAGGCTCAGCTCCCCACTGCTGGGATGTGGCTGCTGAGCAGCACAGTGGCATTCCTTTGGGAGCATCCTCCTCAGGACAATGCTGCAGAACATCCAGCACTGTCCCCAGACACCTCGCTGTGCCCCAGCTCCTGCTCTGCTGGCACAGAGCACCTGGCCCTGGGGCTTCTGTCACCTCCTAAATCAGAGAGATTTGTTCTAGGGTGAATTAATCTCTGCTGCAAAGTGAACAGTGGGAAAGGGATGGAATTACAGGGGTTTTGGTTTTTTTTGTGGAATTGATCAGAGGCATCTTTACCCCGAGCTCCTGCTCATGGTCCCGGTCAGACCAGGCTGATCATGACCTCAGTCAGCCAGGAACTGAAAATTCTCTGGGAATGGGATGTGCCCAGTCCCAGTGAGCACCTGCCACATCCTCATGCTGCCAAAAACTGCAGCAGGGCACCGGCAGCACATGCCCCCACACTCCTGTGCCCGTTTCCAAACCTCACATCTTGCTTGCACAAACACTTTCTCGGCCTCTTCTTCTCCAGTTTCCCTCTGGAAGGACAGAGGGAAGCATTCCTGACATTTAACCTTGGAAACACCAGCAAATTCGTGTACAAAGGGATTTCTTCTGGCTGGAGCTGTCCCAGAGCCGGCTCCCTGCAGCAGGCGTTGCAAGGATAAACGCAGCACGCAAGGATGCCGTGATAAATGCAAGTGGTTTTCTACTGAGTCATCACGTCCTGCAACAGCTGGTGAACGCAAAAGGTGCGAACAGAAACTGTAGCAAGGACTGCGAGAGAGTTAAGGAAATCTCCAGCTCCGTCTGCAGTCTGAGCAGTGACGGAGGGATTATTAATTAATCAGGCTCTTTAGGGAGAAAGAACCAGCATAAGGACTAATTAAAAGAACATACAGTGGAGGGCAAAAGATTATTTATGATACTAAGTAACAGCCCTGATACTTTTTCTCCCTTCCACAGGCCCAATGGGAAGGATTAACGGGACGCATTGTCTTCAATAAAACCAGTGGTTTACGGACAGATTTCGATTTGGATATCATCAGCCTCAAAGAAGACGGCCTTGAAAAGGTAGGCAGGGTTTGTCTTATCTGCATGTGGCTGAGGATAACGCTGGTGCTCAGCAACAGAGAAATGGTTGGTGTTGTATTGATTCCAGGTTTCTGGGGTTTATATAAAAGGAAAATTTCTTTGTGGGATTTCTCAGATCCTTTTCCATGCTCAGCCATGACTCACTCGCCCTGAAGCCAGTGCGTGGGATTACAGATTGCAGAAGTGCTTGTGGCACTTTCTTGGGATAGGGGATGCAAAAGAAACTTTCTGAGCATCCATTAACCCCTGCCTGCCCTAAGCAGGCAGGAATGATGTCTGTCGCAGGCCCTTTGTCTGTGTGAGGGCTCACAAACTCTCAGTTCCTCTCTGAGGAGACTGTAGCTCTGGAGATCATCATCTGGAGTCATTTCCCATTGTGAAGTTGCCCAAGGCTGGGAATGGCCCCAGATTATTACAGCCTGGAACTCGCAGGAGGATGCACTGGGTATTTTGTTTATTATCTAAGGGACAATAAGGAAAAAAGGGAAGTGTGGCCTTGCCTGCCTGGCTGGGGGTGTCATGAGGGTCGAGGGCATGAAGGCTGCAGCCTTGGCTACTCCAAATCAGTGCAGATCTCCTCTGGGCACAGTAAAACCATGCTGATTTGCAAATCTCATCCCAGGTGTGCCTGGGGACTTAATTTCCTTCTCTTCAATGACTTTAAAAATCCAAACTTAGAATAAAAAGCTAACACACACAGCCTCAAAGCCCTTAGAAGGCAGGTTTCAAGGTGAGTAGGTTGATGACAAACAGAGCAGCGAGTGGCCAGAGCACAGGGAGCTGTGATTTCCAAGAAATTCCATGATTCTGGCTACCCTGTGAGCAACTCTGCGTCCCTGTTCTGCTACAGGTGTCTCTCACCTGTACAGGAGGAATTTGGCAGGGCAGCAAGGCCCTTTCTGGAGCAGAGTCTGCTTTCCGACAGGTACCAGGTGCCTGTGGCAGCCGGGCACGGGGCTGGCTCTGTCCCTCTGGGCAGGGTGACAGCTTCTGAGCCCGCGGGACGCCTGGCTGGCAGCAGGCAGGGATTTCAATTACCTGAGAGCACAGGGGACTTGTCCAGGGAATTAATCACTCGGCACAGGGAGGCAGCCGCAGGGCTGGAGGCAGCCGTGGATCAATCCTCCCTCTGGAGGGGACGGATCCTGCCCCGTCAGGCTCCCATGCCACATCCCCCTTCCTGGGGATGCTCGGTTCTGCTTTTCCTGGGCTTTGAAATGAATTTGGTGGCCACACTTGGCCACCACAGCAGCACCCTCAGGGGACACAGCTCAAGGTCACCACAGCCCTGTTGTGGTATGGTCCGAACACCACCTGTATGGTCCAAAACCCTCCTGCTGGGGAGGTTTTGGTGTCAAGAACGGACTAAAGAAATCATTTCAGATCAACCCAGTGACCTTCAGTCTCTCTGCGGTTGAGAAAGGAGACAGGACAGAGCTGGGGAAGATGCAGGTGCCTCACAAGATCTGAGCAGCAGCTGACTTTTGTAGCTTTTTTTTTTTTTTTTTTACAAAATATTTTGTTTATAGAGCCTAACCCAAAAAAATAACATCACATCCTTTTGAAGTCCAGCAGCACCGAGGCGCTGCTGGAGAGCCGCTTTGGGCAGGTAACAGGAAACGTGCCAGCCTTTGATACCACATGAATCCAAAGGCTCGAGCACGGCCGCAGTGTCACCTGTCAAACCAACACCCCTCAGGTGTGCTGAGCAGAGCTGGCACCAGCTGGAGTTGTTGCAGCTCTCTGTCACATCGAGCTCACTGGAAGCTGCCAAACCTCGACGCATCCCCTGCACACCCCATCAACTTTTGTCTCCAATAATTCAGAGATTTCACCGTTCCCACCATTATTTCTGTGAAAGCTTCGTGTCAGCTCCGGAGGGGTTTTAAAGTATCGATGTCAAATCTCTGTTGAAGCCGGAATTCTGTCAATAGTTAATCTGAACTAACAAAACGCCAAACTACAAACAAATCCCAGCTGGATTGTGCATTATGTATCACAGCTTATGTTTGTTGAGCTTTAGGATTGAACCCCTGATCCTCATACCTCCTGGATGTTCCAGGGATTACAGGAGTATTACCAAATCCTAATTACATATAGTTTGACTATCTGACTCACACAGTTCTCTTAAAGCACTTTTTCCTTTTTCTTCCTTTTTTAATATTTTAAACTGATTAATTCAGTCTTAAGTGCCATGCATTTAATTTTCTTAAAGAAAACGTAGCAAGGCAGAAGTGATTGGGGCTGCAGTGCAGTAAACTGGGGCCTCTTGGACTCGCTTTTTTCCCATCCACAATAATAATAATTTTTGACATTGCAGCTGTTGTGTGATCCAAGGTGGAGATGGGGGATTGCTTCAGTTTTACCTGAAATATTTAAAACCCTTCACAAAGTTCATGGAAACTCTTCTAGAATTTATGACAATTTTTTTTGCCAGGCAGCATTGCTCATTACAAAGTCTCTTTTTGGGGATGCAGTAAAACCAAGTTCTCCCCTTGGACTGCTGAAGAGGCTGAAGAATCTTAAAAACAGCAATAAATAAAAGATGGGAAGCTGCTGGCTCCCCGGTGGATTGAGCTGGCTGCCTTTGGCTTCTCTCCGAGTCCCACCTTGCAGTTTGACCCTACAGATGGATCGTTCTGTTCCCGTTTCCAGGTGGGGTTTGTTTTTATTCTCCCTCTCAGGCTGGCTCCGTGGCCACCCTGCTCCTTTTGCTGGCAGCACTTCCATATTCCTGCAGCTTTCCTGACATTTTATCTCACTGTCACAGTCCTTTAAGCCACTCCTGCCTTCAAAGTTTGTCCCAAAGCTTCCCCTGCACCGTGGAGATCAGGTTAACAGGCTTAGCCTCACCCAGATGGCTTCCTTAAATAGAGACATGTTTTGCCATTTCTGGATCAATAGACTTCATTAAAGTCTAATAATTTATTAGATTTGACAGCTTGAGAAAACAGAGCACCTGAAATAGAGCTGATGTGCCTGTGCCATGCCTGGGCAGGGCTGCTGCCTCCCCCTCCTCCAGGTCTGCAGCCAGCACTGAGACTCCCCCATTGCAGGGATCTCCCAAAGGGGGGCCCAGGGCCCTGCCAAGAGATGTGTGAGAAACCTCTGGCTGATTTGCCACGGCACAGAGAGCAGGAATGGTCCCTATCAGGGTTCTGCAGGGCTGGTAGAACCCTTTTTAATCCTCCCCACCAAAGCAAATTGGTGGGGAAATGGAAAAGAAAGAAAACGGACTCAGAATTGCGGTTATTTTTCTTTTGTTGTGCTTTATCTTTGCCTAGATTTGACTCTTTAGCGTGGCTGGATTGTTGCTCTGTGCAGTGCCTTTGCAAATTGTTCATTCATTCAGCCCCTGAATTCCAGTCCCCACGGTCTCCATGCACTGCAGCAGCACAGGGGCTGTGGAACACGTACCAATTCCAGACTTGCTGCTCTTTGCTGCAGACAAGAGAAGGAAGCTCCCTTTTCCAGACCAGTAAGAGTCTGGGAGCAAGTGAGGAATGCCGGTAGGGATTGAGGAATTCGAGATGGGGGTTCACTGTGTCGCTTTGCTTCGTTTCAGGTTGGAGCCTGGAGCCCTTCCGATGGTTTGAACATCACAGAGATCTCCAAAGGACGAGGCCCCAACGTCACGGACTCGCTGAGCAACAGATCTCTGATTGTCACCACGGTGCTGGTAGGAGACTGCCAGCCTGTCCCTGTCCCTCCCCACGAGTCCCAGGGATATCCCAGGGATACCCAGCGTCTCTGGAAGCTCACAGCACCCCAGTGCAGGTCCACCCAATGCCCGTGTCCAGGTCACAGAGGTGACCTGCAGCATCCCCCATGCCACCACCCCTGAGCAGGCTGCCAGCCCCCAGCAGGGCTGGCACAGGCCAGTGGGAACCACAGGTGCTGGTCCTGGCTGAGCTCCTGCACTTCAGCTGCCCAGCCCTGCCTCTGTTCCCCCTGAAGGAGGTGCTTCTCCTGCCCAGGAACTGCTGCTCATCCTGGCTGAGCTCTTCTGCTTCCTCTGCCCGGCCAGGTCCCTGTCCCTTGTCTATCCCTGCATGCTGGAGAGTCCTCCTCTGCCCATCCCTGCATGCCAGGGGGCCCATCCCTGCTGATCCCTGCATGCTGGAGAGTCCTTCTCTGCAGAGAACTCTCCCTGTTGATCCCGGCATGTCAAAGGGCACAGGGGACTTGCACATGCTGAGCCCCAGGACAGCCCTGAGTCCCTGTGCTGAGCCCCAGGACAGCTCACAGTGCAGCTGGTGGCCGGGCAGGCAGGGGCAGCAGTGGGCACTCAGCTGGCCAGCACTGCCCACCTCAGTCAGAGTGTTCTTGGTACTGAAGAGAACACCAAGAGCAACCAGAGCCCCTGGCTCGGCTGTGGCACTGTCTGTCTGCCCCCTCCTGAGCACGCTGCTGAAGTGGGGAGCACTGATGCTGTTATCCAGCTCTGCTCCCAAGCTCTGTGCTGCATTTTGTTCTGTTCGCTCTTGGATCTGACGGCAGATGTTGGATCTCAATGAGTTTTTATTGACTAGTTCATGGATCTGTGGCATTGGTCCCTGCATGGCTGTCACACAGCACGGGCGTGGCGTGGCACCAGGAAGCAACAAAATACATCAGCCCTCGGCCAAGCTGCCCAAAACTGGGCCTGAGTTATGGGTTTGCCTAGGGAAATTTTCCAGCCCTTTTGTGTTCCATTTTCAGGGAACATAAAGGTGCAGATGGAGCAGAGCCAGCCGGGGATGCATTCCCCAGTCTGGAGCAGTAATCCATCCCTTGTAATGCCCTTCCCTTCCCAAAAGGATGTGACTTGATATAGGGTGGATTTGTATCATAAAAGGAATGGGACCAAGGTGCCCAGAGGGGAACAGAAAAAGGGGACACTGTCCTGGGCAGAAGAGGGGCTGGAACTGAAGCTCTTGTATCCCTGAGCAAGGAGTTAGCAGGGTGGAAGCAGAACATAAGCCAAAGACAGATGCTGTGGCAGCTTTCCTTGCAGATCAGCCACTCCTCCTAATGAACTTCCCATCCACTGCATCACATTTTTTCCCATGAAACGTTTCCATGGCTGTGGAATTGTCTGGGTCCAGGCCATGGTATCCACCATACCTCAAAGGCCATGGCATAATGCAAAACGATGGAGCCAGGAGGGGACTGTCAGCCATCTGCCTTTGACAGGCTTTTTTCAGGCAGCGTTTCCATCTCGTGCTCTGCGAGCACGTATGAATTACATAAGGCACAGGGTGATATCAGTTCCCATTAATTGTGCCACTCCATGGCCTGCACACGTGCCACGGGGTTTCCACCACAGAACCGCGGCTGTCCTGGATCCCTGTGCCCAGGGGAGGAGGGAGTGTGCTCAGACCTGAGTTCTGCAGCAATTGCACTGCATATGCTGGAATCCAAAACATAAAATACAACCCTGGATGTTATTTGCATTTGCAACACCCCTTTGTAGTTCTGCACTGCTGCAAATGACGAGAGAAGAGCCATAGGAGGAGCCTTTAAAAGAAAAAGCATGAAAGGTTGTTTTTTCCCCTTTTGCTCATATTGCAGTGACTTGTTGGAAGAGAAATATTACCCCAGCAGCCAGTGCCGCTCTCCCCAAGCAATATGGGAACTGTGAAGTTATGAAATTGAGGGCACCTTCACTGAGAAATCGATTAGCAAACTGAGAGAGCTTGTGAATTGGATGTCTGGCTATTTTCAGTAATAAATTGTGAAATAGTCCGTGAATAAGTGGTTCACAGAGTTCAGAATTACCCCCTAGGAAATGTTTGAGACCTGGAGATACATTACTGAAGCGAGTGGCGTCCTAATGTTCAGTGCTTCGGCTGTTAAATATGTATGTAATCCCTACAGCGCTTCCCAAAATTAATAGTGCTTTATGGCTGCTCTGGAGCCGGCGTATTTATATCAAGATCCATAGATTCAGCTGATTCACAAACAAAGCACTAATTCCAGAGCAGAGAGCCGAGGAGGCGGCGGGGGAGCGCGGGATTGAGCCGAGCCGCGCGTGCCAAGTTAAACTCCATGGGCAGGATGTGATCCGTTGGGCTTTAGAACTTTGCAAAAGGGCTTCGTGTGCTGCCACATCCCCTCCTGGCCCTACTGCTGGGCCAAAGGAGCACCCCCTGCCCCTGTGGGGGAGCCCAGGGCCCCAGGGCAGAGCTGGGGCCGGCAGGTGGGCAGAGACAAACGCCACCAGCCTCCAGGCTGGCACAGCCCCAGCTGAGCCCCCTCCCCAGGGCACCCCCGGGCAGGGCACCCATGCCCCTCCAAGCCAGGCACCATGACAGGGCTCTCCTGAGGGCTCCAGACCTGCCCTCCCACCTCTTCAAGCCCCGCCGTGTCTGAGCAAAATCACAGAGGGCACAAAGCATTGCCCTCCCTCACCCTCCCTCGCTGGCCACCCCACAGCAAGGACAGGAGCTCTGCAGACACCCCCAGTTTGAGCCAGGAACTCGCTGTAGACACCTCACCCTCCTCTTGCCTTCCAGCTCTTGCCTGCTGCCCACCACCTTTTCCCATTTCCATCTGTCCTCCACGCGTTCTTCCCTCAGGCTCCCCAGTGTTCCTCGGCCTCGGTGGCTGCCCAAGCCAGAGGGGCCCCAAAGGATGCTGGACTTCGCTGTGTGGCTTCACCTGCTCGAGGGGGGAAGGGGGGTCCACAGGTCACTGCTTTAGTGCCTGTCCCCTGCGCTGCTGCTCAGCTCGGCTCTGGCTCAGACACCCCCAGCTCTCCCTGGCAGCCAGAAGTGCAGCAGACGGCACAGACTTCCCCGGGGTGGTAGCAGGGTGGCGTGTCCATCAGCCCAGAGGAGTGGCAGTGAGCTGAGAGGGGAGGTTTTGGGGTGGCCCCAGCCATGCACAGCTCCCTCGCCCTGAATTTCACTCACCAGCCTCCTGCTCGCAGTGGTGAATGGCACGTACCGGGTGCAGGGCAGGGGGCGAGTTTGTCCTCCCCTTCTCTTACCGCTTCTAACACTTCATTTTCAGAGCATGAAATGGTTATTTTTCTCCCTGAAATCCTACCAAATGGAAAACAGTTGGCTGCTCAGAAGAGACAAAATTAAATTTTGTGGGGTAAACAAGGTTGCTAATTAGCTGATGTGCTGTGCAAAGTTAATTTATTCCCAACATGTCACAGTGCCAGCCCTGCCTGGAGAGCCGGTGCCTGGCGGCTCAGGCTGACCCACAGAGGTGGCCCTGCCTCCGGCTGACCCTGAGCGGGGACATTTTGCTCTCCCTGTGCAGGAGGAGCCCTTTGTCATGTTCCGTAAATCCGACACCGCCCTGTTCGGGAATGACCGCTTCGAGGGCTACTGCATCGACCTCCTGAAGGAGCTGGCCATCATCCTGGGCTTCTCCTACGAGATCCGGCTGGTGGAGGACGGCAAATACGGGGCACAGGATGAGAAGGGGCAGTGGAATGGCATGATCAAGGAGCTCATCGACCACGTGAGTGAGCCTGTGGGTGACTGCTGAGGGTTGGGGTGCCAGGCTGTGCCCCTGGGCTGGCTCTCTGCAGTGGGACAGGTTCCATTTCTTGCTGGCCCAGAATACCCACAGCCAGCTCCTGACCCCACCTGGCTCCTTGTCACACGAGTGAAGTCATTCTTGTTATGATATTCTTCATACCAGAAGAATATCCCTGTGTCTGGCTCTTCCAAATATTCATTTGAAATTCCTGAAAACGGCCATTGTCCCAGCACAGGAAAGGATTCTGTGGCTGCAGGCACAGCCTCTCCCACAGTGGGGCACAGGCCACAGTGGACAGGGAAGAGGCTTCCCCTGGGGCCCCGGGGGCACACTGGGCTGTCCTGGGTGGGCAGCATGAGCTGCTCTCACCCCCAAGGACAAACATAGACAAGGGCACAGCACCAATGCAACTTGGAGACCCCAGGCATGTCCCAGACACAGCCCAGTCCAGGCTGCTGGAGCAGGTGCGCGCTGGACAGTTTAATTTTTTATTTTCCATAAGAGCAACTTATTTTCTAAAATCTCCTGGGACACGAAGCTCCCTCTGCCACACAGCAGCTGTGCTTCCCCTTCCACAGCCACTTCCAAAAGCCCATTAAACCCCAGGGAACCTGTTGCAGCAGCCTTGCTCCCGCAGCCGCCAAAGCGTCACCGAGTCTGAAACTGCCACTCGCGGCCAGAGGTTGCTCGGTTTCCTAATTAGATATCTTGCCTCCAGCACATCCTGTGATCCCGAGGGCCCAGTTATGGAGGTGAGGAAAGCTGGTGGTTTTATGAATATCTGATTCCCAGAGAAGGCGTCTGGAAGAAAAGCTAAGGACAAAAGAATCCGTGCTCTCTGCAGCACGGGCTGCAGTGCAGGCTGAGCAGGGCACTCTCCTCCTGAGCATCTGCTCAAGTGGGGCAGCCCTTGGCCACCTCCAGGTCCTGGCTGCATTCTGAATCCACGGCCTAAGCAGCAAAGACACAAAAATAATCCCCTGTAGAACTGTGGTTCTCTTAGCATTCATGGGGGAAGAATGAGTTTGCTGGGTGAGTCACTGTGGTGTGTGGAGAGTCGAGCACTGGCTGGGACTGATGAGTGGCTCAGGAGCTGGGCTGGGCTTCCAGATCTGCCTTCTCTGCCCTAAATGACATTGGACAAGTTGCTTCTGTGCACTGCTTCCTCCATCTGTAAAATGCAGATGATAATGATTATGTCCCTTATAGGGACAAAGTGACGCTTAATCAGTTTGTGACAAGCGCTGCAGCCCTCGGCTGGCTCGGCCCAGGGAGCAGGAGAGCAGCAAGGGCAGGCAAGGACAGCCCTGGGGAGCAGGACAGCATCTCACGGGGGAACATAACCACCAGCTCCGCAAACCTGCCTTGCTGCTTTTCCTTCTGGAAAACTCCAGCAGCTCAAAATACAGATTTTAGAGCCTCTTACACAACAGCCTTGCCGAGTTAGAAGAGTGGCAGTGTCCCAGCGGAAGGCGCCGGTGCTTTGCTGCTCCGAGTGATGAATGTGACACAGATCAGAACTGACAGTGAGCAGCGGCTGTGCCCCTCGGCAGAGCCCCCCGGGACACAGCTCCTCTGCCCGGCCCCGCTGCTGGGAGCAGGCTCTGGAGCTCACCAAGTGCTGGGATCGGGCTCTGGAGCTCACCCAGGGATGGGATTGGGCTCTGGAGCTCACCCAGAGCTGGGATCGGGCTCTGGAGCTCACCCAGTGCTGGGATTGGGCTCTGGAGCTCACCCAGGGATGGGATCGGGCTCTGGAGCTCACCCAGTGCTGGGATCGGGCTCTGGAGTTTACCCAGGGATGGGATTGGGCTCTGGAACTCACCAAGTGCTGGGATCAGGCTCTGGATATCACCCAGGGATGGGAACAGGCTCTGGAGCTCAGCCAGGGATGGGATTGGGCTCTGCAGCTCACCCAGGGATGCGAGCAGGCTCTGCAGCTCACCCAGAGCTGGGATCAGGCTCTGGAGCTCGCCCAGGGATGGGATAGGGCTCTGGAGCTCACCTAGGGATGGGAGCAGGCTCTGGAGCTTGCTCAGCTATGGGGTCAGTCTCTGGAGCTCTCACTGCACTGCAGGGCTCACAAGGAACAAATGCCTCCAAAGGGAATAGAGTAGCCAGACAGTCATTCAGCCCAAACCATGTCACCTCCAGAGTCCTGCAAGCCACCACAGGGCTCTCAGGTGGCCTCAGCCATTCCCAAAGCTGTGGTCAGCAAACTGAAACACACGAGAAGGAGGAGCAACCTCATTAAATAAGACAAATTCACGGTCAAACCTGCATTGTAGTACTTCTTGGATAACTATTTAAAAAGCAAATCAACACACAGCAGCAGGAAAGGGCCCAACCTCCTCTTCTTGCAAGTTGTGTTCTTAACACTGAGGTGCAGTTCTGTGCTCTGTCCTGCATGGCTGGGCATGTGCCTGCAAGGACACTGCCCAAGCCCCTCCTGAAGCCATTAGTTCCTTTATCTTCATGTCATTGCTTTTTATAGCAGTGTTTATGTAAAGAAAGTGAAATTGCAAGCAGATGGGCCCTTCCTCAGGAGCATCTTCCCGTGGTGTGAGGAGAGGCACAACCCATGGACACTGCAACAGGCGAGATCAAGCTTATTTCACACCCAGGAGGAAACGTGTTAGAGACAGCACTCAAATCAAGTTGTAGCGATGAAAACAGAGCTGCCCACACCCAGAGTTTGATCTCTGAGCTGGCTTTCCTCTGTGTTCAGCTTCTTCTTCTCATAACAAATTGGAATCATTCAGGTGGGAGCATAAAGCAGGCAGGATTTTGTGGGGTCCAGATAGCCAGGCCAGGAGTAATTCAGTGCAGAAAGTCACTGGATTGCTGAAGACCTACTCAGCTCAGGAGACAGAGCCTCCTGGACTGCTGTGGCACAGGTGGGCTGAGCTGGTGTGGGCCCCTGAATGACCTGTGCAGAGCAGAGGGTGCTCCTGGGGTGAAGTGAGAGGCCAAAGTTGTGATTATTGTTGCTCAGAGAGAAACAGCTGCAGAATTGGGAGCTGCAGAATTGGCAGATTCTACATACCAAGAATCAGCCCACTCAGCCTGAGCCGAGGCTGAAATTTGGAGAGGAGAAGATGGGCAAAGCCAGGGGCACCTGTCCCTTGGGATGGCCTTGACTGGGCTGGAAATTCCCCTCAGAGGAGCTGGGCAAGGGTGGCCTGGGTAGGTGCACGACAGCAGTGTCTGGGGGACAAAGGTGCTGTCACCAAATGGGAAAATGCCCAAAAGTTGGTGCCCCAAAGGTAAATCACGTTCCAGGACAGGTGTTTACACAGTGAGCTTGATGCAGTCACGAATCCTCCCCCTCCGCTCTCTCTGATCCAGACATGCCTGGCCACAGGCAGGGATGCCTCGGGCTATGATCCTTTGTAAAATCCCTGTGTTTCTAGTCTGGCCTTGAGCATAAACAGGAAAAGCAACAGCAATCAGAGCAGCCACAGCACGACCCTGTCCGACAGGTCACCAGTAGCAGATCCAGAGACAACAGCCCCATGCAGCTGAATGCAACAGCCCTGCCCTGCTGCCTTTCATGTGCTGCTCATCCTCAGCACAAAGAGTCCCTGTTTTGGGGAGTTCAGTTCATTCCCTGGAGAAGTAGCCTCTCTCCTCACCCTTATTGTATCCCTCTGGTCATTCCCGCAGAGGAGCCTTGATCAGGAGGCCCATGAGAGCTGAACTCGGGTATTCAGGGAGGTCTGGGGAACCCAGGTGATGCAGAGAAACTCCTGAGCCCTTTATTCATAACAAACAGGGATCCTGACAACTGCCAAACCTCCTCCTTTCAGCAACAGTGAACTTCTATTGATGTTTATTCATAGAAATTATTACTGATACAAGCAAAGCTCCACTGCACACCGCGGCCCATCCGTTCTGATTTATAAATTCCAGTCGCCTGGCAAAGCAACGCCTGCAAATCTTCCTTATTGTTTGTGGGCAGAATCCATAAAACCAGCAGAATGAGTTGTTCTGGACACTTTGCACAAACTTGTTCACAAATAAAACTTGTCTTCTGCTGCGACAGTGCACATCACGTTGCCATTCAATCTGAAACTTCAGGTGGGAATAAAAGGGGTGTGGCAAATTCTGGGGTTTCAGATGGAAATCCCTGCCAGTGGTAACTGCAGAGGAGTTGTAATATCCATCCTTAGGGACGATTCCTGACAGATGATTTAACAATTCCACAATAAGTGGGCATTTACTGACAGTAAATTCTGGCAGAAATATGTATTTCACCACACTGCCAACTCCCCATTAATGCTCCTGCATCGGTGGATGTTTTATCTTGAGCGTCATGAACTGGGGCTTCGTTTGGATGCCACTGGGCCAGGGATAGGGAAAAAACAATTTAATTGAATGAAGTGTCCCCCACCTTTTGTTTAGACACTGCAGAACCTCAGTGTTAGGGATGGGATGGAAATAAGCCAGAGCAGCTTTTCCTTTTGTGCTCAGATCATTATTGGGTGGATTCATAACTGGGTCATGCTCAGGGATCCAGGTGAAGGATCAGTATATTGGGAGCCCTGAGCTCTCTGTGTGCCTCCACAGGTGTCCCTGTCCCTTGCTGGCTGGTTCACCTGCCAGGAATCCATAGGATAGGGCTTGTCTCTCAAAGCAGTGCCATTCTCACCAGAATCCTCCAGCCTTCACATCCCTCAGGTACAATTAATGGCAGTTCCAACTCTGGAGATCTTCCTTAAAGTGAAGATTATAAAAGCCCCAACAGGACCTCGTGGTCCTCATTCCTCCTCTTCATCTCACAGCTATGTTTTCCCTGCCGACATCTGCTCCTAATTTACCCCTGACACTGAACAAATCCATTGACAAAAATTATGTCTAAATTAGCACCGAGATGGCGAGAGCAGCAGTTAAGAACTGCAGTCAGACAGTCAGCACTGACCCCGCTATCCTTGAGCATCCCTGCTCCCAGCGAGGGCTTCCCTGTCCCTGGGCAGGCCCAGGGCTCTCACAGAGCCCTCCCACACCTGCCCCAGCACAGCCCCTCAGCTCTGAGCCATGAGCTCCAGGACAGCTCAGCTGCTTCAGCTGTGCCTGCCTCATCCCTGCACCCCACCACGGGGCTGCTCTGCTGCAGGGAAAGGTGCAGGAAATGCAGCGGTGAGCCCAGGAGACCACGGGGGCAGGCAGCAGGAGCAGGGCACAGCAGCCAAGCAAGGAGAGTAGGAAGCAGAGATGGGGCTCAAGGCAGAAGCAAGGAAGAGGGACCGAGGGACGACGGTGCCAGACCTGGGTAACAATTAAATCAGTAAAACACACACACTGTTTCTGTCTCTCAGGCAACACACACATGATTAGTTTATGTAAATACCTAACGCAGATTGGCAAAATAAGCACAGAGGCAGCTTATTTTCCTGAATAAATATTTATCTCGGTGCTTATGCTGTTGGTGGGCTCTGCCCTGACCGACCACTGCCCGTGGGTTGGCTCTGGCCGAGGTAAGGCACTGCAGGGTTCCCAGAGTGACCATGACTGCACAAGAGCCCATCATGACCCCCAGGCCGCATCTCCCTGATAATGGAGAACTTGGAGAAAAGGCTTGGCATTTTCTGATGAAAGCCAAATATCTCTGCAGCAAATACAACCATCCCTGTGCTGAACGCCCGGCGAACTCATGGCTGTTCCAGCCAAGTGAAACACTCTAAATGGGTGGATAAGGAGATCCAAACCCTTGGAGGTGTGTTGGAGAAGTGTCTGCATTTGATGTGTAGCTGCCTTGGCAGGATTCATCTTTTTGGCCTCAATTCAGCAGAACACTTAAGAACAGGCAGAAGACTTGGAAGACGTGTGAGCTCCAGTAAAACAGAGGTGTAGGCTTAAGTGGTTTTGCTGGACAAGGGTCTTTAAGCCACTGGCACTTGCTCTAATTCCTCATCTTTAATAAAACCCACCTGACTCTGTAACAGCACAAGAGTCAGGGCTGAGAAAAGGAAGCAGCCAGAGTCTGGTAATTGACTGCCCAGTTTGGAACGTCAGAGCACGACAAATCAAAGCTTCACCCTTGGTGGGTTTGATTTAGATCCTCTCTGTCAGCAAACCCTTAATTAGAGGCCACCTTCAGAAAAATCTGCATTGATAAAAAGGATATGGAAGTGCAGCCCTGTGCTGCCTCTAATTGCTCAGGACACAGCCCAGCCCAGGCTCCTGAATCTGTGTTCTGTCCTGCCTGAATGTGACATTCCCTGCAAGGACACAGGGCTGGGAGCACATCACAGGAGCTGCTGGAGTGACACAGTAAAATTTTATTTCTGTTCTAAAAGCAGTTGGATCCCTGGGCATCCATGCAGATTTCTCTCTCTTCATTTTCTGTGGCAAAGCACAAACTCCAGGCCGTTCACTGTTTCATTCTGACAAATTTGGCCAAGGTTCCCCCAGCCCGACCATTGCCAGTGAGTTCTGACCATGGAACATTTGCTCCCTCCTCCAGAAAAACCCGTAGCCAAATCCTTCAACATCTTCTTTTCCCTGGTGAGTCAGGACACCCACACAGAAGTGATGGAGGAGGGAAAATGCTGCATTTCTTTTGCCATTTCTGCCTTGTGACTGTGAGGAGCACTAAGCCAAAATTTCCAGGTGTGCTGTAAGGTGGTGGGAACAGCCAAGCTCCAGACCTGCCAGGATGGTCCCCAGGATGCAGAACATCCCACCTCAGGCTGGGCAGCCAGCAATGCCCATCCACTTCCAACCCCCTTCAGCTTCTGTGCACGTCACCACAACCACAGCTGGCCCAATGGGCTCTCTGGGAAAACATTGCTCCCATTTTCCACAGGTTTCGATGCCACAAATGCCAGTGACTGAAATGGGCTCTTCCTGTACCAGGCTGATGTAAAAACGCATTTCCATTTGGAAAGGGAGAAGGAAAGGAAACCAACCAGGGTGCAGCTGGAGAGCCACACTAGAACAAAGATACATCATTTTTACCTTGGTTACACAGGTCCTGAAGGCCTCTGTTCAGGAGCTCTAAGGCTGCACTGTTGGAGAGGTGTCCCTTACACACACACACACACAGACATTTTGTCCATTTGTAAATGGAAAAAAGCTCACAGATAGATCCTTCCCAGAGTAAAAGACACATATTCCTCTATTTATGAATATTGCACTGACTTTCATCACAGATTGGCAAGGTCAAATGAAACCATTAGTACAACCTTTACCCCCAGCACAGCCCAGGGATCTGCTCCAGTTCCTACAGTGAACCCCCAGTTCCTGCTGAAGCAAAGCATGTTCCAGCCAGCACTGATTTAAAGTTCATGAATAATGACAAATCTACTGTATCTCTAGGTAATTATCACTCATGGGTAATTTAGAATTTTAATTTTCAGAACCAGATGTTAAATAAATCTCACCCAGGCTCCTGGCATGGAGGGAGGTTCTGCTCAACTTCAGAGCTGTAATTTATGTGTCTGTGTTTCCTCGGAAGTTCACAATCCCAAAGAATTATTTGCAAAGCTCAAGTAAGGCAGGTGATATTGAGGAAACCTTGGACGTATTTACTTGTGGCTTTTAAGAACCTGGATGAGTATTTAGTGAGAGGAATGAACACAGCTCTTAACCAACAGAAAGAGGGTGCATGTGGTCGCTCACTGAATTAGCACAGAAATTAGTAAACAACAGAAATAATAGAAACAAACACAATTCATACAAGCTGTCAGGATAAAGAATATGCTCAGCTGAAATCCTCCATGGAGCTCAGACCACTCCAGCAGGATGGGCTGAGGAATCCATCATTAAATAGTGTTTCCTCCCTCCCTCCCTCCCACCCGGCAGGCACAGAGCTTTCCTGCCTGAGGCTGATCCTCTCAAGTTGTATCGTGAAATGACTGAGGGGGGAAAAAAAAATGAACTTTTTACCTCATGCTGCCACAGTATGGCTCCCTGCAGCTCCATCCAGAGTAGCCTTCCTGCACATCCTCTCCTCCTCTTGCATCAGCAGGAGAGGCAGGACAGCAACAAATGAAAGGAGGGACAACAACAACAATAACAACAACAACAAACCAGTGCTGCCAACGGCAGGGTCTACACACAGCCTACTCACTGCTGTAGAGTCCTGTGGCGAGGAGCAAGCACGACACTTTAGAGCAGAGCAAAATCTGATTTTTCCGACTGTTTCAGAAGAGCTCGTAGCACTGGGGCAGAAACTGCAGAGACTGTAACGCCTTCATTTGGTTGTGCTGTATTTTACAGTGAACATTACACCCCCAGCACCTGCATTTCACAGCAGATGTGTACCACAAGTGCAAGAGGAAGGGGGAACCCTAGGGCTGCTCTTTGGGGTCTTTTGGCCTGGTTCTGCTGTGGGAGAGCTGTGTTTTCTCCAAGGGGATGGGAACACCTCGGTTTGTAACACCTTGCTTTGTAACACCTCCTCCTTTCTCCCTGCCCGTGTCCCCTCCCTGTGTGCTGGCTGCAGAAAGCTGACCTGGCCGTGGCTCCTCTGACCATCACTCACGTCCGGGAGAAAGCCATCGACTTCTCCAAGCCCTTCATGACCCTGGGGGTCAGCATCCTCTACAGGAAGCCCAACGGGACCAACCCCAGCGTGTTCTCCTTCCTCAACCCCCTCTCTCCTGACATCTGGATGTACATCCTCCTCGCCTACCTGGGGGTCAGCTGTGTGCTCTTTGTCATAGCCAGGTAAGGGGACGCTGCTTCCTGCTGGGAGCTGCAGCATCAAACCCTTGGCACCACTGAGATCCCCTCTGCTCCATCACCATGGGCTGGCTGCTCACTTTCCACATATTTCCAGTAGGGAAGAAATTTTAAATGGACTTTTTTTCATGATTTCAAAAATTTTTTTCCACCTTTCCATCTCGTCAGCACCTCCTGGTGTATGAAGAGTAGTTCTGCTCTGTATCATTGTCCATTCATGCTCCCCTGTTCGGTCACTGCTCACCTTCCCAGCCTCTCCTGGCACCCGAGCTCCCATTTCCCACACCATTTTCCACTTCTGATCCCTCCACCTGTAAAGCTCACACAAACCCTTACCTATATCAAAAGAATGGAGAAGCCGTTGCTACGGATCAGACAATGTGTCTGTTTACAAAATTAATATGCATCTAATTAGCATGTTTAAAGCCTCTATGTTTAAAGGCAGAATTTGCATACATTTGCATGTCTTGTTAATTCCACAGGGCCTTTGATGAGACTCAGTCCAGGGTTGCTCTCAATCCATGATCCCACCTTTTCAAATCAAAACAAAGCACTTGCCCCCTCCTGCAGACAGCTGCCCTCCGTGACCACACACAGCCCTCAGTGGAATATTTTGCATAAACACCATGTCCAGGAAAGACTCCTCAGCCCACTCAGCAGTCTGATGTTCATTTCTCATTATTTTCAGTTGAATTTATATCAGTGGGGATTTCAGAACCCTCCCAGCTGCCTTGGTCTGGGGGTCCATGCAGCCCCTCTTCCCCAAGGTCTGCTGTGCTGCACCTTCCTGGGAGCATCCATCAGAAACCTTCCTCCCTCACTAGAGACTCATTAGAGAGTCAAAGGAAAGATCAGACACAGAACTGGAGCAAGCAGGATCCATTAACCCTGATGGCACAACAAATCTACAATTTTCAGCTCCCTCAGTCCAGGGGGGCACTTAGAGCAGATTTCCTGCATTCACTCTGTCAAATCCTAATTACACAGAGCAGTGGTGTGAGTGCTGTGAGCACCTGCAGTGCTCACAGTTGGAGCTTGTTTTTTCACAGAATTCACAGAGTCACCAGCTTGGAAGAGACCTCCAGGATCACGGAGTCCAACCCAGCCCTGACACCTCAACTAAACCCTGGCACCGAGTGTCACATCCAGTCTGTTTGAAACACATCCAGGGATGGTGACTCCAACACCTCCCCGGGCAGACCATTCCACTGCTTTATCACTTTTTCAGTGAAACATTTTCCTGATATCCAACCTAAATTTCCCTTGGTGCAGCTTGAGACGGTGTCCTCTGGTTCTGTCAGTGCTGCCTGGAGAAAGAGACCAACCCTGACTGCAGCCTCCTTTCAGGGAGCTGTAGGGAGTGATCAGGGCACCCCTGAGCCTCCTTTTCTCCAGGCCAAACAGCCCCAGCTCCCCTCAGTCATTCCTCACAGGGCTCGTGTTCCAGACCCCTCACCAGCCTTGGTGCCTCCTCTGGATGTGCTCAAGCATCTTTAATGTCCTTCGCAAACTGAGGGACCAGCTCAAAATGGCCAGATCCAACCCAAATTGTCCAGACCCCAATTTCAAATCATGTTAAAGATGCAGGGTGAGACAGGTACACCCTCTGGTCCCTCCTCTGCACGGGGGCAGCGCTGGACATTGTGTTTTCCTCTCAGAGGACATGAGGGGCTCTCCCTGATCCAGATTGCAGCTGCAATTGTCCTCCTCCCTCGTGTTTGCCATGCCTCCTCACCCACGAGTGTCTGAGATACCCAGGTGCTCTCAGCAGCACAGGAGTCTTCTCTGGAAAAATGGACCCAAGGTAACCATGAGAAGGAAAATCCTGAGAGGGTTGATAGAAAGCCCTGGGCTGTCTGTCCCTGCCATCCAGCAGGGCACAGCTGAGCTGGCTCTGCTCCCACAGCATCGCTGGCTTCGATGGCACCAGGCACCAGACTGCTCCTGTGGCCTGCAGTGTGAATTCAAACACAATTTTACATTTATGAGCTTATTTTTCCCAGCTCACAACGATCAGATCCAGCCCAAATTGTCTACATCCCACTTTCAAAGCGTGTTAAATGTGCAAATTGCATCTGCACGTGAAATGCTGCAGAAAGGCTGCAGGAAATGCTGGGACAGGCCTGGATGTGAAGTCCCTCAGTCTCTTGCACAAACAGGGATGTCTGTCCGAACAGGCTGCATTGCCAGGCCTTGGCTTTTGGCTGATGTTGAGGGATGAAAGCATGAAGAACTGTGTCTTTGTCTCAGGTTTTATTCTGAAGTGAGCCTCAGCACCTCCCTGCGTCACATCAGTGATGATGTAATAGAATAATTTTTCCCTATCAGGCTATTTTTTGACTAAATTCAACACATACAATATTGCAATTACAGCTTCTTTTTAACGTTTTGCTCCTGACATTCCTTCCATCATCCTATTCTTTCAAAGAACACCAAGTATTCAGAGTAATTAAAATTCTGCAGAAATGGTCTTCTAGCACATAGAGATGGAAAGCAAGAGATTTCACAGGGAAAATATTTATTACGTTCAGAAGTAATGGAAACAATATCTGCTTTTGACCTCAGCAAGGCCTCTGAAATCCAATTCTCAAAAGAAAACCACAATCAAAATAGAAAAGCCTTAATTCAGAGATGTGAGTCTTCTGAACTAGGCACCAGAGCCCTCTGCTCCTGCCATAACCATAGGTCAATGCCACTCAGAACAGACTCAGGAACTATTTAGAGGCAAGCTGTGGGTGAATTTGGTCCATCTGTCATTTAAATCAGTCTTTCTGTGCTATTGATGGAGCCCCTGCTCCAAACCCCCTGCCCCCAGAGAGCCATCAGCACTGGCTGTCCCCACGGCAGCGTGGGATGATGTGTCTGGAGGCTGTGGTGCCACCTGTCCTGGGGCTCACACGGCCTCCAAATTACACCAAACCCCTTTGGCTGTGTGCCACGGCGGGTGGGTTTAATCTTCATCCTAATCACAGCGAGGACTTGGTCATCCATTGAAAATTTCTCTGGAGATGCAATTTAGACTCAAAAGTATTTCATGTCAGATCTTTTAAACTTCTTCAAAAATGCTTCAATTTCCCTGCTGAAAAGCCAAAAGAGACAGGAGAGTGATCCTAGGTTTTGATGAAATATTTCTCAGAGCCCGCTGTGCATGTGAGGATGAGGAAAACCAGCCAAGGAGAATCCTGAGCTCCCCCATTGATCTGAGCTCTGGCTGTACGGGGTCAACGAGCTCCTCTCCCTCCTTCCTTCATTACCTCTTGCTTCCAATAATGGTTTCTCTGCTCCAGCACTGGAGGCTGTTGCTGCTTTGCAGATTTCTGAATATTTCTCTGTCATTTGAGCTGCACCAGTAAGTTTTCACTCAGACCTTGAAGTTCTCCAGCGTGACCTCCAAGTGTCATCTTGCCAGCCTCATTGATCTTACCCATTCCCTTTCTTTTTCATAGTCTTCATGGGCAGCCCAAGAAAGTTTTAATCTAATTCCTGAATTCTGGCTTTGTCTGACAGAAAGGACCAAGACACCGTCATTTATCCACCTCTGGTGTGGATCCATAGCAAGTTCCAAGGAATAAGCAGCATGTAAAGCCAGGTCTGAGTTCAGCCTGGTTTGTGTTTCCCTGCTGATTTCCTCTGATTTAGAGAGCAGGGGAAGGTGAGCAGCAAGGACAGCCCAACCATTAGATGGATGAACAAGCAGCAATGTCAGGGTGCAGCCTGAGCAAGACCTGTGGTTCCACACCCCAAACCCCGCCCAGGGAATGGTCCCCGCCACAGGAAGGTGAGATAAACCAGGGAGGAAAGGAGAGGTCATTGGGCTGTACCTTGAAGGTGGAAAACAGAAGCAAAAAGTGGGACAGCTGTGCCAGGGTAATGTTTTCTAAAGCCACCAGAGCCATGGGCTGTGCCTTGTCCATCCTCAGTGATGGTTTTCCCCACAGACCCCTCCCAGGCTTGGCATTGACCACGGCTCCACTCCAACGTGTGCCCAGGGCAGGTTTCAGTGCCAGGAGGTTCCTGGCAGAGAGCTGGGGCTCTTCTCCAATCTCTGAGCGAGGGCATCCCTGGAATTGAGCCACCAACCATCTCCCTGGGTGGTGGCACATCTGGTGGAGAATTACAGAGGGAAACATCTCCTGATACAAGCTGTGGGCTGGGCTTTGAGAAGGGGCTGTTGTGAATCTCCAGGGATTCCAGAAGGAAGCGGAGATGATAATTAATGCCTGGTTCAAAAGCAATTATACCAATTATGTTTTTAATTTAATCTCTGTAAAATTTGGGACTCTCAGAAAATGTAAATAAACAGCTCTAAAAATATTAACATCTCTCCTGTTGAGCATCCTCCCCAGATCCTGGCTAAATGAGCTCATTCCCGGCGGTGCTTGCCTGCCGATTTTGGGCAGAATTTGCAGAGATATTCCTAGGAAATTCCCTCAGTCTTGCTCAAGAACTGCAGGCCTATGCATAGAAATACATCCCCACAGGGAATAAGTTTCTCCCACTACCCAGCACAGGGCCAAGTGACACAGCAATCCAGAGAGAACTGTACCACATTCCATTGTTCTGCCAGTGCCCTGACTGGGCCAAATTCCTGCTTGTCATGATGGTGGAAGGTTCTACTTCTCAGTGACCTAAATCCCACCCTCATTCCCACAGGCACTGGTGGGAGAGCCTCCTGAAGTACCGGTTTGTCTCTGCTGGTGCTGTGGAATGACAGAGGCTTCACACTTTAGTCAATCAAAAAATGTCATTTTCCCCACGTTTTCAAACTGTTACATGCAAGAGGTTACGTGTCTGGACCCCATCCCATCCCATCCCATCCCATCCCATCCCATCCCATCCCATCC
>VWZN01018307.1:1053765-1065308 GCA_013396955.1 Regulus satrapa
GGGTGCTGTTGTAGGACACAGCATTGAAGAGATGATCCAAAGTGACCAAAGGCTCTGGGGAAGCCACCTGAGACACCTCAGGAGGACTTGGCTTCCCAGATCTCTGCTCTCCAGAAAGCAGGACACAGATTTACAGCTCTGTGCATGCCTTGGGCTGAATTTGCCCTTTTCTCTACAAAGCTGTGCACCAGAGGATCAGCAGCCCCTGCNNTGTGGTTAGACAGAACAATTCCTCCAGGCCTGAGATCCAAAGACACCCTCAGCCTCAGGCCCCGGGAAGTCTAAACAAAAGTGAATTGGGAGAAGCAAATTGGGGGTAAATTACTTCATTACCCGAAGCTGTAATTGGAGGATTGACCCCTGATGTGAAAACAGACCAAACTTACCTGTCTGAAAANGTATATAGTTATAGTTAGTTACATACAAAGTGTTTGTTAGTTTCACATTGTGGTTAGACAGAACAATTCCTCCAGGCCTNAGCCCCTGGCAGGCTCCTGACTGCCCGAGGTGTGTCTGTTGAAGGCCTTTAATGAATACCTGCTCTTACTCTCCTGATCCTGTCCAGCCTGTGTTCTGGGCACCATAGCAATGAGGTTTCCCTGTGTGCTGCAGGTTCAGCCCCTACGAGTGGTACGACGCCCACCCCTGCAACCCGGGCTCCGACATCGTGGAGAACAACTTCACCCTCTTGAACAGCTTCTGGTTCGGGATGGGAGCGCTGATGCAGCAAGGTAAGGTGGCACCCACCTGCTGTTCGGGCTTTTTGAGTTTAAAATTTGTTTTGTTTGCAAGCTCCTGGTGCCCGCTGGCCCCTGCAGTGCTGAGCACTGCCCTCATCTCCCTCAGCTGCTTCGTTCACCCGCATCCCACAGGCTCTGCTAATTCCTGCTTCTGTTAATTGGAACCATTTGTTCATTTTCAGGATATGGCTCTCTCTCTCTCTGTTCTAAACCAACTTTTCCAGGGTGTCTTGCCCTCTGCTCTAACCCATTTCTCCTCTGCCCTGGTCATTCTGAGCACTGTGAGATGCCCTGAAGCTCCCCCAGCCCAGGGCAAAGTTGAGGAGCTACCCTGGGAGCCTCTGCCCAGGAGAACTGTCAGTGGCACTGGTGTGAGCCACCACGGTCACAGAGACCTCAGAAATGGGATATGGATGGGATTACATTGCTGTGTGTGAATGGAATAGGGAGGTGGAATGAATAGAATAAATTCTGTTCAGAAGGCAGCAGGGGGGGAGCTTGGGAGCAGCTCTGAATAAGGAACAAAATTCAGCTGTGATCTAATTGCAGAAAATCCAGGAATAGAAATAAGTGGAAAATGTCAAACATTTGTCACACTTTAATTTACCGTGTATCAGTGGTTATATCCAGAGAGCAAAAGAAGCACAGCCTGGGCTCAGTGGCAGGCACTGAGCTCCTGCTCTGAGCTCCACTGCTGCCTGTAATAGAGATTCCTCCTGGATCTCAGCTGCCCCCATGGACAGTGACAGTTCCCAGCAAGATGATTTAGCAGGATGAATCATCCCTCTTATCAGATGCTGATAAATGAAAAGAGCTATATTCTTTTTAACTCAATTCCGCATCTGAGAAGAAAAATATTTCAAAGCCAGACTGATGTCACAGCATCCAATGCATCAAAGGGCCGGAGATGGAAGAGGGAAGAAGCAGGATCTTGAGGAGAACCAAAGCACCCTCAATGTCCAGGACTCCTCCTCTTCCTGGTGTCTCCTTGCTGCACTCTGAAGGGAGGAGAACTACACCCCATGCTCTGCTTTGATGCCACACTGCCTAAAATTGCTTTGCAAAGCCCGATCTTTGTTGCACATTCCAGGCTGATAAATCCTCTGAGCACAGCTGTTTCAAGCCCAGAGCTCTTGCCTGGCTTTAAAAGGTGTTTTGGGTGATTACAAAAATAGCACAACCCATTTAGCCCTTCATGTCTGCTCAATAAAAGTCATTCCAGACCCACTACAACTTTTATGCTGTAACATCTCCTGCTTCCCCTCTTCTGACTGGCATTCAAAGCCCTGGACCCTGATAGTTCCTTTCTCTCAGTGTTTGATTTTTTTTTAAAAAAAATCTTGTGTATTTGAACACACTCCCCAGAGAGAGTCTTTTGAAAATAATCTGTATAAAAGCAAAGCCCTTTTTAAATGGCAGAACAAAACACTCATAAAAGTTCATAAATAGCTTGCTATTTAAATCTCATAAAAGCAGCCCAGTTAATTACTTCAGTTTGGATGTTTCCTGTAAATTGGGCACTGTACCCAAGGTCAGTAATCAAGCAAGAGGGTTTTTCTGCAAATGCTACAAAACCCCACTGATGTCCTCGCATGCAAGATGTCTGGATAATTTGCCTCAAAACCAGTTGGCTTTAATTCCATAGCTGTAACAGTTTTGACAGTGAAACCTGATCACTCACATACATACATACATATATATATATATGTGTATATAAAATGTACATATGGATACCAAAAATGGGTTCTTTCCCTCTATTTCCTCTCCCCTCCTTCCCGTCTCCCACCGCAGGCTCGGAGCTGATGCCCAAAGCCCTGTCTACACGGATCATTGGTGGCATATGGTGGTTCTTCACCCTAATTATCATCTCGTCCTACACGGCCAACCTCGCGGCCTTCCTGACGGTGGAGAGGATGGAATCCCCCATCGACTCGGCAGATGACTTGGCAAAGCAGACAAAAATAGAGTATGGAGCAGTGAAGGATGGAGCTACCATGACCTTCTTCAAGGTGAGACCAGGCAGAGGCTTTCTACCTTCCAGGCAGAGAGGCCAACGGGAGCCAGGACGAAGATCCAAAGACAGAAAGCCTCTCAAGCCACCCCTGCTGCTCCTTCCGTGCAGCTTCTTTCAGTCCCACATCTTGCCCAGACTGAGATTGTCGCTCACCTGAGTCCCACCAAGGCTCAATCCCCCTCCCTGTTGTTAACTGAAGTCACAGTTACAAAATTAAGCTGATTTTACAGTTTTGCAGGCTCTACCCAGTATTGGCTCAGACTCCCTAAAATGTAGCCAAAGTGCAGCTTGCATTAAAGCTCTGCAGAAAAATCTTACATTCCCTAAATCATCTTCCCAATTTCTACATCTGACCCTTCCAGCTTCTTCCTTGCCAGCACAGCCTCCAGGCTGATCCAGCCAGCCTTCAGGGACAGAGGCGAGCCCAAATGAAACCCACAGCTGGACAGGTGCTGCAAAGTGCCCTCCCTGACCAGTATTTTTTACAGCTGAAATATCTTTCTTGTCCTTCAGGTATTCATATCAATGTAATCCAGTTTTATTAACCTCTGAGATCCAGGGCAAGGTAACACTACCAGTGCATCACAATCCAATTGCATTAATTTCTTCTATTTAAAGCATAATTAAATTCAGAAGTCAGTCAGATTCCACCATAGCCTCAAAAATAGAAAGAAACTGGGAGATATAAAATGACCTTTAAAACCACTGCTGGCCTGTAAAAACCCAGTTTAAAAAGAGAGAGAATAAAGGGACAGAAATGAGGGGCGATTAAGGAATTATCACCCTGGCAAGGAAAGAGGCCCAAAGGAAGATCCCAGGCTTTGGCTCAGGAATGGGAGCTGGCTCCCCCACACCTCAGGCTCCTTCCCCCTCCACCACCCTAATGCAGAAGGAAATGCATGTGAGCAGCACAGCTCAGGATTTCCCAAGCAGGTTGTGCTTGGTGCTGCAAGATTTGAGCAGGCACAGGGGGACGGCAGCTGGACGAGGCCTCAGACGTTTAATTGGCCAGACTCGTTAAAGGGAGCCAATATGCTGGACTTTAATAATAGAGAGAGCACTGTTCCTGTGTGATGTCTCTTGGCTCTGATCTGGCTGAGAAGCCACTGTCCTCTCTGAATCTGTGTCCTGACTCTGCCAGGCAGCAGCAGAGGTTGATAAAGAACCACAGAGCGGTTGGTTTGGTCTTTAACAATTCTGGGAATGCCCCAGTTTGCCTCCTGCCATGGAGCTGGTCCATGCAGTTCTGTCCATGGCACAGCCAGATGCGTGGTGGTGCCTTCCAAAGCCATATAAACCTGGAACAGCCAGCAGGGAAAGGCAGGCGGTAACTCTGTGCTTTAACTGCGCTTTCCAATATGAGTTTTATATGGGAATAAAAGGAAACTGTCTCTTTTAACAATCATCAGGACACAGTATATTTATTGCTTCATATCATTATCCATCAGAATCATACTTCAGGCTTCTAAGAGTCTTGGCAAGGTTTATTGATGCAGCGTATTTTCCTTTTCCTTTTTATTATCACTGTTGTATGGAGATGAATTCTCAGGAATGTCCCTTCTGACGAGCACTTCCATTACTGGAGCAGTGGCAGTGCCCACGTGGGATGCTCTGTTCCCTGGTCCTTCGAGTACAGAGGGATGTGGGGGAGGCAGGATTTCTCCCAGCTCCCAGCAAGGTCTTTGTCCTCGGCTGGGTGATTCCCTCCATGGGGCACTGGGGCTGCCTGTCCCAGCACGGGGCTCCAGGTGGCAGCTGAGGATCCACACTCCCTCAGATGGGTGCCACTGGAAGAACAGCACATGGCTTCTCTTCCCTTCCTCTGCTCTGCTCTGGGGGGCACCAGCAGAGACAGCCCGTGCCAGGACAGCTCCTGAACTCCTGCAGATCCAGAGCCTGAGCACTCCAGCAGCTCTGAACACGCTGTCCCTGCTGGGGCAAAAGGCTGATGGCAGCGCACACAAACGAGGATCTCACCTGCTCCATGGATTACCTGCTATTCTTGGCCCAAACTGCTGCCTGGTTCCTTGTATGGCTGTTCCCCAAAGTCACTCCCATAGTGGGGTCTCACTGCTTCATTTCTCCCTGTTAAAGCAGCTGCAAGCTGCACACACCTGCCCTGAGCACACCTGGGCCCTGCAGCCCCTCTGTCAGAGCCCGTCCTGGATCCCTCAGGAATGCAGGGGCAGAGCACCATCCCGGGGCTGGCCTGAGGGGGCAATGGACGGTGGGAGGAAGAGGAAGAGGAAGGCAGGAACCTTACACACTGTTCCATGAGATGGTTCCCAAAGCACTGACCAGTTCTACCTGTGTTCAGCTGCCTGAGAGATTGTGCAGAGCTCACCAGGGACTGCAGAAGGCCCCAATGGAGCCAGGACAGCTCTGGGATAGCCCCACAGCAAGGGATGCTGCTCCCACAAAATTTGGCCCCACGCAGCTGAGCAAACCAGCCACAGGAAATGGGAAGAAGAGAGAGTTGTACCAACCACATGGGCAGATTTTCATGGAAAGAACTTTTGAGAAGCTGTTTACTTTACCGTGGCAATGCAGACTGAGTTAAAGGAATAAACACCAATTAATTTAGGATCAGCATCTAGAGTTCATTATAACGCATAAATCCTTCCCATCCTGCAGAGGATGCTGCCTCTCTGAGTGGAAGGCCAGGTCGTCCGCTCAGTTTGGAGTCTGGGTGTGAGTGTGTGTATGTGTGTACACAGATACTCACTCATACAGAAATGTTAAATCCTCAGGACTAAGTATCTTCAGTTGGTGGAAATCAATTTATTTTTTTTCATACCAGCTGGAATTGAAAATCTTAAGCCTGAGAGTTCCTTTCGTGCCAATTTGGCTGATAAAAAAGCGTATATGTCTTGGCAAGATGCCTCGTAGGGGCTCCTCTAAATGATTCCATTAATTGATTTGGGTGACTGGCCCTGCAGAACTGCTTATTAAAGGTGGCTTCTGAGCTGTGACTCTGAAGAATGAACTCGGAGGCGTTCTCGGCGTCGCTGCGATCGCTGCCTTTGGAGGGGCTGGCACTCAGCTTTCACACACACATCTCATTTAGCACTAACACGGGGTGATTAAGATGCAGAGCACAGTAGACCAGATTCTGGTGTTATTTATCCTGAACAAATCAAGGAGAAGCTCCACTTTGAGGAGTCGGAGGAGAGATGTGAGCAGGAGTGAGACTCGGCCCCACCGTGTGTGCCACGGCTGCAGCACCTGCCCTTGATAATTAGCAATATCTCCATCATTCCTAACGTCTCGGAGCTCCTGACACAGGAACTTCTCAGCCAGGAAGAAGCCAGTGTCAGATCATTTATCTTAATTCTTCAGAGCACCCCAGCAGCCCCTCCTCATCCACCTTTGGCAGCAAAGTTGTCACTGAGGGAGACCTGGGAACCCTTTGGAGGATGTGGGGGCACAGGAGGGTTCCTCTACCCATGACCAACTGAGATATGCTTCTTTTAAGAAGCCCATAAGAGTAAATGGTGAATCTCTTGAGAAGAAATTAGCACCCAGCACAGCACTGCAAGTACCAGATCAGCTCAGTAACTAATCCCAGCAAGGATTTCTTAAGGTAAATTATGGTAAAATCAGGGGTCCAGAAAAATAAAATGTACACACAAAGAAGACAGAAAATACATCAGGAAAATAAATACAATTTAAGGCATCCTTTATTACTAAATTACTACTAAGATGGTTTTGCTTATTTCTGTGGTGCCATCCTGGCTGACGACATCCAAATTCCCATCAATAATCAATACCCTCACAGTGTGACCCAAGTATTTGAGACGAGGAAGAGGAGAAATGAACTTTTCCTTCAACTACAAAACGTTCTGTGGCTAAAGGGGGTGTGAGCTGGAGCAGGGATGCTCCTGCTCTCGCTGCTCCTGTGATTTGGGATCGATGACCGACATTGCTCTCACAGCTGATTCTGAGCTTTTAGCAAATGATCAGTGAGGGCTGGGCTGGGAATTTCAGCTGGGGAATTTTCCCTCAGAAAAGTAATATTCTTATTAGGTTTTAGAGCCTGAGATTGCCTTGACCAGGGCTGGGTGTGAGCTGCCCTGCCCACACCAATGGCCTGCCCTCCCTCCTGGAGGGAGCCCCAGCTCATCCTCCCTGCCGGCTCTGGGCCCTGCACCCCGATCTCTGTTCCACTGCTCATCAGGCATGAGAGCTCAGTGGCCAGCAGCTCCATCCTCCTGGCCAGCCCTTCGTCCTGCTGGCCGTCCCCCAGGCCCCAGCTGGAGGAGTGCTTGACCCCTGGCAGGGCCGGAGCTGGCTCAAAGCAGCGCAGCCACAACTGACAAATTTGGGCTCTTCCCGGGCTCTTCCCAAACACAATTAAGTCCTTTCAAGCTGGTGAGGAGCAGTGATTTAAGAGAAGAAGAGAAAAGTGGTTTTTCTCTTCCAGGGAGCACTGTCTCATGTAATTTCAGTTGCCTGAAGAGGTCCAGTGCCTCATGCAAGTCCCATTTGCTTCACTAAATACAGCCTATTGATTTTTTGCCAGTTTATTTTGCTCTGTGCTCTAAACTGGGAGAACACTGATGTTAAAAGCTCTGTGTCAACACCCAAGGAGCATTAAATGCAGAAAAAGAAGAAGAGAGAGGGAGAGCCAAGGAACCCAGAGGCCTCTGATGTGAACTATATAAATGTTAAACAAGTCCTTATCAGCCAGCCGAGTGCACGATTCATTTCAATTACCCATTGTAATGTACAGATATTTAATAATCCTTTTGGAGGCTACATTTCTTGCTGCTCTTTGAGGCTTGATAGATGCCACAAATCTACCTTACAGGCACTGGTCCAGATTTTCAAGCAAGGGGGATTATCCTGCCTCTTGAATGAAGTTTGCTCCAGCACATCCACTGCTGCGCATTCATCAAGTGGATTATAACAAGCACGAGCTTTAATGGAGCAGGAATGAATCCCTGGGTATTTCAGTCAGGACAAGGGGCCCACAGGGTTAAAGGCAGAGGAACAGCCTTTGTTTGAACAGCACTGCACTACCAAGCTTTGGGCTGATGAGCTCTTGTTTAACTTTTTGCTAAACACGCTGGAATAAAGGAGGTGGACGGGCAAAGCATCTGCAATATGAAGCATTACCAGGGACTTTCAGCTGCCTCACCATCATTTATTAAAGCTTTATCAGAGGAACCTATGCTGGCACATTTTGGGCGATACTGAAAAAAATGAGGGGGAGCTTTGGCAGCAGCAGTTGGGCTGGGGCTCCATCTCCTGCTTTCTCATGGAAGGACAGAGACCTGTGGAGAGATAAACGACGGCTGAAACCACAGCTTCGTGGCAGGGACTCCTCGTGCAGCAGCTGCTGAGGGGCCACTCTTATTCCAGGCACAACACAGGGAATTATCTGCCCTCTGACTTATCAGCCAGCTCCAGGCTCGCCGAGGTGCACAATGGAGGAGGAGGTTTGGCTGGCCCAGCTGCCTCTTATGAAATAAGAAGGCAAAAACAGACCTAGGAAAAACAAGGAATTGGGCAGAAAAGAAGAACGGTGCATAAAGGAGCTGGCAGCATTGGGAACACAAACTCAATATCCAAGTGCTGTTCCAGGGCTGGTCTGAGGGACAAGCAGTGACCATGGGAGCACTGGGACCAGCAAAGGGGCAGGAAGACACTGCTCTGCCTGTCTGGGAAATCTTCCTAAACTAAAGCCAGTTCTGACCAGCAGTCTGCTCTAGTGGAAGGTGTCCCGGCCCATGGTGGTGTGGGGAGAGGATGAGCTTCAAGGTCTTTCCCGACCCAAACCATTCTGGGATTCTGTGACTTTTGTCATGACTGACAGAGACAACTCTGAAGGTCCTCGTAGATAAATGGTACTTTTCAAGTGTTATGGCAAAATGTAAAATAACCACATTTCTTTTAACTCAACACATTTTCTGGAAGAAAAAAAAAAACATTCACATGAATAGCAAGCTAGAAAACATATTCCTTCCTTTGCAACAGAATGTCTGGTGATAGTGAAAGAATATCCATGTTTATTTTTAGCCGTAAGACAATCTTCTTGAATATCTCTGTGCTTCTGTTTACGTGGGTACGTTAAATCTGTTTGGCAGTTGCTTATATCTCAGAGGAGACATGTTTCCTTGCCGTGCTTGAGGAAAGACAAAAATATCATAGCGTGTGTGTAGAGAAAACCACATCCTCCAAAACCCTCTCTGTTCCCTCTGCATGCAGAAACATTACAGGGTAAACAAAACCTGGTTAGGAAGTGAACACATTTAAGCAGATCTGCCAATGGCCTGGGAGACGAGGGGGCCTGCAGGGTTTCAGTTCCACCTCAAGACCCGAAGCACATCCACAATGGGATGTTTGCTGCAACCCTTGTCTCTCTTTAAGGCAGCATAAATCCACACAATGTTGGGCAGTGAAGTAATTTAAGACACAGTCAAATTCATGGTTGCTCTATTGTGTGATCTGTTCTCAACTATTATTATTATTATTACTATTATTATTATTGTTGTTGTTGTTGTTGTTGTTGACATTGTTATTATTTACATTATTATTATTTACTGAAAAGATACCAGAGAATTCATTCTTATTTTGGGGCTGTGGTGGGGGGGGTGTCATTTTTCCAGAAATCCAAAATTTCCACGTTTGAAAAAATGTGGGCTTTCATGAGCAGCAAGCCCACAGCGCTGGTTAAAAACAACGAGGAGGGCATCCAGCGAACCCTGACGGCCGATTACGCGCTGCTGATGGAGTCCACCACCATCGAGTACATCACCCAGAGGAACTGCAACCTCACCCAGATCGGGGGGCTCATCGACACCAAGGGCTACGGCATTGGGACGCCCATGGGTAAGTGACAGTTCGCTGGTTGCCACAAACACAACAGAGGCGATTAACATAATCCACTCCCAGCAGCAAATTTCCAAGCATCTCCCTGCCTGCTGAAGAGAGGTCTGAGCTCTGCTTGGTGGGGTTTTTGTCCCGCTTTCCCCCTGTGTATAACGGTGTCCCCATCCCCAGGGTCACCGTACAGGGACAAGATCACCATCGCCATCCTGCAGCTCCAGGAGGAGGACAAGCTCCACGTCATGAAGGAGAAGTGGTGGCGGGGGAACGGCTGCCCTGAGGATGAGAACAAGGAGGCCAGTGCTCTGGGCATCCAGAACATCGGAGGGATCTTCATTGTCCTGGCAGCAGGCCTGGTGCTGTCCGTCTTCGTGGCCATGGTGGAGTTCATCTACAAGCTGCGCAAAACGGCGGAGCGTGAGCAGGTACGGAGTGATGCCCTCGGGTTCTCTGCACGCCCCTCAGCCAACCCGTGGAGGGCTGACCCCAGAGACAGGCAGGGAGGGGGCAGAGGGATCTGGCCTGGCACCCCTAGAACAGCATCCCCAGAGGCTCACTGCTCTGTCCCTCTGACGAACTCCGCTCGGGGGGAAGGCGCGTCTGCTCTGATCGGGGTGGCTGCTGCTGCTGCAGCCTCACCAGGACACATTGTAGGGTAGTTTAGAGCAGGCTGACAAATAAATCATTAAAATACAGGCAGAAGTCCCTAGGATGGGCCTTTCTCAGCTGTTACATCCACTTGAAACTGCCTTGCACGTTCCAGGTGTGGCTACCCACGCCTTCTCCCCAGTCCCATTCAAAGAGGAACAAGTCAGGGCCCACCAGGAAGCCTCACACTCTCTTACCAACTCTGCCGTGCTCACAGACACAGCCCAGCAGTGGCTGATCAGTGTTCAGGAAACAACAGAACTGCTTTTATGTTTTCCCTCTTCTGTGGGTGTCACGGTGCAGTAAGGGGAACGTGCACTTGTGTGCATGACCAGAAATGAAAGCCAGCTGCCCTCATGATGGGCGAGATAAAGGAAAGCTGCCCAGTAGCAGGAGGGTCAGACCCATCAGAGCCCTCCCGCAGGGATCACACAGCACCAGAGCCTCCAGCTCTGCCTTTGTGCAGGATTTAGCATGTCACAGGTATAGTCCTTGCCAAGGGAGAGGGGTCAGCCGGGGGCCCACACAGCTCTGCAGAGCACGGCTGATGACTGAAACAGCCCCAAACCTTGAACTCACCCTCTGCTGAGCCCTTCCAGCCCTGCTGCTCCCCCCTGGGGGAGCAGAACATATTAATTGTAATGGAACATTTTGTCCCTGATGCCTTGGAGTGGCTACTTAAAACAGAGGCTAGAAAAGATTAAGAGAATAAAAGTGGGTATTAATTGAAGACCTTCAACAGATACACCTTAGGCAGTCAAAAGCCTCCCAGAGGCTACACCCAAGCACACAGTGGTCCCCAGTTTTTCAGACAGATGTAAGTTTGGTCCATTTACATATCAGGGGGTTAATCCTCCAGTTACGGCTTCAGGTAATGAAGCCAGATACCCCCAGTTTTCTTTTCTTCCCCTGCAAACTTTACTTTTGTTTGGGGCCTGAGACAGTGAGGTGTCCTTGAGCCCCAGGCCTAGAGAGGAATTGTTTTGTCTGAATAAAACGGGAGAACAGCACCCGACAGGCTGTGGAGCTTTACAGCTGCACGGTAAAGAATTGCAGGATTACAAATAGATGAAAAGTATGAACGCTAAAAATCCTAAGGCGTCATCCCCGCTGTCCCCAGCGCTCCTTCTGCAGCGCCGTGGCCGACGAGATCCGGCTGTCGCTCACCTGCCAGCGCCGGGTCAAGCACAAGCCCCAGCCCCCCGTGATGGTGAAGACGGACGCGGTGATCAACATGCACACCTTCAACGACCGACGGCTGCCCGGCAAGGACAACATGACCTGCAACACTGGATTGGCACCTGTGTTTC